>CM076570.1:1542533484-1542636635 GCA_034641835.2 Pinus albicaulis | reverse complement strand
GGTTAAGGGATGGACTCACTTACAATCCATTGAGTGAGGGGTGAACACCATCATGAGCATTTAATAATAAAATTAAACGTTTGTTGGTTTTCACCATATGAGGTTTCCAGGGTATATTGGCTTTTAATGGTGTGATTTCTTGTTGTGCCATTTTTATGATGTTGATTCCTTTGATGATTTTATGGTTATATTATGAAGAATTTGATTAAATAATTGAGTAAAAATAATCATGGAATTGATGCAATATTACATTAGAAAGTTTAAGTTAATATGCTAGAATAATGGTAGTAAATGAGAGCATAACTCACTATTATTTTACTAAATATTACTCTATGTAATGATGTTGGTTTATCTAATGTTTATTAAAGGAATATGGAAAGTAATTTAGAAGGTTAGACATTGGTAAACGCTGAAAAAAATTCCTAACTCCACACTTTTTCCTGTGAGCTTATCGAGGGATTTTACAAGTTGTATCAGAGTAAAAAGGTTGCAACACCGATGCATTTTGGGAATCATTAAGAAGAAAATAAGTAGAGGTATGATGCTAGTGTTCATCATCTTAGTTATGATTCTAATTTGATGCAGGAGAATTAGACTCAGAAAAGAACTTTGTATTTTATTAAACCTAGGGGTCTCATGTTTTGTGAGGAAATATTATTTTTATGTAAATATTAATGAGATTTTTGAGTGATTAAATTATATTTTTAATTAATTATGTGACGATTTGTTAATGTTCCCAAATAATTTGGAGAACATGAGAGAAATTATATTTTAGATATTTAGGAATTAATTATGAGCCTAAGTTAGATTTAGTTTCAAGATTTTAGGGATAGAAATCTAGATTGTAGGGGTGTTGAGATATTTGAGGACTTTGTTGAGTGATTAAAGGGATTTGAACCTAAATTGGTTCAATTCAATTTTTATAAATTAATGAGCCTCAAAGGCCAAATAGATCAGGAAGAATAGAGAGATTTAGAGGTGAGGTTTGGACAACAAAGTTTGTAAGCCTACGGGCTTTTGTAAAGGGCCAATGATTTGAAAATCAGGCCAAGAAGGAAGATCGCTATGTAAGGTTTGTGTGACTAATAAAGGAATTTGATTTTGAGTTAATATCCATTATATGGTTATGAGATTGTATTTTATGAATTTGAATGCAATTGAATGAATCAAATTTGTAAAGGATTGGTGGTTCGATCTGAATAAATCGATGTGATATGGTTAAAACCATAATGCAAACTTGTGGAAGGTAGAAAGCATTGAATTGGGCGTGAATATTTGTGTGAATGGTTGGTTTTTTTTAAAATATATTCAAGTCCACGGTTTTGTGTATAGAATCAAAAACTTGGTGCAAAGCACTGTTCTTTCAAGAATTCGTTGTTATTGATATAATATTTTGTCAAGAATTGCTGAGCGAAATTGATAGGGAAATCTGATTGCATGGATTGGCATCGATTCAATGCATTGAAGCCACATCATTAACGTGGAGGAACAGGGTTAACTGAAGCGGAGTTTTCACCGTAAGGAAGGATTGAAGCAAAATTGGTATTGGCACATTTGATTTGACAGCGATGTGAGTTCGACTTATTAAGAGAACATGCCATGGGAGGGCATTTTTAAGGATCGAAGAGGTGGTTTAATGTGTTTAAGAGGCTTCAACAGCGTTGAATATTGGACGTTACAAAGAGTTAAAGAACGAGTGGTATACAATCGAATGGAATTTGATTGGGCAGGTTTTGAAATTGTATAGTCCGTTTAATAAAATCTGTTTATAATTGCCAGATCAAATTGTGGATCGAGTCCCATGTTTTTTTATTATAATGAAATTGAAGAGGGATCGATCTTTATTTTCTTAGCATTGAAAAATTTCTGTTGAGTGAATTAAAAATCGCACTGGCATTTGCAACTGTGCGTGGGAGCGTTGTTAGATCATTTTGACAGTAATTAAAATCGTGGAAGCCAATCCACCACATCAGAGAAGGCGTAATCTCAAAGGTCAATTTGTTGTCATGCCATTAAGTTAAACGTAGAGCCAGAGTGGAGGATACAAGCTGTGATGGATTTGACAGACTTGGTTCGAGCTTTGAAATGGAATCGACCTGGTGAGGGTCGAGGTCATTGAAGAAACTGTGAGAATAGAACTGGAAGGCACAAAAGTGATAACCGAATAGTGGCACGGTGGAAGTTGAGTCGTAGAAGGGAGCCTGTTGGAACTGTGTGTTGAATAAAACTGAAAACGATGTCCCAAGAATGAAGGTGAGTTTCAGCATATACGTATGTTTTTGTAGGCGTTGGAAGTGTAATATTAGCTGGCCAAATATATATAAGAATTGAACACATATGGTGTAGTGCTGGTGCGAATGCGCGAAGGAGGTAAGTTATGGGCTGAGAGTTGAATATTGTTATATGTTAACCGTGGAATTTTAATTAAAGTCGAGAAAGTTGCATGTAATAATTATTGATGTTGGAATGTATAATTCCATATGATTTGGTTTGATTAAACAAGTTCAATCTTGTTTAAAAAAGGCAAGGTCACTCATAAAGATTGAAGGTTTTATGAAGCATGGTTTTAACCATAGAGTTGACACAAGTAGAGCTTCGGCATTTAAATGAAATTCGGTTGTGTATGGTTTCATTACCATAAGGGGAAGGTAAAGGGAAATTCTATTATGTAATGGTTTTATAACCATATGTTTGAAGAGCTTCCGCGAATTAAAGTGGTTGAATTGCCCTAATTTAGAGTTTTATTTGGGCAGTTATTGAGAAGCATTTTTATATGCACAGTGTTGGAGAGATTCTAGGTTTTGCAGGGTTTTCCTGCATCATAATTGAACTTGTAGTAGACTACAATTGACATCAGATGCATGGTTCATGATTAATGACAGCATGAAAGAATAGAAAGTGATAACGTTTATTTAAAAGTTTTTCTCATGAAATTTGAACATGGATGTAGATAAAAGACAATAAAACCTTACTTTAACCTATCAACAAACTTGAGCATTCACTAGTTATATTGAGGATTAATTCCCAACATTTGCATCTATACTATTACAATAATAATTATGTTGCATTAAAAAAAAACATGACTAAAGCTATAATGCAGTGCCAATAAATAATGAATGCATGTATGGTTTTTGTGATAAATAAAGAATGTAGAAGTTGGGTTTGTCTCTGAAGAGGAAATGGAATGATTTAAAATAAACATTGAAAGAACCTATTTAGATGTTAAAAATGAACACTGCGTGAAGTATAACTCATATAGTGAACTTAAATTCATCAAAAAAATCATATTAGTATAATGGTGGGTTGCCTTTCTTCATGTAGAGATGTAGATGAAATTTTTCATTCCATATGTTTGACAGAAGTTGTAAATGAGATCCAAAGTTTTGTTGTTTTAACAAATTTCATCTCTGGGCATTGTGGATATGATTCAGGTCAACATCAGCGGGTATTATTACCTTTAGTCTCTAAAACTCTTAATTTCATTATAAAACCATGTTTTTCAATCTCGTATTACATAATCTGGTGGATCTTTTTTATTTTTCATTGACCTATAGGGTTTGTTGATTATGTTGTTTTGCAAAAAATTTACCATTGATGACACCAATATGATTCATGATATTTTGTAAATTCTAGTTTTACTATCTCTTTTGTAGTTTAAACATATTTACAAAAAAATGTTTCATGTCCACTAACTTTTTGTTAAAATGCCTCAATGGCTGTAGATTTCATTCTTGCAAAATATTTTTTTAGAATGTGCCATTGGTTGTTGATTACATGCTTGCACACTTTTTATTAAAATTACTCATTTACTGTAGGTTGCATACTTGTAAACTATTTGATAAAACGCCTCAGTGGTTGTACATTGCATGCTTGCAAACTTTTTTCTCAAAATTTACTAATGGATGTAGCTTACATGGCTGCAAGATAATTGTAAGAAAAAAAAATATCACAATGTTTGTAGTTTTTTGTCTTAGCAAAGTTTTTATAGGAATTCATAAACGAAGATGGCTTGCAGTTTTACTTGTGTGTGAAGTATTGGTATTATTGTGATATAATGAAGAATTAGGTTATCTAATAATATAGATGTTGATAATCATTGAATACATGATTAAGAATGTGAGATCATGTTAGGAAAGGCCGTTATAAATTATGGATTAATATAGAGTTAAATTTTTATAATATTTGTAATGAATTGTTAGGAGTGAACAATAGTACAAAATGATTAATTAGTTACTAAAAAAATGACTAAATTTTGCATATAAACGACTATTTTTTTGTTTGAGACCAATAGTGGCTAATTTACAGTATTTTATAACATGATAGAATTTTAGTCTTATTGTGCTTAGTAATTAATTGGTTGTCTCAAATTTATCCTCTAGTGGTATATTTAGTCATAAATTTGGTTATTAATTTATTCATTATTTTAGTCATTAATTGCCACAATTAATGACTAGAGACACAACAAAATATACTACTATATGATTGCCCAATAAAACCAATTAATGACCAGAGAAATATGACCAAAATGTTGGTCATGTTATAAGATACTATAATTTAGCTACCAATAATCATATATATGAAAATTTTAGTCATTATTTGAAACCAATTAATAACCAAAGAAATACAATTGAATTTTTTTCATGTTATAAGATGTTGTAAATTAGCTACTAATAGTCATATATATGAAAAATTTAGTCATCATTTGTAATCACAAATTTATCATTTACACTAGCGATTTATATTTTTTTGGTAGTTTAATATTCATGATATAAATGAATGATTTAGAAGTTTATATTCATTTCATTAATAATCATGATAAACAACTAATTTAGTCGTTGTATGTTCATTTTATTTTTGTTATTATTTAATCAATATAGACTACGAATTTAATAGTTTTAGATTTATTTTATGTGTTCGTTAATCAACATAAATTAACTAGTATGATGTTGCACCTAAATTAACAAAATGTCATATTATGTGGATTTTCATCTAATATGAAAACAAAAATTCACATATGTTAATTACAATACTAAATAATATCAAGTACAACAATAAATAATTCAACCAACCTAATTTATATTATATGAAATGTCAAGTATTAGAATATGACTCTCCAACTTAATATTGGTGGGACTACAATTTACACAAGAAACATTGTTTCAATACTTCAAAATATTATAATTGTGTTCCTAAGGCATTGCAGGTGAATTCACAAACTCTAAATACTCGAACATTAGTATCTATATGTGTGTCTCATGTGAGATATTTTCTTTAAGGGTATTGTTTTATTGGTTCTCTTCTCTCTCTCTCTTTCTCCATTTGTCGCTCCAGTGTTATTATTATCTTATTTATTCAATTGTTTCTTCTGACAATCAATATTGTGTTCCTCTTATGAAAATTAAAGAAGATACAATGGAGAGTATAAGACATGAAAGAGGATGAACACTCAAATATAAACTAAAGTAGACTATAAAATATTTGTAAGACATATACCTCAACATCAACAATGTCAATGTCATTTTCCCTAGAAAATCAAGAAACTCGAACAAGTTTTCTTCAGTTTGGTGATAGTGGCCAGTATGTGGCCAGATGATCTCTATAAACAAAGAAAATAAAATTTCACCATAAAAAAAAACTAAAATAGAAATATAATTTACTTTACTTGATGAATTATCGATCAATGCATCAAGTACTAAAATAGAAATAGAATTTAGCTATCCATTAATTCATAAAGGGGCACTGTCACTGACAATGCTAGCACTTCAAATTATTTGGTTGAAAGGTAACTAGAAAATGTACTTTGTCACCTATTTTACTCTCCCTCTACATTTTACATTGATGCTTGCTATCCAGGTGGAAAATTCATATGGCATTTGGAGATAAAATATAATCATTGGAAATGAAATACTTTTCCAAAATATAAAAGTAACTTGTTGCTATGTGAAAACAACTTGTATAAATGTGTTAAATAAATTTGGAAAACAAGTAATAATAGTGAATCATTCAATTTTCCTTTCAAATATATATAAATTTGCATCACATTCTTTTGAAATAAATGTTGGTAAACCAGAAGTCTGTTAAAAAATGAAATATACTTCAGATACTAAATAGCACCATATCCCTTGCAACTGATGTAACGTTGAGAATATACCTATAATCTCATCAAAACCACATCTACTTAATCCTGGAAACATGGTAAGAGGTATAAAATATGGATGCATCTTATATTTATTTTGACACTTGAGAGGATAAGACAAATGCACAACATGTATTAAGAATAATGTTGTTTATCTCAAAAAATTTGCTATGCCAAAAAAATCAACATCACTTTTTTCAAGACTCATGTAGAGTCTTAATCAACATCACTTTTTTCAAGATTCATGCAGAGTCTTTTTATAGTTATTTGACCAATGATATGTAGAATAAGACGCTTCCATAATTTGTTTCATTTGATGAAACTGAATTTCCTTAGTAGCAAGTGACATGAAACGACATTCATTAAACAATATATTAGTTGCCGTTTAGAGAATTTAGGTAGTTTTTTTTTGCATGATCTAAACTAGACTATTGGCCATGAGTGAGAAGACACAACGTGGCTGTAAAGTAAGCACTTTTCCATGTAGGATCAAATTTCTCTAATATTTCACGGTGCTTGGTAGCATGATGGGAATAAATGTGACTACATTGAAATAACTCTAATACCAATATGTGAGTTCAACTCATGTTCCATTCGACTCTGGTGGTGACTTTTAGTGAGAAAAAATTCATAGTCTCTATATACAGTAAAAATAGCATTTGTAACAATGAAAAGGTAATTGAAACAATCATCTTGGTAGTCCTCCTCTAGTGTCAATGATAATTTATACAATGGTTTGTATGATGTTGGATGAGAATTTCCATTTAAATGATTGACAATGGGCGTTCAATATTACCATCTCCTATATGTTTTGATCTATGCAATCGAATAGTTTTAATCTTCGCTATACCTAGTGGACCTTGAGCATGTCATAGTTAAGTAACATCTCTAGTTTCTTTGGTGCCAACTGGGTTTTCAACTCATTGTGTCACCACAAAAACTCAATGGACCACATCAATGCCCCATAACATCATATAAGTGTTATGAAACCAACTCACAAAATTGAAAAAAATATATATCAATGACTTCGAATTTAGCCTCTTCGAGGGGGAAACCTCATTTACATTATATAAATGAAAAATTCTTGGATGATACAAATGAAAAAACCTCCTTTCTATATATAGGAGTCCATGTGGTCACAATATAATTGTAGTCGACCTAACAATAATAATGTAAGAGCACAAAAATAACAATAGTGGGTTATTATGGGGAACAATAATAACAATATGGGGACTAGAGGGGTACAACAATAACAATAACGGGGCTACCCTAACAATAATAAGGGATTACACTAGTAATATACGGCCCTAACATGCCCTTCTCCTTCAAAAAAGTGTTCTCCTCAATGCTTAAGTAGCACTGGATTCTTGTGTATAAAATTTTCATCCTCCCATGTGGAATATTCAGTGGGTAAGTTCTTCCACTTGATGA
The DNA here is from genome assembly GCA_034641835.2 of Pinus albicaulis. NCBI lineage: Eukaryota > Viridiplantae > Streptophyta > Pinopsida > Pinales > Pinaceae > Pinus > Pinus albicaulis. The sequence continues at coordinate 1,542,629,068 of CM076570.1, read as the reverse complement.
GATACTCTCAAATTGATCGATTTCGTAGCTATTGAGATCTTGTTTCCATGACTGCTTAAGGTTCTAATATGATTTTTCCTTCCTCATAAAGTTATGGAAATATTATTTGAACTAGAATTTTCTCACCTATAACATTATTTAAGCATGAAACATGGAAAACTTGGTGCACTTTTGAAGATGCAGGAAACTCCAATTTATATGCCATAGTGCCAATATTTTACAACACCTTGTATGGACCATAGGAATTTGGTGATAATTTATTATCCTTCTTAGCTTGCTTGAGGGACATTTTTTTGTATGATTATAGTAGTAAAAATACCCAGCCACCTACATCAAAAATTATTTCACTACGATGTTGATATGCCTATTGTTTCATTTGATTGTATGCCAAATTTTTATTATCCTTTAAGTCTTGGAGAACTTCTTATTGATGCTTGATGTGATCTTCCACTGCTTGAACCTTATAATTTTCTCTTAAAGGTGATGTGATAGTGTTGGGACCCTATTTTACTACTGTAGTCCCTTATTGTTGTTAGTGTAGCCCCCTTATTGTTATTGTTGCACCCCTATAGTCCCCATATTGTTATTATTGTGCCCCATAAAACCCCACTATTGTTATTTTTTTCCCTTAAATTATTATTGTTAGGTCGGTTAGGATTATATTGTTACCCCATGGACTCCTATATGTATAAAGGGGGTTTAATCATTTGAATCATCCAAGAATTTTTCACTTATATAATGTGAAGGAGATTTACCCCTCAAAGTGGTTGATTTCTAAGGCATTTATCTCTCTTCTCTTCTATTTTTGGAGCTATTTTCATAACATTTGGTATGAGAACTTTGTATTCTAGGGATTTTATACTTCAAATAGGTCATCGTGGAATTTCCTCTATAAATTTTTTTCTACGAAGGTTCAGAAGCTAAACCAAAAACCCATTTGTGATGCAACCCTGATACACGTCATGTGGAAATTTCAGATCTAGGTTCGCAATATTGTTGGAGATATGATATGTGGAAGGTAGGGTTCTTGCAGGCTCCCAAATTTGATCTCAAAGACGTGACCTTGGGAAAATCATCATAACTCCCTCTTTTAGCCTCAGATTGAAATTTTGTAAAAATTAGCTGACATTACATGGAATTTAGTTTAATTTGCATCAATTTTAGAGCCGAAGGAGGAACCAGGGACACATGTCACGTTGTACAAGTTCTCTCTACTGAACCATTCCATAATTAGACCATTGCAGGAGATTAGGCATTAACGTTTCCTTAAAGAATCCAAATCAGCTCAGACCTATGGCATTAGAAAGAAGAGTAAGAGGGATACTAAAGTACTGAAGGTAAGATCTCGGGGATCTGAAATTCTGGAGATACATGAGTTTCAATATCGAGCTCCTCAAAAGTAAGAAAAAAGTGTGTATTTGTTTTCAAATTGCATAAGTCTTGTTTGAAAAATTAGTTTGAAGTGTCTCCAAGTGCATATTGAAGCATAGATATCAGTATTCGGTTCTAAATGGCCCCTTAAAATAATTCAAAACCTATTAAGCCCTCAGAAGGCTCTATTATGACTCATGAAGAGGAATAAGTGCAACACGATATTTCAAAATTACAAGACCAAGTGTAACAAATTTCTCTCTCACAAAGAGAAACAAAAAATGAAATGGAACTTTTGAAGAAAGGTGTGGAAGCTAAGATCGATGGTTTGAAGAAAGGCGTGGAAACTAATATGGATGGTTTGAAAAAAGTCATGGAAGCTAATATGGATGGTTTGAAGAACGACATCAACGCTATGGCGGATGACATGGAAGCTAAGATAGATGAAAAAATGAAAGACAACATGGAAGACATGAAGAATGATCTAAAAGCAGACATGGAAGGTTTGAAGGAAGGTTTGACAAAGTTGATACAAGAAATGATTCCTAATGGCGAATATGTAGTACATGAAACTCATAATTAAGACAAAATAAATGTTAAACGTGATTTCATAAACTGTAATGTTGGATTGAGGACCCTCCATATTCCAAATATTGATATGAGGAAGTGTGATGGCAAGGGTCCCGTAACATGGATAATACATAAAAAGCATTATTTTGATCTCCATAATTTGCAAAACACACAAAACTACACATTGAAACTTTACATTTAGAACAAACTACAATTGTATGTTATCAATGGCTTTTCTCAATGTCACTTGGTAAATTTTTATGGAGAAAATTATAGCACATTATGAGGATATGAAGAGAAACACATTATTTAGCCAATCGATAAATCTCAAACAAAAGGGTTCAATGGTGGATCACATTGAGGACTTCCAAAAATTGAATATAAGGGTAAATGATATTCCAAAGGAAAACATGATTGATGTCTTCATAGGGACTTTAAAGGATAACATCCGACATGACGTTCACCGTTGGGAACCTAATTCAGTGGAGAAGGCATTCAGGCTGGCAAGAAAAATTGAATGTAAAATTATGGCGACAAGGAAGCCTACCACTCACGCCTATAAAGATGGAAGTGTTGCTACTCCTAGAATTCTACAACCTACAAGGTTGACACCACAACAATTGGAAGAAAAAAAAGCAAAATGGATTTGCTACAGTTGGGATATAAAATACAGTAAAGGTCATAATTGTGTTGAGAATAAATTAATTAACATAGGCTGTGAAGAGGAGGAGGAAAATGAAGAAGAAACTAAAAAAGAATAATATATACACTAGGAACCAGCCATAGAGAAAGAAGAAATGAGTCTGATCATATTCTATAATGCATTGGAAAAAATTACCACTCCTCAAAATCTCAAGATAGAAGGAAATACGAAGAAGAAAAATGTAAAAGTGTTGATTGATTCAGGTAGTACCCCTAATTTTATTCATTATAAGGTAGCCAAGGAATTGAATTGCTTCCTATACACAGCACCAGAGTGTCAATTGATCGTTAAAAATGGAGGGACTATAAATTTTTTTGGAAAATTCCATAATATCAAGATAACCATGGGGGAATATGTATTGAATAGTCCAATTCTTTCCATTCCAATGGGAGGTGGTGATGTTGTACTAGGAGTAAAATGTTTACAACCTTTGGGGACGGTAGCTTTTAATTTTCAAGAACTTTTCTTGAATTTTTTTCGGAAGGAAAGGAAATTGATTTATGGGGTATCATATGGAAGCGAGGAAAGATAATAAGCTCTAATGCAATGACAATGCTTCTGAAGAAAGAACAACGAGGCTTAACTGCATAATTATTCTCACTCGAAGTTCCAACATAAAAATCATCTGTTTCTCCAAATCTCCAAAAAGCCTTACAAAATCATTCCAAGGTGTTTGAAACTCCCAAAGGACTCCCACCTATTCGTTATCATGATCATTCTATTCATTTTATTCTAGGAATTTTTCCTCCAAACACTAGGCCTTATAGATATCCTTATGTCCAAAAGAGCGAAATTGAACGTATGATTGCAGAAATGTTAGAGGCATGTATAATTCAACCTAGTCAAAGTTCTTTCTCTGATCTATTAGTATTGGTGCACAAGAAGGATAGATCATGGCGCATTTGTCTCGATTACTACTAGCTTAATAAGCTCACTATTAAAGATAAATTTCCCATTACTGTGATTGATGAATTATTGGATGAATTGCATGGAGAAATTTATTTTACCAAGTTGGATCTTCATTCAGGATATCATCAAATGAGAATGAAGAATGAAGATATTTAGAAAACAAAATTTCAAGCTTATGAGGGTCTTTATTAATTTTTGGTCATGCCTTTTGGACTTACCAATTTACCTTCTACATTTCAAGTGTTGATGAATTCCATTTTTAAACATGTTAAACACTTGGTAAGCCTATCAAATACCATAATGATAACACTCTTTCCTTCGGACTTAGGTAAACATGTGATAAAATCCATTGAAACCTCCTCCCAATGTCGACTTGGAATGGACAATAATTGTAGCAGACCCGTGGTCTTAATTTTCTAAACATTATTTTGTTGTAAAACCAAACATTCGGCCACAAACGTTTCAATAGCATATTTAAGGCCATTTGAAAAAAATTGTTCTTCAACCCGTGGTACGTTTTTAAAAATCTTGAGTGTCCTCCTAAGGGAGAGGTATGCAATTTCAAAATAATATGTTTTTTTAGTTGGGAATTATTACAAAGATGTAAGTGATCTTTGTACCATAAGGAATCATTTTTCCAACTAAATGTATCAAATGTACTTGGATCTTGGTGCAGCTTTTGAATGAGTGTCCACACTTCTTCGACATTCTTCCATTCCTCCCTTTCTTCAGTTATCCAATCTGGTTGGATAATAGAAATGGCACAAAACAATGCTTCCACATCCTCATCCTTTATTGTGAGTGCATCTACAAAAACATTTAGCTTCCCTTTTTTCTAGATGATTTCAAAGTCATAGCCCTACATGTTTTTGAAACATTATTTTACTCTTCTGAAGATAGTAATTTTTCCAAAAAATATTTAAGACTATCATGGTCAATTTTTACCTTGAAGTGTCTTCCCATTAGGTAAGGTTTCCATTTCTTTAGTGCATGTAGTATTGCCAACATTTCCTTCACATAAATATCTTTGTGTAAATACTTTCCTTTCATTAGACGACTTTAAAAAGCAATGGGTCTTCCTTATTACATTAAAACATCACCAATTCAATTTCCTGAGGCATCACATTCCCCAATAAAGGTTTTTGTAAATTTTGGCATAGCTAAGATCGATGCATGGTACCTTGACTCTTTAAGATGTTCAAAGACTTTAGTTGATTTAGTAGTCCATGAAAATGCAAATTTCTTCAATAATGTTGTTAGAGGTGCTACTATTTTCCCATAGTTCTTAACAAACTTATGATAATACACTGCTAACCCGACAAATCCTCACAACTGCTTTATGGTTGTGGGGAATTTCCATTCCTTAATGGATTTAATTTTTTTAGGGTCTACCTTAACACTCTCTTGAGATACAATATGACCCATATATTATACCTCTCGTACACCAAACAAACATTTGGAGGCTTTTTCATATAATTGTTTCTCCTCCAATAGTTTGAGCACCCTATCAACATGTTGAACATGATCCTTCCAAGACCTATTGTAGATTAGTATATCATCAAAAAATAATAACAAAAAATTTCTAAGGGTTCAAAAATGGAATTTATCAACCCGTGAAATGTAAAAGGTGCATTGGTAAGGCCAAAAGGCATGACCGGAAATTCATAATGACCCTCCTAAGATCGAAATGTTTCTTTTGGAATGTCTCCAGTATTCATTCTAATTGGATGATATCCTGATGCAGGAGCATCAAGCACCTTGCCAAGCAATGTGACATCTTGGTCACATGTTGTGGCTAATTAGAAATAAAATAGACTTAGAAATAGTTTAAATAATATATTTTATTAAATTTGTTATTTATTTTTATAGAATTGTTAGTTTGTTTTATATTTAATTAGATTTGGCCTAATAATAGAAATTGGTTTCTTTCCCTGCATGGAATAGAGCCAAGATAGGGACAAATGCTAAATAATAGGGAGGCATTGGTTTGTTGAGAAATTCTAGAAGAATACTATTCTGAGCAGAATAGTTTCTCATATTTTGTATAAATTAGAGAAGCTGGAGATGAATAGGGTGTGAGTGTATGTGAGAAATAACATAGAATCTGAATTAGCTATTGAAATTGCAGAGGGGCAGCTAATGCTTATTAGCCCATGTAATACTCTGTTGATTGGAATGTTAAAGCGTCCATTTATTTTCTGAATGTGATTCGATTTTCTGTGTATATTGTATATATGTATGACGTGATGCAGGTGGAGGGCACAAGTTTCAAATTATGGTAAGCGTTCTTGTGGGGATTACACATCACAGTATCGTTGTGGATTCATGGGCGTAAATCCACGGCCCTGTTGTCACTTTGAAGGAGCGCACGCAGGAGAAGAACTCTGTGTTGGGTTTTGATTCACACGAAGAACTGAATTACAAGAGTTGTGTTGATGTGAAGGCATGTGTTGTAAGACTTGCGTCGACAGTTAGTGTGAGCACTGAATGATGTTGAGTGTGTCAACAAATTGTAATGATAAGCGTTGAGTAGTGGTGCAATTTCTCAAAGACAGCGTGAGGAAGCTGCGAATGAAGATAAAAATCCCAGGTAACACGTGTTAGAGTCTGTGTTCGATGGTTTGCTGGACTGATTGTAAGCTGTATAATGAAATAGTCGATGCCAAAAAAAAATCGATACAATATTCAACCACGTTTGGGTTGTTCACCATAAGTTATGTTGTCGTGATGATCGATGTAGTTGATTATGTATAATGCAGATTTTATAGCCATCGATTCTTAAATTCCAATGATATACATGCAGTTGCTCCCTTAAAAAAATTCAATTTGTTTCTGAGTGAAGTTTGTATCAAAATGGTACAACAACAAAAATCACATTTTATTCAATGGATATAAAGTTGCATACAAAAGAGTAAGGGTAAATTATATCCAATCAGTTAAGGCAGTGATTCTGGGATTTATTAAAAAGGGGAACATTTTGTTATTATTTACATCTTATTAACGGATGTAAACTAAACTTCAGTAGAAATTGTGTAGCCATTTCCTTTGCAGTGTAAGAGTAGGAAATTTTTAATTTTCCTACATCATTTGTGGTATCAAAGCTTGTTAAGCTGTTTTGAAGTATTGCAGAGAATGCCGCCCAGAAAATGAGCTGGGATAGGTCGGGGGAGACCTATAGCAAATGCAATTTTTCTAGATGAGATCCGGCATTTGCGCATGAGAATGGCTACCATGGAAACTACTCAACGGAGAGCAGCAGATGGTGTTGTCGGCAGTGCCGATGAAGAAGAGATCACTGACGAAGAAGTGGAGGAAGAAAATGAAGCAGCTAAGGTCATGAAGATGCTAGTCAAATTCAGTCGACCAAGAATAGAAGTACCTTTATATGATGGAATTATTAGTGTGAAGGTGCTAATGGACTGGATCAGTTCATTAGATAAATACTTCGACTATGAAGAAGTCGATGACAAGAAGAAAGTAAAGTTTGTAGCCACGAGATTGAAAGGCCATGTAGCCTTATGGTGGGATGAATTGCAGCTATCGAGGGAGCGAAAAGGGAAGCCCAAAATCAAGCAATGGGACAGGATGGTAAGTAAGCTGAAGGGTAATTTTTTGCCGAAGGATTACCAATTAAATTTTTTTAGACAATTGCAGAACTTAAAACAGAAAGGGATGACAATCAAGGAATATACTGAAGAATTTTATAAGTTGAGTATTAGATCTGGCCATGTTGAAGATGATCTATAAAAGGTAGCTAGATATATAAATGGTTTGAGATATGAAATAAAGGATGAAATCATCTTATTAAATTTTAAGTCGGTTGAAGATGCCTATCAAGAAGCCTTGAGGGCGGAGGAAAAACTGTTGCGCAAAAAAAACCAGAGGAATAAAGGCAGGAGTCCGAAAAAAGAAGGGGGAACATTTGAATCCAGATTTCAACACTCTCAGAATGAGGTAGGGAGTGCGAGCAATAGAGCACCACAAAGAGGAGATTATGGTCGCAGAAGTTTCGTGCCCAGAGGCAGAGGCCGAGGAAGAGATGTCTGGTGCTTTGCATGTGGTGAATGGGGACATGTACAATGGGATTGTCCTCATCAAAGATCAGCAAACCAGTGCAGCGTGAATGTTGCTGAAGCCAAGGAGGAGATTCCTCAACCTGAAGCTAAAGAGGAACCACCAGAAGCCGAAGAATCCTTGTTGTTCAAAAGGGTATTACTTGAAGAAGCTAAGGAAGCCAAAGAACCAGTTCAAAGAAAGACTCTATTCAGAACTGTATGTAAGTCCAAGGGTAAGTGTTGCAAATTGATAATTTTTAGTGGTAGTACTGACAACCTTGTTTCTACAGAGATGGTGGACAAGTTGAAGTTGGAGATAACAGTACACCCCACTCCTTATAAAGTATCGTGGCTTCAGAAAGGCCATCAAATTTTTGTAACTGAACAATTTCAAGTTGAATTTCAGATTGGTACTTATAAGGATGTCATTTTATGTGATATAATGCCGATGGACGTATGTCACATATTACTAGGGAGGCCTTGGCATTTTGACCGAAATTCCATACATGATGGCAGAAGAAACACTTATACTTTGGAGAAAGATGGGAATAAGCATACACTACTGTCGTTGAAAGTTGAAGTTGATGAAGAAGCACCTGGAAACAGTGTTATGTTGATGAATGAGAAGATCCTATTGCAAGAAGATGAGAAGGGTAAGAAGATGCATTTTTCTAGTGTTGGAAAACCTAAGGTAATTTTAAATTCTACAAATTTAGAAGATTTACCTAAAGAAATTCAGAATTTATTGAATGATTGTGTTGATATTTTTGTGGATGAGTTGCTGCCCATCAGGAGTATTAGTCACCATATTGATCTAATACCTAGAGCCATTTTGTCGAATAAAATTTCCTACAGGTTAATGCAGGAAAATGCCGAAGCTGGAAGACAAGTGCAAGAGTTGATGGATAAATGGCTAATCAGTGGAAGCCTTAATCCATGTGTTGTGCCAACAGTACTCAATCTGAAGAAAGAAGTTGAATGGCTCATGAGTAAAGATTCTGAAGCCTTATATAAAATCACCATCAGGTTGATGAATGAAGGTTTGGAGGAATATGTAGTCTCTAAAGAAGAGTTGAAATTGGATCCGAAGAAAATCAATGACAGAATACAACTCAAAGAAGTATTTGAGAGATGTTTAAAAAGTGAAAAGCAGAACATGAAAGACAACAGCAAGCAGATATGAAGAGGCTAGAAAGGAATTCCAAACATGATTTAGTCATGATACTGTGGATAAATTTATATTAAAAGCCGAAGAAGAACCACAAGAGAGACGAAACAAACAAAGTTTCAAAGCAAAGAAAAAGGGGAAAGAGAGGCCAGAAAACCAATAGCTGATTTGACACAAGATTTAGAGTCTATGGAAAAGGCAACCAGAGAATACTTTCAAAGTGAGAGTCGTTAGAGACTGGGACTGTTCCCAAACTACTACAAGATCAGTTCTCTTCCCCGGGAGTCTGATGCAGGAGCATCGGAGACCTAGCTAGCAATGTGACATCTTGGTCACATGTTGTGGCTAATTAGAAATAAAATAGACTTAGAAATAGTTTAAATAATATATTTTATTAAATTTGTTATTTATTTTTAGAGAATTGTTAGTTTGTTTTATATTTAATTAGATTTGGCATAATAATATAAATTGGTTTCTTTCCCTGCGTGGAATAGAGCCAAGATAGGGACAAATGCTAAATAATAGGGAGGCATTGGTTTTTTGAGAAATTCTAGAAGAATATTATTTCGAGCAGAATAGTTTCTCCTATTTTGTATAAATTAGAGAAGCTGGAGATGAATAGGGTGTGAGTGTATGTGAGAAATAACAAAGAATCTGAATTAGCTATTGAAATTGTAGAGGGGCAGCTAATGCTTATTAGCCCATGCAATACTCTGTTGATTCGAATGTTAAAGCGTCCATTTATTTTGTGAATGTGATTCGATTTTCTGTGTATATTGTATATGTGTATGACGTGATGCAGGTGGAGGGCGCAAGTTTCAAATTATGGTAAGCGTTCTTGTGGGGATTACACATCACAGTATCGTTGTGGATTCATGAGCGTAAATCCACAGCCCTGTTGTCACTGTGAAGGAGCGCACGCATGAGCAAAACTCTGCGTTGGGTTTTGATTCACACGAAGAACTAAATTACAAGAGATGCGTTGATGTGAAGGCCTGTGTTGTAAGACTTGTGTCGGCAATTAGTGTGAGCACTGAATGACGTTGAGTGTGTCAACAAATTGTAATGATAAGCGTTGAGCAGTGGCACAATTTCTCAAAGACAACGTGAGGAAGCTGCAAATGAAGACAAAAATCCCAGGTAACACATGTAGAGTCTGTCTTCGATGGTTTTCTAGACTGATTGTAAGCTGTATAATGAAATAGTCGATGCCAAAAAAAAATCAATACAATCTTCAACCACGTTTGGGTTGTTCACCATAAGTTATGTTGTCGTGATGATCGATGTAGTTGATTATGTATAACGCAGAGTTTATAGCCATCGATTCTTAAATTCCGATGATATACATGCAGTTTCTCCCTTAAAAAAAATCAATCTATTTCTGAGTGAAGTTTGTATCAAAATGGTACAACAACAAAAAATAAAAATTAAAAAAAATCACATTTTATTCAATGGATATAAAGCTACATACTAAAGAGTAAGGGTAAATTATATCCAATCATTTAAGGCAGTGATTCTGGGATTTATTAAAAAGGGGAACATTTTGTTATTATTTACATCTTATTAACGGATGTAAACTAAATTTCAGTAGAAATTGTGTAGCCATTGCCTTTGCAATGTAAGAGTAGGAAAATTTTAATTTTCCTACATCATGATTTAGAATATGAATTTGAGGAGTATGATCCTAAGAGAGATAGCGTGCAAGTGATAGAGTCAGAGTTTCCCATGCTTTAGGAATTTGTAGCCAACACTCACATAGCAGAAATTCATACTTCCCTATACTCTCCTATGGATCAACAACAAAGTGTCCTCTCATATCAAAATGAAAAGTGTGCTTGTGTTTTTGTTGAATCTAAAAATAATGTAACATTTTATATTTTTGAAGATCCTTTTACTGATTTGCTACAGTTAGCAGGAAATATTTATTTTCTTGTTTTCATGGACCAAAAGCACATGTTCAGTAGACACTTGGAGTGGCCTAGTTTTTGTTTTTTCTTCCTACTCGAGGAAAATGAGAGCAAAATTTCAATAAGTAGCCATCTGCTAGATTGGTTACACTAGAAGGATCACTTCACATGATTGTACATATGTCTTCAGCAAGCAGGTGGTTTTCATCAAGATTTGAAGCCCTCAAATCTTGGTGATATGTTGCCACCAATAGGTTTTTTTTTTTTTTTTTTTTTTAAATCAATATTTAGTCATGCATTTCAGTTTGAGTTTGTTTTTACCATATTGGCCCAATGGTTAGGAACTTCGTCTACGGTGTTCTTGACACCTCCAAGGAGCTGCCATCCCCAATAAGGCCGATTTTAGTGTCAGAATGTGCATTATGCCATCAGTGATCAAAATCACTCTTTTCATATTCATATTTGGTGTCCCATTTAGAATTTTTTTATCATTCCATTAGGTCATGCAAAAAATTGATTCGCAAATGGTAGCCCTAGTAATAAAACCTCACTCTCCCTAAAATTTTCACATTTGTTGGCCCACCTTCATGTATTACTGAGCATAAAAACACTTTTGAAAATCTCATTTCACTATGTCTTATGTCAGTCAAAGTTAACCATGTAGTCAGGTCATTCAAGGTCCCATTAGGTCATTATGTTTCAGTGTTCAAGGTCCAAAATACACCATTTCATCTCAATAAGGTCAGCAAAGGGTATGAGAGTGACTCAATAAACATTTCATTATCATTTGCAGAGGATTATAAACATGTAAATATGATATTTTTAAAGTTGTAATTTTGGTTTTAAAGTATGATTTTCATACTCAAATGTAATTTTATTCAAAAGCAGAGTTTTAATTTATTTCATTTTTTATGTAATTTTATGCTTCCTATATGTAATAAGTTCTGTCCTTAGCTGCCAACTCAAATCACACATGCCAAAATGAAAGTGAAAATTGTCAAACTTCATCAACATCATCCTGCAAAGAAGAAAAATCAAATGAAAGGGTAATCAGCAAAAGTTTTCAAAAAAGTGAAATGAGACATTAGAAAAGTGGGTTTTTGATCTAAATCAAAATTCACTCAAGTATTAAAGACTCTTAGACATCAATTTGAAATTCATTTTCCTTCTATTCTATCGATAAAACACTTGAGGAGAGCGAATTTTCGATTTTCTGGCCAAAATTGGAGAGAAATTGAGCAGAGGGTGCACAGGCTAAAGGTGTTGTGCATATGACAAGTAAACGACGCATATGATAGTTTGTTGATATTTTTGGTTTTTCACTGTAAATTTTTATTTTATATCAGAAAATAGAAAATCATCTTTCTATTAATGTAATTCATCATGGTAAATGTAATTATGTCAAGGATAAGTTTCCTAGGGGTAGATTCATTAGGTAAAGTTATCCTCTAGTCCAAATGAATCAGTTTTGAATGTAATGAGGAGTGAGTCACTTGGACCATCCTACACTCCAGCTTTCAGTTCAGTGTTTTTTGGTTCTCTTCTTACCTCATGGATTCGACCCATGAGGATGAGTGAATGACATTTTGATGTCTATTTATTCCCTTTCTTCATTCTTAGCAAGGGTTGGAATCAGTTGGATGATAGCTTGTTAATCAAGGAACTATTGTACTCAGTTTGGCCAGTTTATAAAGAAGAGTTGCAGCTATTTTTTGGGATACTTGTGATATGATGTTTATCATTGTTTTTTCTTCAGTTTCATATGTTATAATGTATTGTATTCATGTTCACATCATCTCTATGGTATAATCTCTTTCAAGTTGGATAGGCAGAACACATGTTTTCTCATGCTCTGTTTTGGGGAACTGATCATAGTTTGTCCATTTTCCTATGTTTAGGAAGAATACATCTCCCATGCTCTTATTAGCTTCTCATCAATCCTAAATCCATCTCATCACAATAATCTTTAAGTGATAAGCCTTATGCCTACCTTGCCCCATTCATCCCTGCAACCCAACTCATTTTCCCTGACCTAGCTTTCCTTAACCTAATTTCTTAATCCAATGATAACCCAACGAAACCAAATCAAAACAACCCCTACACTCAATATCTAGCCTAGAAACCCTAATTCCTCCAGCCCTCCTGGCTGTGACCTTTTGGAGAGAGCCCTCTACGACTTGGTATGGCTAGCTACCAATTGAAAATCTTGGTATGTGGTTACCTCTGTTGGGATTCCTTCTTCAGCCTTGGGAATCAGGCAAAGTGATAAAATTTTGGCGCTGCTTCCGGGGATCAAAATATCAAATCTTCCCTGGGAAAGAATGACAAAGTATATATCTGATTGTTGATGGTGAACAACGATCAAGCACAAGAAGGTTATGCATCATTCACCTAGCAACTCCAATGTCGAAGAAACCTAAGGTTCAGAATTCTCATTGTGACTCCACTCTTGAAGAACCGGTACTCTAAATAATATCTTAGTGAAATCACTGTTGTCAAAATGGATTTGATTTCTTGAAGGTATGCTCCTACTAATCGAGTTCATATTCCTGGTTTTCCGAACCGTATTCCTCATATAGATTGGAAATCAGGACTATCAAAGTTTAAGGTTTAGGACGGTGAAGATGCTAGTTTTAATTTGGTAAAATTTTATTTTCATGTTCACAAACTAAAGATTGACTTTCTTGAAGATTGTCTGATGAAGATGTTTATGGCTACCTTGGAGGAAAAAGCAAGATCATGGAATGAGAGTCGACCATCTGCTAGTTTATATTCTCTAAAGGACTTTCATTTAGTTTTATTTCAACATTATCAAAGCTCTAATTCTTCCTTGTCGATGATTGATAGTTTTTGTGAGATCTCTGATAGTTTCATTCAGTTTCTTGAAAAGTTGTATGGGGATGAAGAGTGTCTAGATGATGAGATCACATAATCCCTTCATGATTTTTCTTCCCAACAAGAATCAGCAGTTTCCTCCTTGGATGAAGAGATATGTGAGTCTTTGCATGAGAACCTTTTTCATCACCAAAAAGAATCAGTAGCTCCCTCCTTAGATGAGGCAGATTGGGACTAAGAAAGAGAAGTGCCAATTCCCGATCCTGAAAATGAAAATCACCAAATCAATGTAAATTGCTTTAAATCTCAGTTTTCTCTTTGTCTGAAGATGAAATAGATAAGCTCTTGAAAAATCATGTTACAGCCCAAGCGAAAGTAGATTTGCAGCTCTTACAGTGTTCACACAGTCAAGAATGTGTGAGTGAAGCGTCTTCCATTATTGAAAATGAAAGTCTGGGTTTGAGTGATGATAGTCATGAGACTAATGAAGCCATACATGAAGTTGTTGTGAGTAAACCAATTTGTGATGATGATTTTCTACAAGGAGATAATCTAACATATATTGTTTTATTTCGTGAAGAAGATAGGGTTTTCATGTTTAACAATCTTGATGAATGTTTTATGTTCAAATATTATTAAGAATATGAATTTGAGGAGTATAAGCCTAAGAGAAATAGCATGAAAGAGATAGAGTCAAAGTTTCCCGTGCTTCAGGAATTTGTAGCCAACACTCGGATAACAGAAAGTCATACTTCCCTATGCTTTCCTATGGATCAACAACCAAGTGTTCTTTCAGATCAAAATGAAGAGTGTGCTTGTGTTTTTTCTTAATCTCAAAACAAGGTAACATTTCATATTTTTGAATATCCTTTTACTGATTTTCTACAGTTAGCTGGAAAGATGTATTTTCTTGTTTTCATGGACCAGAAGCACATGTTCAGTAGACACTTGGAGTGGCCTAGTTTTTTGTTTTTTCTACCTGCTCGAGGAAAATGAGAGCAGAATTTCAGTAAGTAACCATTTGTTGGATTGGTTACACTGGAAGGATCACTTCACATGATTATACATATGTCTTCAGCAAGCAGGTGGTTTTCATCAAGATTTGAAGCCCTCAAATCTTGGTGATATGTTGCTTCAATAATTTTAGTAAGTTTTTATTTTATTTTTAGTCAGTATTTAGTCATGCATTTCAGTTTGAGTTTTTTTTTTACTGTATTGGCCCAATGGTTAGGCACTTGGTCTACGGTGTTCCTGACACCTCCAAGGAGCTTCCATCCCCAATAAGGCCGATGTTAGTGTCAGAATGTGCATTTCGCCATCAGTGATCAAAATCACTCTTTTCATATTCATACTAGGTGTCCCATTGAGAATTTTTTTGTCATTCCATTAGTTCATGGAAAAAAATGATTCACTGATGGTAGCCCTAGTCATAAAACCTCACACTCCCTCAAAATTTCATATTTTGTTGGCCCACCTTCATGTCTTACTGAGCATAAAAACACTTTTGAAAAGCTCATTTCACTATGTCTTATGTCAATCAAAGTCAACCATGGAGTCAGGTCATTCAAGGTCCCATTAGGTCATTAGGTTTCAATGTTAAAGGTCCAAAATGCACCATTTCATCTCAATAAGGTTAGCAAAAGTGGTGAGAGTGACTCAATAAACATTTCATTATCATCTGCAGAGGATTATTAGCATGTAAATATGATATTTTTAAAGTTGTAATTTTGGTTTTAAAGTATGATTTTCATACTCAAATGTAATTTTATTCAAAAACAAATTTTTAATCTATTTCATTTTTTATGCAATTTTATGCTTCCTATATGTAATAAGTTATGTCCCTAGATGCCAACTCAAATCACATATGCCAAACTAAAAGTGAAAAGTGTCAAACTTCATCAACATCATCCTGCAAAGAAGAAAAATCAAATGACAGGGTAATCAACAAAAGTTTTCAAAAAAGTGAAATGAGACATTAGAAAAGTGGGTTTTTTATCAAAATCAAAATTCACTCAAGTAATAAAGGCTCTTAGACATCAATTTGAAATTCATTTGCCTTCTATTCTATCGAGAAAACACTTAAGGAGAGAAAATTTTCAGTTTTTTGGGCAAAATTGGACAAAGATTGAGTAGAGGGTGCACAGGCTAAAGGCGTTGCACATATCCTCAAGGCATTGCGCACAGCCTTAAGGCGCTGCGCATATGACAGTTTGCTGATATTTTTTGTTTTTCACTGTAAATTGTGATTTTATCTCAGAAAATCATCTTTCTATTAATGTAATTCATCATGGTAAATGTAATTATGTCAAGCATAAGTTACCTATGGGTACATTCATTAGGTAAAGTTATCCTTTAGTCAAAATGAATTAATTTGAATGTAATGAGGAGTGAGTCACTTGGACCATCCTACACTCCAGCTTTTAGTTCAGTTTTTTGTGGATCTCTTCCTAACCTCATCGATTCGACCCCTGAGGATGAGTGAA
This sequence comes from Pinus albicaulis, assembly GCA_034641835.2. Taxonomy (NCBI): domain Eukaryota; kingdom Viridiplantae; phylum Streptophyta; class Pinopsida; order Pinales; family Pinaceae; genus Pinus; species Pinus albicaulis. The sequence continues at coordinate 1,542,613,067 of CM076570.1, read as the reverse complement.
TGATTTTTTTATGTCTATTTAGTCCCTTTCTTCATTCTTAGCAAGGGTTGGAATCAGTTTGGCTAATAGCTTGTTAATCAAGGGACTATTGTACTCAGTTTGGCCAGTTAATAAAGAAGATTTGCAGCGAGTTTTTGGGATACTTGTGGTATGATGTTTATCATTATTTTTTCTTCAGTTTCATATGTTAGAATGTATTGTATTAATTTTCACTTCATCTCTATGGTATGATCTCTTTCAAGTTAGATAGGCAAAACACATGCTTACTCATGCTCTGTTTTGTGGAATTGATCATAGTTTTTCCATTTTCCTCTGTTTAGAAAGAATACATCTCCCATGCTCTTCCTAGATTCTCATCAGTCCTAAACCCATCTCAACATAATCATATTTAAGTGATAAGCCTTATTCCCACCTTTCCCGGTTGATCCCTGCAACCCTATCTCATTTTCCCTAACAAAGCTTTCCTTGACCTAATTTCTTCATCCAGTGATAACCCAACCAAAGCAAATCAAAACAACCCTTGCACTTAATATCTAGCCTAAAAACCCTAATTCCTCCATCCCTCTTGGTTGTGACCTTTTGGAGAGAGCCCTCTCCGACTTGGTAGGGCTAGCTACCAAGTCAAAAGGTTCGTCTGAGGTTACCTCTGTTGGGATTCCTTCTTCGGCCTTTGGAATCTGGTGAAGTGATAACACGCCCCATCCCAATTTTCTTTATGATTCCTTAATGTAATAATAATCCTTTGATGATTGGCCCTTTGGTAACGAATTTGTCTTTGGAGATCAAACATGGATCCCTTAATCATGTTGAGGTCATTGGGGTTAAGGTAGAGGCCACCACCCCATATCTCCATTGATTTCTAATTTCTTGGGCTGGAGTTGACACACTTGATTGGCAATTTGATCAGCTTCAAAGTTTTGACTTATCAGGATATGGAAGAATTTTTTATGTGGAATTTCATTCATAAGTCCTTTTATTCTCTTCAAAAGGCTCTTCATATAGTTATCTCTCGGTAAAGTAACTTTGTTTAAGTTTTGAATAGTGATGAGAGAATCCACCAAAATATTAATATTTGTTACCTGTATGGTTTTGGCCAGAATCAATCCTTGCATCAGACCATGCATTTCTACCTAGTTTTTGGTTGGTCGTGCGCCCCAGATCCCATGCATAGCTAAATTCATATCTAAAGTCATGAAAATTTTAAGAGTGATTATATGTCACATAGTTACCAAAACAACAATGATCTCATTGAACTGGTCAATTACAGGACCAAAGTTAGGAAGAAGAAAAAAATAATAATTACGTTGTGAATTAGCTCTCCACAGATTGCCAACATAGTAGTAGTTAGGAACTGGTCGACCTCCAACCAAAGGCTGTTGCATTTAGACATTTTTCCAATTGCTAGCTCATGACAGGAGGCTGAATTAACATTGAATTTTGGGCTAACTATTGCAAACAGAGTGTTTCCAATTTCGCATCTATCTGTTCTCCATAAAATTAGCCATAACCTACATTTGTTTTTCCCCAAATGGATAGCCCTATGAACCTATGGCACTGATTCTCCATAAATTTATTTACTTGATCCCTAATCCTACATGTGAGAAAAGTTAAAGCAACATTGTTCTTCATAGACGGCAATCAACGCTTGATGCAGAGGTCCTACACGGAGACTTTATTTTGGCAGACGAAGCGTGTGCAACCCTTGCATTGGCTTCCAGATTACCTCTTTTGCATGGTTCAAATGAACTCAATATGCCACAGTAGCAGTTTGGACCCATCCCAATTTTCCTTATGATTCCTTAATGTAATAACAATCCTTTGATGATAGGCCCTTTGGTAATGAATTTGCCTTTAGATATCAAACATGGAGCCCTTGCATGTTGAGGTCATTGGGGTTAAGGTAGAGGCCACCACCCCATATCTCCATTGATTTATAATTTCTCGGGCTGGAGTTGGCACACTTGATTAGTACTTTGATCAGCTTTTAAGTTTTGATTTTTTAGGATATGGAAGAAATTTTTTTGTGGAATTTAATTCAGAATTCCTTTTATTCTCTTCAAAAGGCTCTTCATATAGTTGTCTCTCGGTCAAGTACCTTTGTTTAAGTGTTGAATAGTGATGAAAGAATCCACCAAAATATTAATGTTTTTTACATGTATCTTTTTGGCTAGAATCAATCCTTGCAACAGACCATCCATTTCTGCCTAGTTTTTGGTTGGTCGTGTGTCCTAGATCCCATGCATAGCTAAAGTCATGAGAATTTTAAGAGTAATTATATGTCAAATAGTTACCAAAACAATGATGATCTCATTGAACTAGTCAACTGTAGGACTAGCGTTAGGAAGAAGAAAAAAACAATAATCATGTTGTGAATTCCATGAATCTCCAACAGAGTAGTAGTTAGGAACTCGTCGACTTCAAACCAAATCCTGTTGCATTTAGGAATTTTTCCAATCGCTAGCTCATGATATGAAGCTAAATTAACTTTGAATTTGGGGCCAACTATTGCAAACATAGTGTCGCCAATTTGGAATCTATATTTAATCCATAAAATTAGCCATAGCCTACATTGATTTTTCCCCAAATGGAGAGCCCTCTGAGCCTATGACACTGATTATGGTTCTATATACAAGATCCAGTTGAGACTGACTGCTATGTAGTGCTAACATGTCCTCTGAAAGGATTGAGAAATAATACATCATATGAACCAAAGTATGAAGATTTGTCACATGTTGTAGACTTTCAAGAAACAAAATGTGTAAGTGAAGAATATATAACTAATGTTGATATCAACGTTCACGTGAACGTGGATTATGTCCATTCAAATTGTGAAGGAATATGGTTGAATCTTAAGAAATAAAATATATTGATTTTTCTATTTTGTTTCGAGAAATCCAAAATTGATATTTGGTTATGAAGAGATTCCTTTGTTTCTTATCTATAAAATGTTTTAGGCCCATTTAGTAGATATATTTTTAGTCTATGCCTACGACAGTGACTATTTTTTCGGATTGCACCATTAATCTTGTCCATACAAAAAAATGAACACATAAAAATTTGATATGTGTGAAGTTTCTGCAATTTTTATATTTTTGAAGATTGAAATGAGAATTTTCTATACTATTATTGGAAACAAAGCCCTAAAAATTGCTCATTTAATAGAACACATAAAATACAAATTTATTGGGCACATGCCATTTCTTTAGCCTTCTTCTGCAACTGTTGGTTGCAAAACGAACTATTCAACTGTGGGTTGCATAACAAACTATGGAGATTGAGGAGTGTAATTATTGGGAGGGTAAAAAATGATCATAAATAATCTGAGCATATTACTGCTAAATGAGGCAACAAGTACACTCGACGGTCAATTGGAGGATTCCTTAGCATAAGCATAGTTAAGCTAATCATTCTACATTTTCCTCCATGCAGGTCAGCAAAAACCAGGATGAACATTTACAAAAACATAAGTGTTATTATCATATCTCAGTTTCTCTGCCAACAATGTTATAGAATAATATCTGCCTTCAATATTAATATTTCTTGTTTTATTTCCTAAAGGTTCTAGCTTTAAGAGACTGTATAAGCTAATAATTCAATTTTTTCCTCCTAATCCTTTAGATAATACTGACTGGTACTTCATCTCTATTCTTGGTGTTTACTGGTGCTTTAAAATATTACATTGGCATTTTGATATACTGGGGATTTACAGTTGTAATTCTGATATTCTTGTGCTTCTTTATGTATTTTCCATCCGTGGAGTGATTTTTTTTCTCCAACTGATAAATTTATTCTGCCAACAGTTTTATATATATATATATATATATATATATATATATATATATATATATATATATATATATATATATATATATATATATATATATATATATATATACATATATATATATATATCATTGTAAACTTGCCATTCAAGAATAATTGATTATTTCCTTGGAAAGTATGTTGGTGCTTGATAAGGATGGTGGCTTCCTTTCAAAAGGTAATCTGGAAAGTGGTGCAAGCTGGGAAGTGGAATTGGGTTGTCAAACTATGGGGTGCCTTATCATAGTGGAGAATATGAGTAAGCCCCAAGAATTTCTTATAGAGGTCACCTAAATTCTTAGATTAACAGGGTTTTAATATGCACGCAAAAACTCATTTTTGTTATTTTGAGACATGGTTTAACGTTGTCATGTTATCTCCTGTTGGTTTTCACCAATATTGTAGATGCTTTGTGAGGAACGGGGGCTCTTGCTTGAAATAGCTGACATCACTTGAGGCTTGGGGTGTATGATTTTAAAGGGAGTCATGGAAGCTCACAGTGACAATATATGGGCTCGCTTTGTTGTTGAGGTAATGCCATGGTTGCAAATAATATAATTAATTCTCAGACCTTTCATTCCATGTAAAGGTTCCTCTTCTATTTGTGTTTGGTTGCTTAAGCAGAACATAGATTTCAAGAATTGGAATTTGGATTTATAATGAGAACAGGGTGTGCAATTTATTTGAAGGTTGTGTGTGTTTTTAGAGTTGGAGAAAAGTTCCAAACCAAAAAAATTGCATGGTTGATGCTTAATAACTGTTGGCTTGAGGGGTCCTGACCCAGGTTCAGATTTTATGGATAAACCAAAAAACCCTCCAACTACTGGCCCTTTCGGCAATGACCTATTTGCACAGATAAAAGTCTCACCTGAAGCAGTATGGGGGGGCGCTGGAAGTAGGTTTCTACACCCTGAGGGAGAAAATAATGAAGTGGTCCTCAGCAAATCGAATGAAAACTTATACCAATCATCAACAGATGCGTGCATCAATATATAGTAGGATCATAGAGAATGTGCAATATTTAATAGAATAAAACAGAGTCACAGTTCGCCTTAACACAAATAAATAGAACAGAACCAGATTCAGATCGTAAACAATGAAAAAACTTAAAAAGATCTATCAACCATCAATAAGCATTCATAATCGTATCAAATATCCTTTCGAAATAATCAATAAGTAAGACAAAAGCAATGTGATCTCAACAGAACATAAACAGTAAATAACTCAAATTCATAACATAAGAATTTTTCCAAAATATGTCCTTTCTATTAGCTTCAAATCAGTTCAATACATCAACTTTCCCTTACAAAACCCTTCAGCGCACACAACCAGTAGAGTCCGCACACAGCCAGGACTAGGTCTCCGCACACACAGCTAGCAGGAGCCTTTAAACCCAACCCAGACAAACCCTTACAACATATTACAGACACATAAAAATCAATATCATGAACTTACTTTAGCTTGAACAACTTAGCTTAGACAAGATCTATCTATTTATAATTTCCTAGCGCGCAGATATTATGGCCTCAAACCATGGTTTGAGGCCCACAGTTTACCCTTAAGCCCATTTACATCAAAATTGGTGAATTTGACCCACCCCAAAGCCCCTTGACTCCATTATGTAGCGCGCACATACAAAATTATACAAAATTACATCGGAAATTGTGCCTCAGGAAACCCTGCTCCAATAGGCCCCCAACACAAACATGTGACTCGTCCCGAGTCACTGAGGCACTTGCTCCTTGATCTTAACTTGAAGCGTGCTGACAAAATTTTTGAGAGGGAACACGAGTTCCAAACTTTGCGTTGTGGCACCTTGCGGCTGCTAAACCATATTTTCTATTGTAGGTCCTTCAATAGCCATCTCTATGTTGTGTTGAGTTTGTTGCATGGTATTCAATGTGTTGTCCAGTGTCTGTGAAAATTGAAGTGCTTCTTTTGCCCATGGTTGCATGCGTTCTTTCAGTAAGTGTTCCTTTCGACGCAGATCTGCAATTTCTGTCTGAATGGTTTTGCACTCCTACAGACGAGTGAGGCACTATGTGAGAACCAATGTTGGTGCCATTGTCCTGATTTCCTCGAACTGTTGCTCCTTATGGTGGAGGGCGTCGCGCAATTGTTGTAATACTAGATCATTTTGGACAAAGTTCCAAACACTCATAGCTTCATTGAGAAAATTGTCACACTGAGTGATCACAACAGCAATACTATCTCTAGCCTCTTTTACTTCAGCTGCCCTTTGTGCTCGAACCTCTGGTGGCATCTCCAGCTGCAAATTTGTCTGAAGGTCTCCAATTTGCTTCTCATATTGAGTTCTTACTGCTTTCACCTCTGTGCGTGCAGCTTTCACCGCGAGAGCCAATCCTTCTAGATTTCCTCGGGCACAGCTGTGGCCAAGAAAACTTGAATATCTTGGCATAATTGGTGAATTTTAGCCTCTAGCGCAACGCGCTGGGCTTCTACTTCTCTGTAAGCTACCTCTGCTCTTTGTTGTTGTTGATGTGCTTGCTCGGCCTGCTGTTGGGCGTCCCTTATCTGCCTATGCATAGTATCTTCCTTGTACTGAAGCTTGTCCGCGATCACCAAGTGCATAAGGTGGAGCTTGCTGCAGGTAACACAGAAATATTAATATGAACATCACCTGATCATCTGAATTGGAGATGCCAGTTGGCGTCCATATAAATAAGTAGCAAGGGGATATGGAAAAAGAGGCCATCCCCAGACGCTGGTAGAGCAACGTCTAGTGGTTGCACGCTGGTACAGCTCGCATGGGCAATGCTCTCTTGAATTTTGCTCGACTATAGCTTTAAATCTTGCAGTCCAACTTGTACAAGTTCTAGTGCAGACTTGTACTGAACCTCCATATCTGTCAAACGATCCTTAGCCGCAGACGTGACAAGACAATGTTTGCTATTTCGTTTAAATCGCCTTTTGTTAGTGTCAAGACCTCTTGCCCTACCTTTTTGGAACCTTTTTTCTTTTTCCGCAATCCTCCAGCGGCTTGAGAGCCGTGCTTGGTTCCTTTAAATGTTTTAGCTTCCCCTGTCTCCTTCAAAGCAGATCCATTCTTTTCGGGCACTGTTGCAGTTTCTACAATCTCACTAGTTGTTGTTGGGGTTGCTTCTTTTTTTGTGACCTTCTCTGTCACTTTCTCTGGACCTATATTTGTGGCTTTCTCAGTTTTCTCCATTACTTTCCCTATCGGAGTGCGCGGCTTCGTTGGGGTGGCTAGTGTCAACCGAGTGGACGAACATTCTGTTGTCACTCTAAGAAAATCATCTTCAGTAACCAGGTATGGTAATTCATACCGTACTCCTTCTACGACGCCCTTTGCGTGGATATGTATGTTATGGAATGTGGATTTAAAATCCGCTACCATCTTGTATTGTTCATACAAGGTAGGTGACAGTCGTGGCTTTGACTGCACTGCTTGGTTCAAGGTAGCATCATAAAAAACCCATAAATTTTTATTTTCTTTAGCGCACACCGGGTCTGAGGAGTTCCACAAGGTTGCGTAGCGTGCAACTTCATGCATATTTGACTCGATCTTTGGGAACTAAGTGTCTTCAAGAGTTTTCCATCCAATTAGCACAATCAATAAGAGAAGCCAAGCATACTGGAAGTGCTTGCCTTCCTCCTGTGCTTCGCTCACATTTTCTAAAAACTCTTTGCACAGGTAACTGGACCAATTATAAATCACACCTTTTTTCACAGTGTCTCACAAGCGCAATAACGTGTGCAGGCACCTCCTTGGATATGCACTTACGCATCATCTTGTAGGCCAAGATGATAATTCCAAAGTGCACTGTGGGGTCATTTATTTCATCCACCACGAATCACCGGCTCTTCCTTGTGACATTGTATTTTTTCTCAATTTGATTAGCAGCGACCTTCTCATGTGCCTTACCGCCAAAATCAGTTGTAGGGTCATCTCCCTTAGCAGGAAAGCCCGTGATTCTATGGATTAATTCAGCGTCAATAGGGATGCGCTCTCCCAACCAGAGTGCGTCATCATGGACTAAAGCCAACAACTATTTGACGCAAATATCATTTATGGGGTTGTGCCCAAAATGAGGGATCTAGAGAAAATTGAGCAAGACTGCCTTATGTAGACCTATCACCCCCCTTTTTGGCTCGAGGCACACAACGCCTCCTTCACAAGTGACCCAATCCAAGTATAGCTCCAGCGCCAGTTCTGGGAATTTCTCGACATCGGCGATGTACCAATCATCAAATCTTAGCTGTGAAATATTTGCGAACATGTCCCCTTCCATCGGGACATTCTCAGGGATTAGGGGTGTTTGAATACCGGCGCACACCTTGTCCAGGTCCTTAGGTGCTTTAACAGATGGTTTGCGTGGTGCAATATAGCTTGGAAGCCGCGAGAATGGGGCCAATTTGACCACATCCTCTTATTCTTCGTCAATGGTTTATAGGACCTCTGACATAGGTCTTTTCATCTTCTCACCTTCCAAAGGGCGCAACCTGTGGGTCTTCTCTCGGGGAGATTTGCGCATTCCCGAAGATTTCCCCTTCTTAGCCTTAGATGATGTAGGTGTTTCTATAAATGGCACTTTAGGCGCTGCAGGGTCATCACCCGGTCTTGTGGTTGTCATCTTTTCAGGAATAGTGTAACCTAGCCCTGCTCAGCGCAATGCGTCCTCAAACACTAGATCTAAAACAGACATAGACACAGTAAATGCGATGGAAATCAAAGAGCTCAACACACAGAAATCACTTAGAAATCGAAGGGAACTATTGCCACCCCATAGGTCATATTTATACTTGTGGCGCATCTTTAACGACTCCTTGTGCATTAATGAGGCTCCATTACTGACAAAACGGTCCCAAATCTGGAAAAATCCCTTCATTAAATGCATCCTAGATGCTCCCAAAAATGGTAATAAATCTGTCTTATCCAGTTTTATTGTTCCAATGACTAGTTTTTGACACCTATGTGACCCAGTCAACCTCCTTGCGCAAGTATCGTGCGCGCGTTGCACCTTATTACGCGTATAATTCAGAGCTAAGGATAACCATCTATAGACCATCCCCCCCAACACAGGCTTGTTGACCAGATAATTCAAAGCATATCGAGTAGTGTATGTCACATCTCTTAACAATATCAAGTTTCTCCGACATTCTCGTCCCAACGGAATGCCACACCTTTTTGGAGTAATCTAGTCATGGGCGTAGTTATCAACTCATACTTTGGAATGCGCTTCCTGTAATATCCAAAAAGGCTCATCACGGAGCGCACTTGTCTGACATTCGTAGGTGAGGGGATCAGGTTTCCATTGAACATGTGCGGCTCCCTAGATTCCAGAAGTGCCAATTGTCTACAATTCACAGTCTCCATTATCGGGTATTAATATTTCCAGGAATCAAAGCTTGATCAACCGTATCAAATCCATTCCTAAAGATAAATGTAAGAATAAAACTTTATGTCATCACAGACCATTCACTAGTGCCTCTGCGCAGCTCTATATCCAAATACCATTTATTAGGCACCTTTACCAATGTGTGAATAAACATATGGACCCATTCAATTCTAGGATCTACACCCCATACCTAATTCAATCTTGCCAAATGTATGTGTGGATCCTCTTTGCCAAAGTACACATCTTCCATTTTAATAACTGGACATTCAAATCGAAACCTCATCATGCACGCACATTTCTCCCAGTTGCCCATATTCTTCTTATGAGTTTCCCACCATATTGTTGGAGTAACGCGCAAGCCAAGATCAAAAGCATGGAATATATGTCCTTTAGGCATGGTCCTCTAGAGCTCTCCTATAAACATGTTTACATCGATTGAGCCATCATAGTGCAGTAAATCACGTACCTCAGACGTTATACATCCTAGATATCGAGTCACGCGATTACAACGTAGTGCAAACACCTCATCCAATCGGTTCTGCCAATTTTCCAGATCTTCATCAGAGTCTGAAAAACAAGATCCTTCTCCCACTTGAGATTCCCATCAGCTGTTGGATTAATCCAATCTTCCTCGTGCAAAGTCAACTTATAGATTTGATCGATCTCATCCTCAGCACGCACTGGTTCAGTATACCTTTGGCCCAATCCAATCCTAGGAGCACAGGTTAGGGATCAATATCATCTACAATTTGTATGACTTCAAAGTCTACCATCACCTTAACACCCTCTATATTGAACACAACTTGTGACAGCCTCCCTAAAGGAATGATCTTCCGCTGATTGGCCATGTGCAGTTGAATGGTATACCATTCCAGCTTTGGCTCTCCCATGCGCTTCCATGTTTTCTTAGGTATAACATTACCATCTGATCCTAGATCTATAATAACTTGGTCCATTTCATACGCACCAATATGCACGGTCATACGCATCTCCCTACCCGTTCTCTTCTTATTCTTGTAAATTTTGTTGACCGCTCATTGTTCTACCATGGGTCGTTCTTTTTCTGGGCAATTATTTATCAATGCCTGTAGATTTTCAACTGCCTTCTTGTTGCACAACAACTTTATACATGCTTGTATAAATGGCTTGATCGCCTCATCTCCTCCTGCTTCCTTCATCGTTCGACCTAATGTTGATGTACTTCCTTCTGCAAATTCTTTCCATGCTTCAATAAAGGTTTCTTTTGCACGCTGCAGATTTAACCCTTCTTTGGTTTCAGGTGCTTTACAGATCCATACATCAGTGGTTGGTTTCTTTCCTTTATCTACATTGGTGGCTACAACACTCCTAGTAACCACATTCACATTGGGATCTTCTTCATGAGCTTATGCGCTAACCATCTGAAGATTTTGTGTTGTAGTATGTGTCTTCTTCTCCTATATTTTAGCAATCAAGACAGGACAATCTTCTATGACATGATCAAATTGTCTACAATACTTGTAGGACTATCGTGTTGGATTTGGACAGTCGTGCGCATAATGGCCAATATCTACACAATTATAGAAAGTGAATTGTCCTCTTCCTCGGCCAGCTGATCCACCTCCTCGGCATCTTCCTCTGCCTTGGAATCCTTCGCACCTAGAAGGGGATGCTAGTGATGTAGGCTCAACCAGCATTCTGTATATTTCAGCTTTATATAGCATCATATCATAGGTACGGCAATGATGCTCATCATGCCCAAATGATGAACATAATTTGAAAAATAACTGCTTCAAGTTAGGTTAATATTTTCCAATCCTTGGGCAAGAATTTGTGTCATGTAATCCAGCAATTTGATAGATAGTGCACCACACAAGATTCTTCAATGGACTAGGACCTCCAACATTTAGATAATTGTTGAAAACAGGACACTGGTCTTTATGGTGCCTAGAAGCTTTACATTTTATACACCATACCTCTGTTCACTACTCCTTGCCCTTGTCTTTGCGCAGACTTTGAATTTCTAGATGCATGGCTTCCACTGAATCTATTGAGTTCCCAGCATAATAGGTGTCGGGGTAGCCTCAAATTTCATTGCAACTTCCATAGCCTCATCTTGTGTGGCAATCTTTTCCTGACCTAATGGTTGGCGCAGATGGGGGAGAAACATAGCAATGAACCATTCCTTATCTTGAGTATCATTAATAACAAATCCACCATCTCGGATGGTGCGCTTCAACCTTTGATCGACCTCCCATGCAGATTCATTAGCCTCTTGACGAATATCCTTCATTTCCGTTACAATATGCGCATATGACTTAGGCTTCTTAAACTACTATTTTAGGGCTATTTTATTTCTTCCAAGGTAGCATGAGGGCTTGCTTGAGTGTACCTAATGTACCAATCTAATGCACGATCTTGGAATGAAGTAGCCAACTACACCTTCCTAATATCAATATTGTTAACTTGTTGAGCCTGCCATATAACCTCAGTCACAAACCAGAAGTGATCAATGTCCTCATTTCCAAATCCTCTGAAATTAGGTAACTTCATTGATGCCATATCTGCTTCAGGGGGAGGTGGAGGTGGTGGTGGAGATGGACTGCGCAGTGGAGTGGGTGATCTATGATATGTGTTTAGAATTGGAGAGAATGGGGTCGGAAACAGACTCAAGGGTTTCTGGTGTGATGAGCTTTCTTCTTCAAAGTCACTTGAGCTATCAGTTTTTGGTTCATGTTCACAATCAGATCTAGGCTTCAGAGGGCTATAAATAAAATTTTCAGAATATTCACGGTAAATCCTTCCACCGTGCGTACTTGGACCTCTTTGATGCATTCAAGAAGTATGTTCGCACAGACATACGTCAATGAGCACAGGAACCTACCTCTAGGGCCTTTGAAAAACCTTATTTCTGCTTCAGAGTACGACACAAATTGATCAATGGAAAATTTAGTCACTAATCCTCCCAAGAGGTAATCGGTCCAATGATCTACCGTGCGGATGATCTTATTATCAAACTTCTCTACTTTCTGGATCAATTCAGGGGTCCACTCAGTGACTACGTCGTCTTTTATGCAATGATGGAATTCAACTAAGCGCGACAACCACTTCTGTAGTTCATGCGCAAAGGAACAAAAGACTATTTCATGCACTTCTGTATAAATATATTTCTATACCCACTGTTCGTCAGACAACTTAGTACTTATATTCTCTTGGAGCACAAATTCAAGGATCTTTCTATCCAACCAATCTTGTAATTCATTTCGAGAAGGATGTCACTCCCTCAAAATTATCCTGGTCCTCGAAACAGAACCATTTGTTGGCTTGAAGGGTCCTAACCCAAGTTCAGATTTTATGGATAAACCAAAAAAACCTCCAACTACTAGCCCTTTCATAAATGACCTGTTTGCGCAGATCAAAGTCTAACCCGAAGTAGTATGCGGGGGTGCTGGATCCAAGTTTCTGCACCCTAGGGATAAAATAATGAAGTGTTACTCAGCAAACTGAATGAAAACTTATACCAATCATAAACATATGTGTGCAACAATATATAGTAGGATCACAAATAATGTGTATTCTTTAATAGAATAAAATAGAGTCATAGTTCACTTTAGCGCAAATAAACAGAACAGAACCAGATCCAGATCTTCAACAATGCAAACACTTAAACAAATCTATCAACCATCAATAAGCATTCATAATCCTATCACATATCCTTGCACAATAATCAATAAGTGAGACAGAAGCAGTGTGATCTCAACAGAACATAAACAGTAAATAACTCAGATTCATAACATAAGAAGTTCACCATAATTTGTCCTTTCTATTAGCTTCAGATAAGTTCAATACATCAGACTTTCAATACATCAACTTTCCCTTACAAAACCCTTCGACACACACAGGCAGGACTAGGTCTCCGCTTACACAACCAGCATGAGCCTTTCAACCCAACCTAGACAAACCCTTACAACGTGTTACAGACACATAAACATCAATATCATGAACTTACTTTTGCTTTAACTACTTAGCTTAGACATGATCTATCTATTTTTAATTTCCTAGCGTACAGATAATATGACCCCAAACCATGGTTTCAAGCCCACAGTTTACCCTTAAGCCCATTTACATCATAATTGGGGACTTTGACCCACCCCAAAGCCCCTTGACTCCATTGCGTAGCGCACACATACAAAATTATAAAAAATGACATCAAAAATTGTTTTGGTAGACTTAGTACTCTCACTCGAAGGTGTACATTAGAATTATGGAAGTGTAGGAAGATGCACAGGGAGAAATATTGTAGCACTATATTTTATGAATTTTCCAAAAGTACATCTACAGGAGGCTGTGTGCAATCAGGTCAGGCTATAAGTTGTAACACAAATTTTAACCTGAGAAATGAAAATTTTCCACTTGGCATGCAATTTTGACACCTTGGGGTGCATTCTAAGTAGGGAATATCATGTTTCATGGCATATAGGATAGCCCCTTTTCCTTATCATCCATCAAGTTTTCAATTTATGTACATGACATGCAGTTTTTAATGCAAGTGGACATTTTGGCACTATGAAAATAATAGGTAGACAGCACAGTAGTAATAAGGAGACACATGACCTTGGAGATGCATTGGAGCTTAGGACCTTTGGAGGATTGTTGGACCTTGGGGAGTAGTGCTCATGCCATGGAGGGCTTGCTTGTTAATCACTATCCCCTTTGATGCTGACAAATGTCATGTAGAGTAGAGTGCTTCACATGGGTGGACCTACTTGTGTCTTGCAAGTTTTCTTGTAGTGGAATCATTCCACTTGTTATTGTAAAGCCCGTTTGCCTCTCATATAAATAGAGGAAGGAGTGAGTTGTTATTAAAGTCAAGTGTGCACTTGTGAATATTCCTTTTCATACTTGGGTTAGGGATTTAAGAACATGGATTCTTTGAAAGATAAATAGATTGGTGAACATAAGTAACTTACCTGAACTGTAACGAAAAATCTGATATGAATCTGCTATTAATTAAGGTTCTAATACCAGTGATGTGAGCCAACCCAGAATTCTGCTATTATAACTGAAATTTGAAATCCAAAAATTCTGAAACTAGATCTAAAATCTGAAAAATAAAGCAGACCAAAAATCATAAATTAAGAAGGCCCTAATTGTAGCAAAAAGTTGAATAATTACAAAATAATATCAAATACATAGGGACAAGCAACGACAAAATATACTAGCGATTTCAACAAAAACTGGATAATGACTTTGAAGAAGAAATGTAAATGCTAGGAGGAAGTAGTTTGTAGCTAACTAACCCAAAAAATAATTTTGCTACAAAGGAATTCTTCTGAGAAGGTATGGATGCCAACTTAGGTCAAATCAACAACAATATGGATGCTGCCTTTACCCCAAATACTCTCTTCCAAAAACCATGCAATAGCACACTTCACAAACAACTCCGCCAATGTATGGAGGCCGACTTAGGACCAAGGTAGTATGGATCCTGATTCCTGCCCTTGCCCCAAATGGTCTCTTTCAGACCACCTTCATAAAAATCCTCTACTCTAATGACTAATGGTAATTTTATAGTTATTCTTCTCACTTTTTGTAGAAAAGAGGAGCTACAAACTTTGATTAGTGACACTTTTGACTGAAAGTTGTAACTGAATATGCGTGCACTTACAAAGGTTTTTATGATGAGAGGGGCATAATTTTTAGCTTTTCGGGTTACTTTGAAAATGTTTACACCATGTTTGGGCCTTGTGGGTCCTTCATGAGATGTGGGGTGCATAGTGTATGGGTGGCCCGTGCTCTTCCATGATGGACTTAGACATTGGTGGTGGTTTACTATTTGCTGCTAGACCTTGTTTGGATGTTTGAAAGACATTCTTCCACGAAGGGTTGGATAAGTATGGAGCTTGGTGACTTCATGTTGTTGATGCATGAAGGAATTTTGTGTGCTTGGAGTAGAGTTGGGTATTTCACCATGACAAAAACCTCCCAAAATCAACATGAGCACACAAACTCCCTTGACATGTGAACTCTTGGGTTGAGGGAGTGGATATGTAGGTGTGCGAGTCCTTAAGGTGACAAATTACCTTGGATATGCATTGTCCTTAAGGATACACTTGACCTTGGAGATGCATTGGAGCTTAGGACCTTTGGAGGATTGTTTGACCTTGGGGAGTATTTCTCATGCCATGGAGGGTTGGCTTGTTAATCACTGTCACCTCTGATGATGACACATGTCACATAGAGTAGAGTGATTCACATGGGTGGGCCTACTTTTGTCTTGCAATTTTTCTTGTAGTGGAATACGTCCACTTATTATTGTAAATCCCCTTTACCTCTCATATAAATAGAGGAAGGAGTGAGTTGTTATAATATTCGATCATGCACTTCTGCGTATTCATTTTCATACTTTGGTTAGGGATGCAAGAGAAGTGCTACTCTCTCTCTCTCTCTCTCTCTCTCTCTCAAGGATGTGAATAAGTGGCTACCATTGGGCATGGAGTCAGAGGGAACTCAATTACATGAAAAAAATCTAACAAGGAAGCTTAGGCATGTGTGTATTCTCATCAAAACACAACTTGAACAGTAAACCATATGCATAAGGAAATTGGAGCATGATTAAACATGAATTCCAAGTGATTACACATAAATCCAAGTGCATAAACAGAAATGGATAGATAATACAAATAACTATGAGAACACATGATGAATCTCAAGTCTAAGAGAAACTTTTATGCAACTGTGTAATATTGACTGTAAAATATTACAAAAGTAGCTTCTAGCATGACATCAATCAACCTACTCTAATCCTATCATCTCCCTATTTATAGAGTGATGAATCATATAAATGGTTTTCCACCTTGCTAGCTTCGAATTCCCACCTCAGAGACCTATTTCAAATAAGATTACATCACTTGGAAACTTCCTAGGGAAATTTTTTATTTGGCATAGTTTGAATACAAAAAGGACTCTCATTTCATTAAATAACTCAACAAACCCCTTTAATAACCCTTATAAAATGAAACCAACTATTTTTTTGAGCATACTGGACTGATGATGTGTCATTATGCCACGTGGATGCTGAGCTGGACCTATTCAAAGTCGAATTTTACAAATTTTACACAAATTTGGTTAGTGAAAATTCAAAAAAAATAGGCCTCAAAGATGAGTGCATAATTTCCAAACCCTGATGGATTTGCAGAAACTCAAAGACATTTTTATAGATGGGATTGTGATAAAGAAAAACCTCCTTCAAATTTCCAAAATTATTTTTAATTTGGTCATAAATTGAAGTTGAAGTTGACTAATAATTCAGTCATGTATAAGAAATTTTAGGAGAGTTCGTAGCATTTTCATTTAACCACTTTTTGCACAACGTTTGACATTTATGACTATTGGAGGGTCTTCTTGGGGTCTAATATGAAAAATGCATGCCTCTAACACCCTCTGCCTGTATTTTTTGAAGGATTTTTAGCTTAAGGAAACCTACAACGAGTTCGTAGTGAAAACTCAGCCTCAAGCCTGGAGCACGCTACGAACTCACCTAGTTTGGCAGATTTTTTTGTAATTTCTTCTTCTTTGCCTAAAATCATCTTTGCAGCCTGCATATGTCTTATGATGATAGCTTAAGACAAAAAGTGACAAAAAATGTGTGGCTTACCGTGTTTAACATCAACATCTTTCATAATCACTTTAAGACCCTTTTTCTTCAATTCGACTTGTACCATCTCCATCAACCCAAACTAACATGCTTAGGTGTTAGCCAACTGATACACTGGAGTTAAGAGCTTGTAAACCTGAATTGATATGGCGAGCTATCCAATGGTGAGGTGGAAAAAGTGATGTGATGTTATGCTTGATGATGTGTCCAACATGATGATTTGGCAGCCCAATCATCTTTTATGATGAGTGTTATCACTAACCAAAATCTCCATTGATACACTTTAACCATTCTAGATGATTGATGTGCTTCAAAAATACATTTAATTCTTAAAACACTTTAAAATTCTCTCTCGCTGCAAAAACAGAGTTTTTATGCAAGTTCGTAGTGAATTCTCATTGTTTTACACTCATTTCGCTACGAACTTTGGTATTCTTGTCAGATTTCACTGTAATGACCAGATTTTCTCATGCATGAGATATTTTTGGATTTTTCTTTGACATTGACTCCTATCACGCAAATGATGACCATTAAAGCCCCTCACATATGTGCATTTTTTGAAAATTATGAATTCAAACGACCCTATTCAACTCTAAGTGACTCAACCTAATTAACTTAATACCAACCAAATTTTATCATGGATAACACAATCATTAATCGTAATTTTCCTAGTTAATTGGAGCTAAATTAGCCCAAGAATGCGTAAGGAAGGTAGGACGGGCAAAGGCAAGAAAAAAGGTTAAATATTGGACCGATTTTGTTTAGATTGCAATCCATATTCGAGCAGGATCAGAGTGAAACAATCAACAGAGTGCAAAGGTTTATCAGGAAGGGAAATAACATTGTATTGTTTCATGGTCTTGAAATTATGCAATATAAAGATAGTAGGGTTTTGAGTAGTTTATTTCCCCAGATACATCTTGTGTTGTGTGATTGATATTTTTGTTTTTTTACTTGTTTATGTGATTGTGCGATCAAATTTCGTTTCCGCAAAATTGTAGAAGGATTCAATATTTTGTTTTAGTACATTGCAATATCATATTGAATCTTATTGTTATATTTTTTACACATAATGGGGTTGCTCAGAGGAAGAACAAAATTATTGTGGGAGTTGCACAGGCGATGTTGCATGATCAGGGCCTACCATTGCACTTGTGGGCTGAAGCATGTAACACAATGGTATATGTGCAGAACATGAGTCTTCATTGGATTCTCAGGATGAGTACACTAGAAGAATATTTTTCAGGGAAGAAACCAGATGTGTCACACTTCAGGATCTTTGGTTCATAAGTTTACTCTCATGTTTCCAAGGATGCAAGGAAAAAGATAGAGTCGACAATTGAGTTGGGAATATTTGTGTGGTACACTGATACACCTCATAACTGTTAGGTGTACCTGCCATCTCATACGATGAAATTTTTTTATAGATATGTCAAGGTCGATGAAGAGAAGGCCATGAGATGTTCCTTTGAGAGGGAGCTTCAGTTGCATGCAGATGAGGAGCTTTTGGCTCCAAAGGAAGAACCTCAGGATGTTGTGGAACAACCACATGCAAAGGAGCAAAGAGTGGAAGCACCTAATCATGCAGATACATCCAAAGATGGAAGGAAGCGCACTAGGGAAGCTGACAAATTATTGCATGATTCTAGAGAGAATGTGGGAGCACCCACATCACATCGCAGGCAAAGGAGGTCACCAAATCAGTACACTGGGTACATGGCTCTAATGAGTGAGATAGTTGAGACAAAACCATCCTCATTCAAGGAAGCAGTACAAAAACCAGTTTGGGTTAATGCCATTATAGAGGAATATGATTCCATAGTCAGAAACAATGTTTGGGAAGTGATCCCAAGACCAGATAAGAAGTCAGTGGTAGGTTCGAGGTGGATCTACAAGGTGGAGCAAGAAACAAACGGAAGCATCGAGAAGCACAAGGCCAGATTTGTGTCCAAGGGATTCTCTTAGGTGTAGGTAATTGATTACAAGGATACCTTTGCTCAAGTAGTAAGGTACTCTTCTATAAGATCAATTCTAACACTTGCAGCGCATATGGGATGGAAGATCCATCAGATGGATGTGAGGACAACATTCCTCATTGGAGTGATTGAGTAGGAGGTGTACATTGAACAACCGGAAGGATTTGAGACCTTCAACAAAGGGTCGCATGTGTGTGGTGAGCCCTGGTATTGCACCAAGAGTGTTGCAACTCCCAGGGGCTGCCCTACTTTACATTGTCAATCTGGGGTTCATGCAAACTTGGAGGTGACAGTGCTATATACACAAAAAATGCATTCTACTCATGTCATCCTCTTCCGCTCTATGAAAGGGTTCTACTTCTATGGGTTCTTAGTGAAATCTGTCACACTTCAATGAACTAAACTAAATTGTAGAAAGGAAATGACAGAAGGAAACTAAATTAAATTACTTAAAAGAAATGGCAGGAAGGAAACTAAACTAAATTGCTAAAAGGAAATGACAGAAAGGAAACTAATTTAACTTGCTGAAAATAAATGGCAAAAAGGAAACTAATTTAAGCCACTCTTAACTTGGCCAATCTGCTAAACACACCCTACTTATCTTATCCTCTATCTACCATACTTTTATCCATATAGCTAAACTAACCATGACTTAATTCTAATTGAGAAAGTGTTTATTTACATCTTGGAGAAGAAAGGGGTAAATGTTCTAATGGAGGGATAAACACATGAAACAAGGCTTATAGGTGAAAATATGGGTTTGAACCTTATTAAAACTTTATTATAGCGCAAAAATGCTTTGGAGAAGAATAATTTGAAAAATGCGATGGCGGAGTTTTGATCGAGGACGGAAGTGTGATATGCGATATGCGATATCGCAATCGCAATATCGCAAAGTTAGAGGAGTAGCGGAAGTGATGTTTGGGAGCAGGAGCAAAATGCGATGGGGTAGAAGTTGCGGAGTGCAAAATGCAATGGGGTAAAAGTTGCGAAATGTGAAATCCGATGGGATGACGTGGCGGTAGGGCCGACGGCAGAGTATGACATCGATATCGCAATCGACGTTTGGAGTGGTAAGTCTTAAAAGAAAAAGGGAAAAGGTTGCGAAGTGAAATTTGCGAAAAGGCCAAAGGTTGCAATTATTCAGATGACGTGGCGGTGGGACCGATGGTGGAGCGCAATAACAATATCGTAATCAGAAAACAAGAGCGATAAGTCTTAAAAGGAAAAAGGAAAAAATATGGGAAGTGTGATTTGTGAAAAGGCCAAAGGTTGCGATGAGTCGGATGACGTGGCGGCGGGAGCAATGGCGAAGCTCGATACCAATATTGCAATCAGGAGACAGGAGCGGTAAGTCTTAAAAGGAAAAGGGAAGAAGATGCAAAGTAATATTTGCGAAAAGGCGAAGTATGGTAGCGGGAAGTTTGAGGAGCAAAGGCGGAGGTCCAACTTTGATGGTTTTATGAATAAAAATGGTGCAGCAGCTGCAATAAGTGAAATAGAATGGAATAGAAGTGTAACAGCAAAGATGGAAGGGAGATGGGAAATGAATTGGGGAGGTATCATTGCACTTCTTCCGGGCGAATATTCTTGTACCTACAATCAACCCTGCCTACTTATGTAAAAAATCAGAGAAGTGTGTGATAAAAATAGTGAACATAAAGCAGTTTTTTGGCCTGTGGGAAATTCTACCCCCCTCGAGCTCTACTGACAGAGATGAGAAGGGAAGTCTAGATCCACAGCTTTTAGAGTTTTGTCCTCTATTCTATTACTCATAAGCAAATGAAAACCTGCAACAGTGATTCGAAACAACAATTTGAAACTATCAGAAGCAGGATTAACTAAATGACAGAAACAAAAATAACTAATTGACATAAATAAAACTAGCTAAATGACAGAAAGGAAAGAACGAAAACAACAGAGAAGCTGAGGCACATGGATTCAGCCCTAACCCACGAGCCTCACTCCCTGAAACTAGATCAGTAAAACAACATCTGCCTATTCATTGCATTACAAAAAATACAGTCTTATTACATCCCGAGGTCTTAAACAGAAAAAGCCTAATAGAATGGAATATGAATGGCATTGTGATGCAAGAGCTTCGAAGCACCTTAATTAAAATTCAAATTCAATGCTGTGAAAGATGAGACGTGGACAACAGTTTGTAAATGGGGGAAAAATTCTGTGGAACAGAGCTGAAATGATGGAAGCGATAAGTCTCTAGAAGACTTGATTAATTGTAATTATCTTCCATGTAATAAAATAGAGAGATTTAGGGTTTTAGTTGAGCAATTTTGGGAGAAGAACTTGTGGATCTTAGATGATCCACTCGCTTGTAATTTATTTATAAATGTGAGTCTATATTGTATGTGAGGGCAGAGTGCAATGTAGCCTGAGGGTGAAATTTGTGATTCAGGCCTGAGTGGCCTTAGCCTATATTCGAGCTCGAACAATAATGAAATTTTGTGTGTTTTTTAAGTATCCAGGATAATCTGGAACTTACAACATTTTTGTGTTGTTTTATTTTGAATTCTCGATATATTTGTGTGTTATTTCTATTAATTATTAGTCTGTGTGAGTGTGAGTGAGAGGACGAAGTTCCTATGAACTTCATGTAGAACAAATCTATAGCAGAGACAGAAGGATGAAGAGACGAAGAAGAGCCGCGTGAAGGATGAGCGGACGGTCGTGATTAGATCACAGATCTAAAGGGGAAGAGATTGACAATCAAGATGACATCGCAATCTAAACAAAATAACTTGCGATGCGACAAAGAGAGGACTACATGTCGTTGGAGAAGGACGAGCAGTGAGGACCATTAGATATGGGCGCAGATCAATGGTAGACGACAAATCACAAATTCGCACATCGCAAATTTTAGCGAATAGAGTTAAGACTTTGCCATGTAAGTTATATTTCTTGCGATGAGATGAGGAGAAGGGCCACGTGTCGACATTGGGCATTAACGCACATCGCATGATTTATGATTTAACCGTTATTGTATAGAGTTAAACCTGCGGGCAGAGATTTGCTATAAGATGGGTAAGTTGCGATGTTGCGATGCGACATCGTCATCGCAACTTCACATCGTCATAATTATATGTTTGTTGTCAAGTTTATTTGTTAAGCTTGCCGATATGCGATGCGCTGTGATTGGTCACCATGTTGTGGGACCCTAGAACCCCTGTTCCACATGTATGTAAGTGGTTTGAGTTTATGTGCGATATTTTTTAAAGTGATCGATCGATGTTGATTGCACACGTATGTATGTATAATAAAATCTAATATTGTAACCCGCTGTGAGTAAAGGGAGTTTATGTGGGCCCATAACCCACAGGTCCACGGTACTATATGTTAATTTCAGTTTCATGCTACATTACATGGGATGGAATGGAATGGAATGGACTCCATCGAATGGACCAGAATCCACCGGAATCGACCCTAATTAGCTCCTGATCAGCTTTATTTATCCTAAAGAGCAGCTACCAACAACTCCCTAAAAAATAGTGATTGAGTCCACTTTGACTCCAAGTAAACCATAGCTTGAGTGCACTCCTCTTTGAGTTGCTTGACTGACTCTGGAATTCGAATTGCTAGAGAGAATCCTTGGGGATCCTGTGGTTGCCTTTGGAATTCGAATTGCTGGAGAGAATCTTTGGGATCCTTTGGTTCCCTTTGAGGGTTAATGAGGGTGGACAATCCTCCTATAATTTCTCCAAGATTTCTCAATAATTTCTTGATATTATGCTCATTTATTCTTCAATCTTGATCTTCAAGTGGCAAGGAGCAAGTCCCTAAATTATCTCCTTCTCCAAATCTGCATAATCTGCCCAATATTCTACAAAATAACCAATATTAGGCACAAATATGCAATTACCTCTAAACCTTCCTAAGAAAATATTAAAGCATAAGAAAACATTATTAAGTGCAGAAAGAGAGATTTAATATATCTTTTAATGTGCATAAGGAAGGTAGATGGGCCTAGGAAGGTTAGATGGGCCTTAATTTATGTCTAATTTAGAGCCCCATCATCACCCCCTACTGAAATTGTTGCTCATCCTCTAAGCAACCTATTCATCCTCCATGTCTTATAGTTCTTCCTACATGCTGGCTTATTTCATTTTATGTTTATTGGCCCATGCGCCGCTCCCCCTACTGATCTTCTTGCATTTATTCTCATAGGTGCTTCATGGAGGTCCTCAAATGCCTTAAGAAAATCTGTTTCACATGCCAAGAGGTGGTGGATCCACCTTTTATTTTATTTTTATTCTTTACTTTTTTTCTTTCTTTTTTTGCATGCAAAATAAACTCACAGTTCTTTTTTCTGTGAATTGAGTTCACCCTTGGTTACCCCTTTGGCACTTCTTGTCTTCCATTACATGAACTGCTTAATAACCCCTTTCTCAAGTCCTTTTTACTTTTGTCTTGTTCCTCTTCTTGGTGAAAAAGTGAGGCTAGCTGCTAGATAAGGCCGACGTTGCTCTGCTACTGATTTTGGCTATATAAAAAAAATTTCCTTCTCACACTTTTCAATGTTTTATTAAGCTAAAATAGATTCGAAGAAAGGGTTAGATGATTGCATACTTGAGACTTACCATTGATTTGTTTTTGCAGTAGATATTGAAGCTGTTGATATGGACGTTGAAGTTGTCTTCGATGGTTCTGAAGCTGCATGTGATAATTTGCTTGAAGTCCATTTGGAGCTTCTGAGCACAGGAGGAGGAAGTCCAAGTTTGAGTACCTTTAACAAGGGTGTTGACCGAATTTTTCTTTTTGTGCCAACTTGATGTTTTTTCTGCTTACAAAGGTTGGAGAGCACCTGCATTCATTAGAGAGAGATACATGGAGAAATGCAATTTTTTTTTTCCTTTTTTTTTTAAGGCCTACTAGCTTCCTCAATGAGGTTTTCCACTAGTAGGTCTGCCTAGGCGCCTCAAAAAAGGTTTTCACCTAGGATATTTTATATTTATTTTTCTTTTTTTCAACCCAATGACCGCCTCATGGAGGTTTTCAGTGAGTGGGCCAATCTCAAACACCTCAAAAGAGGTTTTCGCCTGAGATTTTATTCTTCTTCCCTTTTTTTTTGTTTTTTCACTTTCCTACTCTAGTTGAAAAAACAAAACCTTTTTCAAGTATAGGAATACTTCCAATGGAGCCATATACACATCAAGATGACAGATAAAATCAGGTCCACACTTGGAATACATGCCCTAACATGTACCTGAATATAAGAGATGAATCACTTCGAATGGGATTGTATCAAGTATTGTTGGAGAAGAGTGTGTTGCTGCAACTTAATGACTGTTTGGAACCATATGTCAATATAGTTGTGATGCCCCCGGTCCACTTGCTGAGTTGGATCACCTTGGAGGTCCTCTTCTATTATGACATTCAAATCTTCCTCTTTTTGCTGATTTTTCTCTTGAACACATGGAGGAAATGCTAGTAAACATGAGGAAACTTTCTCAACATCTAATTCTGATTTCGACTCTTCATCAAGTGCAGCCCTTGATATTTTGATCTCCTCATTTGGATCTTCTTCTTCTTGATGTTTTCCTTCAATGACATTAAGAAAATCTCTTCTTTGCAATACCTTTCTTGAACTAAGATGAATACCATCTAGATCAAGAGGAGATGTTTGGAAGTGATATATCCCAGCATTGTAAGTGAGCTGAGATACTTCATTGTATGGATTTGGAAATGGTGGTACAGGTAGTTGAGTGGGGGTGGATATATGAGATGGATATGGTTGAGGTTGTGGTTGTGGTGGAGGTGGATGGTAGGGATAGCATGGAGTTCGGTATGGAGGATATTGAGGGAAATATTGAGGATGTTGTGGATTTTCCCAATAAGGTCCTTGCCAACCATGTTGCCAAGATTGGTTTTTGGGTTGAGATGGCCAAGGTTGCCAAGGAGGGAGTGTGTCCCAATTAGTTTGAGATGGATGTGAATAAGCTTGAAATTATGAAGTGGGTCCTTGCATCATATCAAGTTGATTAGGCTTCCAAGGTCTCCTTGGAGCTACATAACATAGCTTCTTTGGTGATTGCCTTGCTCCATTGTCTTCCTGGTAAACTTTTTTAAACCCGGGGAATGATGAACAAGAGTTAGTAGCAAATGATTCTGCATGGATAACAAAAATATCAGCATCTTCTTTTTACTCATTTTTCATTCTTAACATTTGTACTTGTTCACTTAGATTGCTAAGAATTTTTGTTTTAAAGTTATCAAGAAAATTTCCAAGTTCATCTTGCCTTACCAATGTTGATGTTGACTTACTTACTCTTTCCCTTCCTCTTGATATGCGCTTGCATGTTTCACAAATTTCTTCAAATGAAAATTGGTATACATCTCCTCTACTCATGAGATTAAGGATATCAATCCACTCATCCCTAATAGTTCTAAGTAAGAGGGTTTTTAGTGTGTCAAATCCTAGATGATGCAATTTTTCCCTCTTAAAATTATACATGAACCTCTATATTAGATCCTCAAGGCTCTCACCTTCTTCTTGGCTCATTCTAAAAATTTCTTCTCTAAGATCACGAACTTTATATTTTTCTAGAAATATATTTTGCATATCATTCCATGATATTATTGAATTAGTACCTAGACTCATGAACCATTTAAGAGCTCTATCCTTCAATGTTGCAGGAAAAAATCTCAATTTTTGAGTGTGTGATAAGTAGCCATAAGATCTACAAAATATCTCAAATTCAAAGAGAAATGTGTCCAGATCCTCTGTCCTCATACCATGGAAGTTGGGAAGGAAATACGGAGGGATCTTCTTCATATGTACACTGATGTTCATATATTTAATGGGAAACCCAATAAGATATTCTTCATTGTCATCATATCCATCCATCTCTTCTACCTTCAAAAGTGTATGGTTATGTGGTTCTTACTGCACCATGTGGTCAAGTGGGGGGATTGGTATTGGAGAAGTATTTAAAAAAAAATATTCTGAGTATCCCTACTCCTATGGGACATGAAAATCGGATTGTTTTTGTATTTTTCAATATTTCGGAAACAACATGAAAAAGGAAAGCATAAAAGAATGCTAAAACAAAATCAAAGCATCTACTAGACACCTCCCAGGCAACGATGCCAAAAAGTGGTGAGCCCTAGTATTGCACCAAGAGTGTTGCAACGCCCAGGGGTTGCCCTACTTTACTTTATCAACACGGTGTTCGTACAAACTTGGAGGTGATAGTGCTATATACACATCATATGCATTCTACTCATGTCATCCTCTTCCGCTCTATGGAAGGGTGCTACTTCTAGGGGTTCTCAATGAAGTCTATCACACTTCAATGAAACTAAACTAAATTGCAGAAAATAAATAACAGAAGGAAACTAAATTAAATTTCTTAAAATAAATGATAGGAAGCAAACTAAATTAAATTGCTGAAAGGAAACTAATTTAACTTGCTGAAAAGAGATGGAAGAAAGGAAACTAATTTAAATTGCAGTAAGGAAACTAATTTAAACCACTCTTAACTTGGCCAATCAGCTAAACACATCCTACTTATCTTATGCTCTATCGACCATGCTTTTATCCATGCAGCTAAGCTAAACATGACTTAATTCTAATTGAGGAAGTGTTGATTTGCAGCTTGGAGAAGAAAGGGGTAAAAGTGTTAATGGAGGGATAAAAACATGAAACAAGGCTTAGAGGTGAAAAGATGGGTTTGAACCTTATTAAAACTTTATTATAGCGCAAAAATGCTTTGGAACACAATAATTAAAAAATGCGATGGTGGAGTTGCAATTGAGGACGGAAGTGCAATATGCGATATCGCAATCGCAATATCGCAAAGTTAGAGGAGTAGCGGAAGTGATATTCGGGAGCAGGAGCGAAATGTGAAATGTGATGGGGTAGAAGTTGTGAAGTGCGAAATGCGATGGGGTAGAAGTTGTGAAGTGTGAAATGCGATGGGGTAGAAGTTGCAAAGTGTGAAATGAGATGGGGTAAAAGTTGTGAAATGTGAAATGTGACGGGATGACGTGGCGGTAGGGTTGGCGACAAAGTACGATAGCGATATCGCAATTGGCATTTGGAGTGGTAAGTCCTAAAAGAAAAAGGGAAAAGGTTGCAAAGTGTGATTTTTGAAAAGGCCAAAGGATTGTGATGAGTCAGATGACGTGGCGGAGGGACCAGTGGCGGAGCGCAATACCAATATCGCAATCGGCAAACAAGAGCGGTAAGTCTTAATAGGAAAAAGGAAAAAGATGTGAAGCGCGATTTGCAAAAAGGTCAAAGGTTGCGATGAGTCGGATGATGTGGCGATGGGACCGGTGGCAGAGCGCGATACCAATATTGCAATCGGAAGATAGGAGCGGTAAGTCTTAAAAGGAAAAATCAAGAAGATGCGAAGTGCGATTTGCAAAAAGGTGAAGTATAGTAGTGAGAATTTCGAGGAGCGGAGGTGGAGGTCCAACTTTGATGGTTTTGTGAATAAAAAGGGTGCGGCAGCTACAATAAGTGAAATATAAGGGAATAGAAGCGTATCAACAAAGATGGAAGTGAGATGGGAAATGAAGTGCGAAGGTGTCAATGAACTTCTTCCGGGTGAACATTCTTGTACCTACAATAAACCTTGCCTACTTATGCAAAAAAACAAGCAAGTGTGTGATAAAAACAGTGAACAGAAAGTAATTTTTTGGCCTGTGGGAAAGTCTACCCCCCTCAAGCTCTATTGACAAAGATGAGAAGGGAAGTCTAGATCCATAACTTTTAGAGTTTTATCCTCTATTGTATTACTCATAAGCAAATGAAAACCTACAACAACAATTCAAAACGACAACTTGAAACTATCAGAAGAAATATTAACTAAATGACAGAAACAAAAATAGCTAATTGACAGAAACAAAACTAGCTAAATGACAGAAAGGAAAGAAAGAAAAAAACAGAGAAGCTGAGGCAAATGGATTGGGCCCTAACCCATGAGCCTTGCTCCCTGAAACTAGATCAGTAAAACAACAGCTGCCTACTCATTGCATTACAAAAATAAAGCCTTATTACATCCCAAAGGTCTTAAACAACAAAACCCTAATATAATGGAAAATGAATGGCATGGGATGGAATGGAATGGAATAGACTGCATCGAATGGACCAGAATCCACCGGAATCGACCCTAATTAGCTCCTGATCAGCTTTATTTATCCTAAAGGAAAACTACCAACAACTCCCTAAAAAATAATGATTGAGTCCACTTTGACTCCAAGTAAACCATAGATTGAGTGGACTCCTCTTTGAGTTGCTTGGCTGCCTCTAGAATTCGAATTGTTGGAGAGAATCCTTGGGGATCCTGCGGCTGCCTTTGGAATTTGAATTGCTGGAGAGAATCTTTGGGATCCTTTGGTTGCCTTTGAGGGTTAAGGAGGGTGGAAAATCCTCCTATAATTTCTCCAATATTTCTCAATAATTTCCTGATATTGTGCTCATTTATTCTTCAATTATGATCTTCCAGTGGCAGGGATCAAGTCCCTAAATTATCTCCTTCTCCAAATCTGCATAATCTACCTAATATTCTCACAATATTCTACAAAAATAACCATTATTAGGCATAAATACGCAATTACCTTTAAACCTTCCTAAGAAAATATTAAAGCAAAAGAAAACATTATTAAGTGCAGAAGGAGAGATTTAATATATCTTTTCATGTGCATAAGGAAGGTAGATGGGCCTAAGAAAGGTTAGATGGGCCTTAATTTATGTCTAATTTAGAGGCCCATCAGTGTACAGACTCAAGCGAATGTTGTATGGATTGAAATAATTACCCCGTTCTTGGTACACCAAGATCGACAACTATTTCACCTGATTGGGCTTCACCAAAAGTGAAGTTGATGCAAACCTTTACCATATTGTTGTTGAAGGTAAATTGTTGATGATGGTATTATATGTCGATTATTTGATTTTAACCGATGATAAGAAGTTGATTAAACCTTGGAAAGAGGATCTTGCAAGAGAATTCGAGATGAAGGACATGGGACTCATGCATTATTTCCTCATTTTGGAACTATGGCAAGGAGATGGGGAACTGTTTGTCTCTGAAGGCAAGTATGCCAATGAAATACTGAAGAAGATTTCCATGGAGAGTAGCAAACCCATGGACACTCCTCTAGCAGGCAGTTGGAGGAAAGAGGATGCCACTTCAAGTGAGGAGGTGGAGGCCACTATTTACATACAACTTGTTGGTTCAGTCATGTATTTGGTGAACACACGACCATACATGTGTTATGAATTTATAGAACTTAGTCAAGTAATGGTTAAGCCAACCAAACTGTATTGGAAAGCAACCAAACATGTGTTGAGATACCTCAGAGGCACTACTCAGTATGGTCTTTGGTATAGATGTTGGATGGATAAGTCGTTCTTGTGGACAAGACAAACTTCCCAAGTGTCCTACGGACAGCTAGCAACAAACAGATAAACAAAAACTATTTTCTCTAGATAATATTCGATTCAGAATTAGCTACAATAGAGGTTTTGAAGACCTACCTGTAGTCCAGCGTTGTTCGTAATGATCTTCTTTCCAGTTGCTTGAAAGAGTCAGCTTCAAAAATCTGCAATCACAAACATGGAAAAAATCAATAGCACCTGCATAGTATAGACTAATTCATGAATCATATATCTATCAAGATGATCAAGGAATTCAAGAAATAAGCTAATTAATTAAATAACTCATTGATAGAACATGATAAACAAACTACTTAGTTAGAGAACTCATTGAGAAAACAGGATTCATTCGTATTATCTTTGGTGAAGAAAGAGCCTTACAACCGTGTCTACCTTGATGTCGTACAGGCCTTCCTGGGGTCTGGAACAGGTGTTTCCTTTACTATGACAAGATTTTCACTCTCTCAGCTAAAATGCACATGAGTGTGTAATCATTCCCACATAATGATCAGTTAAGACAGTCTGAGTTTCTACAACATTTCTCCTCAAAAATTATCCAAGTCTAACTCCCTTTGAAGTTGCATTATGGCTTCAATTTATAGGAAAATAGAGGAGGTTACAACTCCACATAAGAGGGGATAGAATTCTCTTTTGAAGGGATTGAGCTCCATAAATCAAGGGGTAAGCTCCCATAATAGAGGAATGAACATACATGATAGGAGCGAACCTTCGACCGGATAATTTCTTCTAGAAGCTTTCATATTTGACTTATGGGCTTCTAAATGTTACTTTTCACCTTTGTTTTACCTTTTACAGGGGTCTGCACCCTTAATGAAGAAAAAGTGTGTTTAGCTCTGCATGCTTTAGAACAAAAAGGTGCGGCACCGCAGGCAATGTTAAGAGAAAGTGTGGTACAAGTGTTTTTAAGACTTTTATGAGATTTTCTCTCAATTTCAAGGCTTGATTTTAGAAATTTTGATGTTTTGGACCTCTAAGGGAGTAATATATGAGTAATGATGAACCCACATAGACAATAAAATGTCATGGTGACAAATTTCAGTGTAACAAATTGCCCCCTACAGTGAAAAGTCTGAGAGCATTCGAAGAGTGATATGCTTTATCATTTCAAGGATTAGCCTGTGGACACCCCAATCGGAACCCTGTAAAAACATTCAATGCAAAACACACACACACACACACACACACATATATATATATATATATCATCATTGAGGTAGGCATTCCCATACTCAGATCAGAACTAACTAAACTTGTTCTGATGCAGGAATGATTTTAATATTACATCAATATTGTAAACATAGCATGGACGCAGCCATCTGTAATGAATAGTCTACAACATAATGAATAATAAAACTCCTCGCAGCCTAGATGGTGGAAACTAGATCCAGGGTCTTGATTTCTGCTTCCCGAACTAGTATGATTCTATCCATGTGATTAAATGTGTTGAAGTAGAACATGGTAGAACCCACTTGATTATCAGTCAATGATGTGAATTGTTAAAAAGTGTGAGAGAAACCACCAATAATGACAATGGTTCTCAAAGTACTCAATACAATCCTTGAAACGTGAATAAGTGATCTGAAGTCGAACATTTCACGGAATCGTTCGATCGAAGGTCAATGATGCAACCTGTCGTCAAAGGCGAGAAACCTGCCATTAAGGCATGCAGATTCCAAGGTATTGACAGATTCTAGATCAACTTCATAGATGATGAGCTGTCGTCGATAGAAAGTGATCCGTCGTAAGCAAGCTCACGACACGAAACCATAGATCAAGTTTTGAAGAAATTTTTTGCAAGGACTGACTCAGGGATGGTCAACGCGAATGGAGACAGATGTTTGCATATGAATGGTTTGTTTGACTGTCCTCTTGAACACATAACGACACTACAGATGGTTTGGTAACAATTGCCCTAATATAATAACCAGAAACCGGCTGAAGACCTTCAATGTGGTTTGATTAACTGATAGGCAAAGGATTTTCCCAACCCAGGTAAAACTGTGACAAAAGTGTCGTGTTCAAGAGTGGTATACTGCTTTTAAATCAAAGTGCAACAAATGAATTCGTTTTCTCTTTTTCCCCCACCATTTCTAGCAAGTACCTCTTTATTTTTGACAAGCTTGAGGAGGATAACATTTGCTTGTTTATAAGCTCATCCTTCGGATGAGTCCAACTTAGTTTAAAATCGAACCCTAAGAAGGAGTGGTCCATTCCTGTTTGTAATCGACAAGTCCTTTACTGTTAAATTTTAACGAGTCCAGTATAGGAGAAACTCGATGTTTTTCATTTTTAGGGAGTTAGAAGAAAAAACTTAAGAAAACTCCATGGGTGTACTTTTTCGTAAATTTAGTCTCTCAAGCCCGAAAAAGGATAAAATAATACAGGAGAGAACTCTATTGACCATGATTAGTCAACGTATACCTTTTTCGTAAGTAGTCCATAAAGGGGTAAACTTATACTGAAGGGACGACTATTCATTTCCTTTAACAAGTTCGAATAGTCAAGTACTCAGCAATCTTTTCATATTTAGAGAGTCTGAAAATGGCTAAAAAGATGACTCCATGGTTTCGTTTTTTTGTAAATTTTTAAGAGCCCGAAAAAAAGTGATAAAAGTATACTCTTCGTAAAAAATGACCATTTCACCCGAAAAATCCGGTATTCTGCACAAAAACTCAAAAAATTAAACGTACCTGCTTTTAAAAATAAAAATATTTTGAAGAACCATCTTTTTAAAGTGAAAAAATAAACAAAATTAAATTTCATTTATTTGAAAAAACTTATAAAAAGGAGTTTTCCAAATTCATTTTTACCATTGAGTTCAGAGTGAAAATTTGAGAGCATTTGGCAAAAAACGCTCCAAAGAAGATTCCGGACAAACCGACTGTTCAAATCGAAAATTGTTTGCTCCAGGTAATCCACATTCTCTTTTCCTTGCTTTTTGTCCATTCATTTCCTTAATTTAGGGTTTAAAATTCATTTTTGGGGAAGAAATAGGTTCAAAATTCAACTCATGGGGTGCACAGGTAAGACACACGGTACCTGCGGACCCCGACATTTTTTTACAAAGAAAAATGTCGTGGTCTCGCAATTTTAGTACAGAGCCCGTGCAGAGCTACGCACTGTCTCTGAACAAAAAGTGTGGGGGCGCCGTCAAGAATTTAAAAAAAAAACATTTCCTCTCCAATTTACCCAAAATTTTCTTTTTAAAATGATTATAATCTTTCATTTTGTTCATTATAGGATATTTACAATGCTTATCTAGCGGGAACGTGAACACGAGGAGGTGGATAAAGCTGCAATGATTCATCAACCTACATTACAAGTTTTGAGAGCATGTGGGTTATTCAAATTTTGGGCTATCAACGGCATGAGAACCCAAGTAGACCTTCTCACTTGGTTGGTAAACAAATGGGTTGTACAGGACCAGCATTTTGTGATTGGAGGTAACCGGCTCGAAATCGAGCTGGAGGACATATACTTTCTGACTGGTTTGTCTAAAAGAGGCGAACCACTTTCTCTATTCGGGGCTAGGCCAGGTGGCCAGTCTGTCACTAGCCTGCAACTAGAGTTTTGCAATGATAAGGCCAATCCTAAAGACAAACGGATTGATATCAAAAAAATCATCCGTCCTGAATTGAAAGTAGTTTCATTTAACGTAACTAGGTTATGTGGAAGTGCAGCTTTACATGTTGCTACTGGATCTTAGTTGCGGATTGCAGTGAACTGTTTCCGAAGCACCATATTCAATCGGTACGAGGCAGTGTTGGCTAATATTAAAGGCCAACTAAATAGAGCAAAGAACGGGAAGTTGAATAACTTCAGATATGGATCGATTGTAGTTACTTTTTCTCTAAAGAGGATTCCCCTACTGGCCCCGCAACATATTCCAGTTGATAATGGTAGAGTCTGAGAGCCTCGGATGGTTCGATGGGTTGCTTTGATGGCCCGTCACAGAGAGGGTACAAAGATTGTTCGATTTCCCCCGGCCTACTTATGTTGGTTAGAACACCAACTCTTTGTGATAGAAGACTTCCCTTATGTCGGGATGGATTACCGCGGTGATCAAGATATGCCATTTCCTCCCGGAGCTCAGTGGGATGAGTCAGGTAAAAAATCATTTTGACATGCTCTAATTTCTAATTTTTATTTTGTTTTTTAAATCGTCCAAAAATGATAACAAAAATTTCAAATGCAGATGTGGGTCCTCGTCAACCAGTCACTCTCCACCCCTTCGAGAGGAGGCAAAGGGATGCAGCTGCAACAGCACCACCACCACAGGATCAGATAGTAGATATCCTTACTGATTTGGAACACCATCTGGAGCGACTGACTATGGACATCCCAGAGACTACTATAGATGACATTCCACTTCGCTTACAGATATATGTCATTGGGGTTCCTGGACCATTCAGGAGATTCTTGAGTAGGGTGGCACGAGCTGTAGTACATTATCATGATAATTACCACGGATAGTGGATGATCGACTTGTATAGACTCATACCATTTTTTGTATCACTTTTTTCCCGATCATAAGGCGTTTTGAACCTATGATCAAGGACGATGTACTAAACACTACTCTATGCTATGATATACTACTAATTCCAGTTGCCTGTCCAACATGTTATCGAATGTTGATTTACTGCTTTTATTATCGCAAATGTCTGTTTATAACACTATAAGCTATTGCATCTGCTAATGTGTCTAAATTTCTTGGAATTTGTTGATACTCAATATAATCAAATTCTCGTTCCAAGAGACGAACTTTCAAAAATAATCTTAAGAAAACTGGGTTTCTAATTGCATACACTCGATTCAATTGTAATACAACGAGTTCAGAATCTAACCTAACAATCAAACTCCGAATTCCAAATGAAATGGATTCAGATAATAACGCAATAATTGTGCTATATTTAGTAATATTGTTCATCGTTTCACCAAGGCTTATCCCATGCATAGTTACTAACTCGTCAGTGGGTGAATAAATAACCCAGGCTGCGGAAGAAATGTTCCGTGTACTACGACAAGCGCCATCAGCAAAACCAATGTATGTTTAAAAAGATGTCGACATCTGCAATATCAGGAGTAATCCGGATAAGCAAGAATAGTAGAAAAACCACACTTAAGCTAAGCACACATTTCTAATCTACAACACACTAGCTAGAAAATAACTAATATACAAGGAAAAATCTCCACACAAGAATCAAGCGTAATATCTCTTCAAATAAAGCCCATTTATGGGTTTACCTAAAGAGACCCCGTCAAAATCAATCAATTCATAGGCCCCTTTTGCAAGTTGTCGCTTGACAATATAAGGACCATGCCACATGGGTTTGAATTTCCCAGCCCCTAGCTTATCGTTAGCTTGGTCATATACCAAAACTAGGTCTCGTTCTCAAAAAATATGAGGTGTAACACTTCTATCATACTGAGCTTTCATTCGTTTTGCATGAGTCTTGGTAGCTAATGCAGCGGTGCGCCGATTCTCATCTAATTGAGCCAAGTACAAAAAACATTTCTCCTCTTCAGAAGTGGCCGGTAGTAACTCTATGACTAATTGGAGTGACAGTATCTCGCATTCAATTAGTAATACCGCTTCTAAACTGTAAACCAGTTGAAAAGGGGTAAAAATTGTTGATGTTTTTGCTGAGGTCCGATATGCCCAAAGTGTTGAAAAGAGCATGGTATGCCAATTCGATTTATGAATTCCAATGATTCGTTTGATCATGGTGACTAAAAATTTATTAATTGCTTCAACCATACCATTAGCCTGCGGATAATATGGTGTAGAACTGTCATGGCGTAGGCCAAGTTGGTCAGTCAACTCGCTCATCA
Organism: Pinus albicaulis; assembly: GCA_034641835.2. Taxonomy (NCBI): domain Eukaryota; kingdom Viridiplantae; phylum Streptophyta; class Pinopsida; order Pinales; family Pinaceae; genus Pinus; species Pinus albicaulis. The sequence continues at coordinate 1,542,578,000 of CM076570.1, read as the reverse complement.
TGACGTTTCGAAAATTGTTCCCATGGTCAGTAATTATCGCTTGGGGTACACCGAAACGAGAAATCACATGATTGAACACGAAAGTAGCTGCAGTTTTTCCATCTGCCGCAAATGTAGGCATCGCCTCGGCCAATTTGGTAAAACAATCTACTGCTAGAATAACATAGCCACGCCCCCCGGCCGAGTGAGGGTTACATGTAATGAATTCAATGCCCCATTTTGAAAAAGGACTGACATCAATTATAGGGTGAATAGGAGCAGGTGGTGCACACATTTTTCGATCGAAGATTTGACAATTATGGCATTTTCGGACCGCATAAATACAATCTTTGAATAAGGACGGCCAAAAATAACTAGCACGCAATATCTTTTGGGCTGTGGCATACCCAGACATATGACCGCCACATGCTCCAGAGTGACAGTAATTTAAAACCTTTTTGGCTTCTTCATGGGTGAGACAACGTCAAAAAATAGAGTCCACACCACGACAATATAGTGTGTCGCCAACAATATGATATTGTTGAGACTAGAAATGGATTTTACGTTGTTGTGACCGTGAAAGTTCGGGCCGAAAAGATTGGGTCTGAAGATAAACGATTATATCTCCATACCAAGGATCAATGGTACTAATAAGAAACAAGGATTCGTCCGCGATTGGTTGTTCTGCCACAGTTTCTATATCAGTACATGGGAAGTCACACATAAGTTCAGCAAATATCAATGATTTCTTTGATTTGGATTTTTCAAATTCCAAGTCAAACTCCTGTAGAATAACAATCCATTTGGAATATTTTCCCCCTAGCAATTGCTTGGTCAAGATATACATCATAGGGTTACAATCAGAAATCATTGTTGTTTTGCGTAAAATTATGTAATGACGAAAACGTTGGACAACTTGAACGGCTGCCAAGGCCAATTTCTCCACATGTGAATATTTGATTTCAGTCGAATACAAATTGCGACTAAGATATTAAATCACATGTTCACCATGGAACTCATCTTCCTGAACTAGAACCATTCCTATCGTGGAATCGGAAGCGAAGAGGTACAAAAAGTAATCCTGGTTGTAATTGGGAGGATGTAGTACGGTGCATGGGTCAATGCGTTTTTAAGAGCATCAAAATATCAATCAATGATCTCGTCCCAAAAGAAAGGAATATTATGTTTCAACAACCTGGTGAAACCTTTTTTTAACTCGGCGTAGTTAGGAATGAATCGACCTAAAAAGTTTGCTTTCCCTTGCAAACTTTGGAGTTGGAAAAGAGTAGAACGAGGAGGTAAATTAATGATAGCCTCAACCTTCGATGGATCGACTCGAATACCTTCCTTTAAGACAATAAATCCCAGCAATCATCCAGATTGTACACAAAAAACACATTTGTGTGGATTCAGACGAATCTCATAATGCCTACATCATATAAAAATAGCTCGTAAATGAGTGATATGATCTACTTTGCTCGAGGAATAAGCAGGAAAATCATCGAGGTAGGGTTGCACAATGTGTTTAATGTCATGAAATGCATAAGAGATTGCCCGTTGAAAAGTGGCACCAGTATTCTTAAGGCCAAAAAGTAATTTGCGATAAGAAAAAGTCCCCCATGGACAAATGAAAGTTGTTTTGGGTTTATCTATAGGGAGTATGTTGATTTGATTATAGCCGGAAAATCCATCCATGAACAAAAAAATTTCACTTCTAGCACAATCGTCAATAATTTGATCGATATAAGGGGTTGTATAATTGTCTTTTGGACAAGCTCGATTTATATCCCTATAATCGATACATACTCGTATTGTTCCCTGTTTTTTTATTGACAGGAACAATATTAGATACCCAATCCATTAACGGAATCGGATAAATAAAACCTGCATGAAAAAAAAAATTCAACTTCTGCTTTAATAGCGGCATCTTTTCGCGGATGTATCTGAAGTAATCTCTGTCTGACGGGTTTAGCATCTGAGTATGTCTTAATTTCATGAACAACAATCGACGGATCGATTCCTGGAATTTCTTCATATGACCAGGCGAAAATGTCGCGAAATTCCTGAAATAGGGGTTTATATGCTTGGATTTCATCAGTCGTACAAGAAGCGCCTATATGAATGTTTTCAACAATTCTGTGTTTTACTGAAATGTCAATAAGAACCATTGTAGAAATATTTTCTAAATTCAATTCAGAATCAGAAGATGAGAGAGGATTCTGCGGTTCTTTGACGTAATCAGTAGTAAAAATGGAGGAAAAATCATTCTCAAAATGATCGAGATCAGGTAAAAACGAAGACCTATGATGCAGATCTTCCCATGGTAATTCATCGAGGGACAAGAATTCACGAATATGTTCATCAGTATTGAATACTTGTTGACCAAGATCTGGAATTAATGTCGAAGCTGAGTTCGAGATTGAAAATGACTCCTCATTAATCACATTCACGGGATGAGATTAAGTTGAAGGAATATCAGAAAATCACTGTATTGCCTGATATGCTAACTCAAAAGGACTTACAGGCATCGCGCCATCGAAAGAATCCAGTTCTAATTATGAAGGTACTATCCAAGGATCATCAAAGGAAATAGTACTTAATGTAATCATATTGATATTAGCAATAGGAGGTTGTACGTTGGGAGCAAGCAGGGAAAAAGTTCCCAATAAAGTAGAATCTTTAATTAACCCTACCCCAACATCCTGATATGGGATATTTGATTTTCCGATATGTTGGATGCTATCAGTAGAAGTTGGGTCGGATGAATAATATGAGGTCTGATCTATTTTAACAATCTTTCCTTTTTGTGGAAACATGATGAGACGAAAGATCGACGATACAACAGCAGTCATGGCATAAGACCAATTGCGACCCAAGAGAAGGTTGTAATCCAGAGGGGCATCAACCACTTCCACATCTAGAGTTAGGGTTTTTCCTTCTACCTCTATTGGTAGATCCTATAAAATACCATATGGATGAAAACCTCTTCCATCAAAAGCTTTGAGGATAGTCGGCGATTGGTTAATTGTCGGAGAACCAAGTGATTTCCAACATTTTAACGACATAATACACGTAGAAGCCCCTTCATCAACAACAGTATGAAAGATACGTTTGTTTTTTACTATTACCAGAATTTGAAAATCCATTTGATGGGGTAGGCGAGGTGTAAAATTCTCTAAATCGAAGATCATGAGGTTCGAATCCTGGAGGTCTACGGCTCCTAAGGCTGACAATAGCAATTTTCTTTGGGCTGGGCATGATTGCAGCACTTCCAAAGCCGACACTGTTGAAGGGGAAATTACCAAGTCTTCAACAATATTGCAATTTTGAGCAGCTCTCGCATGTGGATTGAAAGATGATTTACGAAGTACACCTTTAGCAGGCGGTTTGATTACTAAGTAAGGATTTTGTTTCTCGATCTAGAGTGGATCAGAAACTAAAGGAGATGTAGTTGAAGCTGAATTAGAACTTTCTGCTTCTTTGCCACCAACATGATTTTTACTTCCGTAATCTTGCGATCACGTCGCAAGCATTAAGATATTCTCTAACGTATTTGAGGAAGATCCAATCATGTTACTATATTGAGCAGGAAAGGGATCCTTCAAGACAGCAGGTATGGGTGAACCCTTAAAAAATTTCGATACCTCGGCTCTATGTGGGCATTCTTTTGTAAAATGATCCTCATCACGGATCAGACAAGGATATCCAGGTTTTTATTTTTCGTCAGTTGGTTCAGTTTTATAATTTTTATCTTTTGAAGATTTTTTGTTTTTATTCTTAACTTTCTTTTTACCACCGGTTTTAAGTTTGGCTGTAGATGTTTCTACAACATGAATATCGGCGGAAGTTCCAATGGAAGAATCTCCTTTTGGTGAATCGGGTAGAGTGATAATAAGAGAAGTCATCTTGGAAGATTTCTTCTTACTCTTACCACTACTAACAGAACCAATTACACCATTATCAGCATGAGAGCTGGAAGGAGTTGTAGTTAATTAACCAGGTCTTGGTAAATCGGGATTTTTTTCATACAAAGTACCTGACTGTGTGTAAACAAGGTCAAGGTACTAAGCTTGAGAAATAACTTGATCTTCTGTAACGATGCCTCCTTTGGCCACATCTTCAATAATTTTGGGCAATAACGATTTAATAAACCATTAAGCCAAAATTTGATCCGAAATAAAGTCCTTCACTAAACGCCTCCTACATCTCCATTCATGAATGTGATCGGATATGTGCGTAGATGTAGATTGTTTTAATGAAGTCAGCAATTCTGTGCCATTGTCGTATCTGAAAGGTAATTAAAAATGGTTTAAGAAAGCAGTAGATAGTGCATTAAAATTATTAAATGAGCCTCATGGTAACTCAATGTACCATTTGGCAGCTATACCAATGAGAGTTCTCTGAAAAAGACGCAATCGAATCAGATCATCGATTAGTGAATTGGATGCACACCAGAGGTGATAAGTCATAACGTGATTAGATGGGTCCTCTCCTGACTTACCCTCGAACTTTGGAATATCATTGGGCAACTTATTAGGCATTGGCAGCCAATACGGAAGATAAAAAAAATTGGATCATTCGTAAGGCGTGATAAATCAGGTAAATCTAAAGTTGCTATAAACGGTAACCGACGGCTAGGGTCTTGATAACCTTGTGTAACCAAACCAGTTCCAGGAGGAGGATATCCAGGATATCCTGGAATTGGATTTGCATTAGGAATTGTGAAACCTCCTGGATAACCAGGATTAACCGTACCATACTGGGGTTGTTGAGGTACTTGATAAGTATACCTAGGATATGGTTGATACGAATATGTTGGATTTTGTGTAGCAGTTCTAGGTTGATATGGTCCCTGATATGGTCGATAATTATATTGTGGTTGACTAGTAAGAACCGTACTCATACCAGATTGTCCTGCAGGCATCTGGACCGTAGTCTAAACTGTAGGTCCTGACTGTGGCACAGATACTTGAGGAATTTGCACTGATATAGGGGTAGTAGAAACAGGAGCTGCAGATACTCCAGAAATAGGTGTGGTAGGTTGAATAGAATTTACAGCAGCAGCAGAAGTTTAAGGCGGAGTTCTAGGTGTACTAGGCCCAGGTTGCTAAACAGAACCGGGTGCAAAGACTTGAATGGTAGGCTGGACAGGTTACTGGGTTGGACCAGAACCTATAGGCTGTCTAGGTTGATACGGTAACTGCACATTAGGTTGTAAAGACTGTTGAGATGGATCCCATACCATATTTACGGGATATTTACCCATAGAAGGTTGTGCATATGAAGGACCATAACCAGGTTGAATGTAAGTTGGATAATTAACTGGAAAATTTCCAGCCCCTTGTAATGATGGTTGACCTGAAGGAGGTTTAAAACCTTAAGCTGGGTGCTGACCCTAAGGTTGATATTGATTCTGAGGTTGATACGGAATCTGGGGTTGATATTGACCTTGAGGTATGTATTGTCCTTGGGGTTGATATTGACCTTGAGGTATGTACTGTCCTTGGGGTTGATAATGACCTTGAGGTATGTACTGTCCTTGGGGTTGATATGGACCTTGAGGTATGTACTGTCCTTGAGGTTGCTCCTTAGGTAGGAAATATTGTCCTACAGTTTGACCTTCGGGTGGTAAAAAACTACCCTGAGGTTGCCCTCCAGGCGGTAATTAAATACCTTGAGGTTGCCCCCCAAGCGGTAATTGACTTCCTTGAGGTTGCCCACCAGGCGGTAATTGACTTCCTTGAGGTTGAGGATTTGGAATATTTCCAGACATCATAAAAATCTGTTATGTGTTCAACGTTTCAGTATTTGTTTCGTTTGTACCAAATGATAACACTTGTTCAATTCGTTGAGGAGTTGCTCCTGAGAAGGTACTAGAGAGCGACTGGTATCCTGGAGGAACTTACGGACCACCATATAAAAATGTTTTTGGAGATTGAGAAAACATAGATGACTCACCTGACATAGTTAATGAAGGATGATAACCTCTCGGTGTAGGGTAAAATCTGTCAATGATAAATACTAAGCGTCAATTCTAAAAGGACTGTAGAATATGGATTCACGCTCCCTAAGATTCAAATTTTATTGGGTTTCGGGAAGAACTACATCTTCGTCTGGACCAACAAGTTCTTCAATACATATGAGATCAGAAGGAAGGTTTTCAGTAATGCGATGTCATACCCTAGGTGAATCAGGATCACTAGAAGTCGGAGTAACAAATCCTGAATATGGTTCCAACACAGCAGGTTCAGTGTCGGGCTCAGAAATTTTAGGTTCTTCAGCTAATTCACTGGTAGGAGAAATAATACCAGTAACTTCGAAAATTGAAATTGGCTCTTGAATATATTCTGCTGTTTGTGATTGATAATCAGGCTGAATAACTATAGATGATTCTCCTAGTTTTGTTGATCTAATTCTACTAACACTAGGTGGTACCAGAGCTCGGAGTCCTTCAAGTTGGCTTGGTGTATACTCAGGGGGTTTCCCCTGGATTCTACGTTATTGTCTTAGTAATTCAGCCACGATTAAAAATTATTAATCACACGCAATCAAAGAAAATTTCAATGAAAACTTTTAGAGTCGCTAAGGAAACAAACAAATGAATCACACGCCTAAAAATATAGGAGCTCAAACCACACACAAACAGTAACTTCCCACACTAAAAACACTAGTTGGTGATGAAATCCAACATCGTAGTATTTTAATGTAGAAAGGGCAGTTGGAACAGTTACCCTGACAACCTTCTTAATGAAACAGACCGGTGCAAGTTTCTCCACTTAAACCATCTCGAGTGAAGATAACCCTCCGGAGATTCCAAGTGAGTCTAGTCAGCGTCTGCTCCAGGTACAGTGGGATCTTTCCTCCACCGTCACCTTATGAAAAACCGTAAATATTATGGCCACTAAGGTTACCAACAAGAAATAATATATTTGGGGGAACAGTCTACGATCCGACATACGCGCAAGGGCAGAGTAACAAAGCTCAATCCCCTTGAAGGCTCCTTGAAATAATCCAAGGTATACCGACTAGTGACCCCAGGTTCCTTGACAATGGTCTACCCTAGGTTTACCGTTGTTAATACGCGCACATCTTCTATCGTTCCCAATGAGATAGAATTTATAATCCCATTGGTTCAGATATGACCTCATGCTTGACTCCTTTAAGAGGAGCTTCCCAAAGCATACAAGCGACTATTGGATTTTCCCTATCACAAGATCGACTACTTGTTTGTTTTAATTGTCTTGGAGAGTTAATTACTCCCTACCTCAAGACACTAACCTAAGATATGTTGGTGGAAAAGAGCCCTAGAAATATAAAAATTACTAGATTGCTTTTAATTTAAGCGTTACTTTTAATAGGCTGTTTCTTAGGACAATAGGTGCGAAAGTGAAACTGATGATATGTAGTGACCCGACTCAAAACACACTAAAAATGCATCTAGTATGAGAAACAATTCCTTTCCTTTCAATGAATTCTATCTAAAAGAAAGAGTTGAGAAATGCAATCTTTTAAAACAATTATTTCCTTCAAATAAGAATAAATGAAAAGAAATCTAATTTCATGAGAACTCAAAATGATCAATTTCTCAAAAATAAATCCCTTTGTCATTCAAGATCAAAACTACAAACAAAATTTTCTCCAAAAGAACACTACAATTTCTAGAAATGACACTCAAAACTAAAAAATACTAATTTTGAGATCTAAAAATTCTAAAAGCTAAATCTGAATTAAAACTTTAAATATTTTGAGGGTGTTTTGCTTAGCTTGTTATCTAACTAAGAAACTCTTTGCTTGGATCAGTAAGAACTCAAAAAACATCGAATTATGGTTTTTTAAGTGAAATTCCAAACTTATCAACAAATTTTTTTTAAAGATTTGCAAATGAGAAAATGGGATCTAAATCTCATAAAACAATTTCTGTTATGAAGTCAAACTCAGCAAGAAAGCAAGGAAATACCAGTGATCTAAAGGTATACCAAAGCTTCTAATATTTGAGTGGGATAAAAACAAAGCAAAAATCACTATAACATGCAAATCTTTCAAAAAATCATTCAAAACTTAAAAATGTTGAAATAAACTCTCAACCAAAGCTTTCTGCCAAAAAATACAAGTCTGGGTATACACTGAGAATCTAACAAACTGATCCAAAACAGAGAATTTTTAAGGTTTTCTAAAAATTTCCACAGGGTCTGTAGGTGTCAGTGTAAACAGGTGCGGTCCCGCACTGTTTATACAAGAAAAGAGCGGAGATGCCCACATTGTTTCTGAAATAAAAGTGCGGATACCAGAAAACTAAAAGAAAAATAAAAAATTCTAAAACATTTCTCAGGGATTCTACAAGGATAAACTACCCAAGCCAGTATAAACAATCAAAATTAGAAAAATAAATTCACAAGTAAAAAATAAAAGAAATCAAAGTTCAAGATCCATTCCCCAGCGGAGTCACCGTTTTGTTTGACAGATAAGTCATTCTTGCGGACAAGACAAACCTCCCAAGTGTCCTACGGACAGCTAGCAACAAACAGACAAACAAAAACTATTTTCTCTAGATAATATTCGATTCAAAATTAGCTACAACAGAGGTTTTGAAGACCTACCTGTAGTCCAGCGTTGTTCGTAATGATCTTCTTTCCAGTTGCTTGAAAGAGTCAGCTTTAAAAATCTGCAATCACAAACTTGGAAAAAATCAATAGCACCTACATGGTATAGACTAATTCACGAATCATATATCTATTAAGATGATCAAGGAATTCAAGAAATAACTTAATTAATTAAATAATTCATTGATAGAACATGATAAACAAGCTGCTTAATTAAAGAACTCATTGAGAAAACGGGATTCATTCGTATTATCTTTGACGAAGTAAGAGCCTTACAACCGTGTCTGCCTTGATGTCGTACAGGCCTTCCTGGGGTCTGGAACAGACGTTTCCTTTACTCTAACAAGATTTTCACTCTCTCAGCTAAAATGCACATGAGTGCGTAATCATTCCCACATAATGATCAGCTAAGAGAGTCTGAGTTTCTACAACATTTCTCCTCAAAAATTCTCCAAGTCTAACTCCCTTTGAAGCTACACTATGGCTTCAATTTACAAGAAAAGAGAGGAGGTTACAGCTCCACATAAGAGGTGATAGAATGCTCTTTTGAAGGGATTGAGCTCCATAAATCAAGGGGTAAGCTCCGATAATGGAGGAATGAACATACATGATAGGAGCGAACCTTCGACCGGATAATTTCTTCTAGAAGCTTCCAGATTTGACTGCTGGGCTTCTAAATGTTACTTTTCGCCTTTGTTTTGTCTTTTACAGGGGTCCACACCCTTAATGAAGAAAAATGTGTGTTTAGCTCCGCATGATTTAGAACAAAAAGGTGCGACACTGCAGGCAATGTTAAGAGAAAGTGCAGTACAAGTGTTTTTAAGACTTTTATGAGCTTTTCTCTCAATTTCAAGGCTTGATTTTAGGAATTTTGATGTTGTAGACTTCTAAGGGAGCAATATATGAGTAATGATGAACCCACATAGACACTAAAACGTCATGGTGACAAATTTCAGTGTAACAATAAACAGACAGAGGGAGTGATGCTTCAAGGCTTCACAAATGCAGATTGGGTGGGTAGTCCATTAGATCAAAAGAACACTTGAAGAGGAGTCTTTAGTATTGGGTCAACGAGAGTTTCTTGGTACAACATGAAGCAGAGATCAGTTGCACTCAATTCATCAGAGGCAGAGTACATGGTTGCTAGTTAAACAACTTGTGAGGTTATCTAGATGAGGAAGATTTTTGTTGGGTTATATGGTCAGATCATGGATCCCACTGTGATTTATTGTGAAAACCAGAATTGTATCAAACTAATCAAAAATCCATTTTTTCATGATCGATCCAAGCATATCGACATCCAATAACACCATCTACGAGATTGTGTGCAATGGCAGATTATGTTGTTGGAATACATTCCTACAGAGGAACATGATGCAGATATTTTGACAAAGGCATTGTCAAAAGGAAAATTCAAATTCCACATAGACAGGATTGGGGTATTTGATAATCCCTTTCTTGTTGAGAGGGAGTGTTGAAAAATGGCAACAAGAGAAATCTTGATTTAATTTTACCTTGAATTAAATTTGGAGAAAATTGTAATTCCACATCCCAAGACAATAAGAACGTGTTAACTAAGTTAGTTTGACTTAGTTGACTTAGTTAATTCGAGTTGAGGGCCTAACATGAGTCAAGTAGAGTGTCACCTAAATTTTAGGAGCCTAGGTTAAGTTTAATTTGAGTTTTAATAATTTAATTTAGTTAAACTGAGTTAAAGTCAATTAAACTAGTTGCAACCGTTGGAGAAACTAGTGGGAGGTCAAGTAGTGGGGTGTGTACTAAGTGATCAACCAATTAACTGATAAATAAACCATGATTAACTCATGCATGCATGATCTATGAGTTACTCAATTGAGATTGGAGTTCAAGGGCAGTGTACTATTAGTTGTATAATTATCTCAGTTGTACAAGTGTTGCATGCAGTCAAAGAAGGGCCTATAGGGATTGTGCAATTATGGATGAGGAATTTTCCTAAATAATAGGGGCTAATTCCAAAGGAAACAACACAAGGAAATAAGAGTTTGGGCAGGCAGAATTTTGGTTAAGTAATGGCTAGAGAAAACTTGTGAAACAGTGAGATAAATTATACTTGTGCAAAGATTATTTAGGCTTGAACAAGCATTATATTTTTTCTTTATTTTCTGATTAATGCAATACAAATAGGAAGGGGTTTTGAATAGTAGCTTTCCCCTATATATATCTTCATGTTATGTGTATTAATTGACTCATATCACATGTTTTTGAGATTGCTTCTCAACCGTGAATTGCTTTTTGCAAATGAGTAGAAGTAGATTTGTCTTAAGTTTTAGAACATTACATGAACAATATTGAATCTACAATAGGATTTTTTTTATTTTATTTTTGTTTTTTTATTTTTTTATTTTTTTTTTAAACCCGGGGTTGTTATAAAAAAATTCCCCCCTCTTGCCACCATGTTAAATTCAAAGTGTATTGCATGCAAAGTGAAGTGTGATTTGGCACCATCTATCTTAGCTTTGAATAGTGTGGTAAGTATTATGATGACTTAAGATCATGAACATATAAGACGAGCTAATTTTTTACAATATCAATAGTTAAAAATCATAATCGAATAATTCATTAAAAATATGAAAATTCCACATCATAGCATATCTGAAATTGGCTTTAATAATAATTAAATTTACCATAATCACCCATATATTGGGCATACTATACACATTAAATATTAAATAGAATTCCGAATTATGGTAAGCCCAACATTTTTTTTCTTCTTCTTCTCAAAACCAATTTACCATCACACAAAACCATTTTTTACCTCTACCCATGCCGACAACAATGGACAAATCCCTGTCCACACTTATTTTAAAATAAAGTAACTCTTCCAGAAAGCCCCTTTACCTCTCATATAGATAGATGAAGGAGTGAGTTGTTATTATAGTCAATCATGCACTTCTGTATATTCCTTTTCAGACTTTGGTTAGGGATGCAAGAGCAGTGCTACTCTCTCTCTCTCTCTCAGTGACAATATATCTGAGTTTATGTGTATGTTGGTCATAATATAGCTGAGTTGTTCTCTCTTGGTGACAATATATCGTATTTTATGTGTATGTTGGTGACAATATAACTGAGTTGTGCTTTGCTCTATCTTGCTTACAGGTATTCCTTGAAAGATAAACAAATTGGTGAACATAAGTAGCTAATATGAACTGTAATGAAAAATATAATATGAATATGCTATTAATTGATGTTCTAATACCAATGATGTGAGCCAACCCAAAATTCTGCTATTATAACTGAAATTTGAAATCCAAAAATCTGGAACTAGATTTGAAATCTGAAAAACAAAGCAGACAAAAAATCAGAAATTAAGAAGGCCCTAACTGTAGAAAAAAAATGAATAATTACAAAATAATAGCAAATAGATAGGGACAAGCAACGACAAAAAATACTAGTGATTACAACCAGAACTGGATAATGACTTTGAAGAAGAAATGTAAATGCTAGGAGGAAGTAGTTTGTCGCTGACTAACCTAAAAAATAAGTATGCTACAAAAAGGAATTCTTCTAAGAAGGTATGGATGCCAACTCAGGTAAAATCAACAACAATATGGATATTGCCTTTACCCCAAAGACTCTCCAAAATCCATGCAATAACACACTTCACAAACAGCTCCATCAAGGTATTGATGCCAACTTAGGACTAAGGCAATATGGATCCTGATTCCTGCCCTTGCCTCAAATGGTCTCTTTCAGACTACCTTCATAAAAAGCCTCTACTCTAATGTCTAATGGTAATTTTATAGTTAGTCTTCACACTTTTTGTAGAAAAGAGGAGTTGGAACTTTTTATTAGTGACACTTATGAGTGAAAGTTGTAACAGAATATGCATGGAGTTTCAAAGGATTTTATGATGAGAGGGACATAATTTTTAGCTTTTCGGGTTACTTTGAAAAATTTTACATCATGTTTGGGCCTTGTGGGTGCTTCATGAGATGTGGGGTGCATAGTGTATGGTTGGTCCATGCTCTTCCATGATGGACATGGACACTGGAGGTGGTTTACTGTCTGCTGCTAGACCTTGTTTGGATGTTTGAAAGACATTCTTCCTTGAAGTGTTGGATAAGTATGGAGCTTGGTGACATCAAGTTGTTGATGCATGAAGGGATTTTATGTGCTTGGAGTAGATTTGGGTATTTCACCATGACAAAAACCTCCCAAAATCAACATGAGCACACAAACTCCCTTGACATGTGAACTGTTGGGTTGAGGGAGTGGATATGTGGGTGTGGGAGTCCTTAAGGTGACATATTACCTTGGATATGCATTGTCCTTAAGGAGACACATGACGTTGGAGATTCATTGGAGCTTATGACCTTTGGATTGTTGTTGGACCTTGGGGAGTAGTGCTCATGCCATGGAGCGATTGCTTGTTAATCATTATCACCTTTTATGCTGACACATGTCACATCGAGTAGAGTGCTTCACTTGGGTGGACCTACTTGTGTATTGCAAGTTTACTTGTAGTGGACTAGGTCCACTTGTTATTGTAGAGCCCCTTTACCTCTCATATAAATAGAGGAAGGAATGAGCTGTTATTATAATCAATCATGCACTTGTGCATATTCCTGTTCATACTTGGGTTAGGGATGTAAGAGCATTGCTACTCTCTCTCTCTCTCTCTCTCAGTGACAATATATCTGAGTTGATGTGTATATTGGTGACAATATATGTGAGTTGCACTTTGCTCTATCTTGCTTACAACGATTCCTTCAAAGATAAACAGATTGGTGAACATAAGTAACTAATCTGAATTGTAACGAAAAATTTGACATGAATATGTTATTAATTGAGGTTCTGATACCAATGATGTGAGCCAGCCCAAAATTCTTCTATTATAACTGAAATTTGAAATCCATAATTTCTGGAACTATATCTGAAATCTGAAAAATAAATCAGACCAAAAATCAGAGATTAAGAAGGCCCTAACTATTGCAAAAAGTTTAATAATTACAAAATAATAACAAATAGATAGGGACAAGAAAGGACAAAAAATACTAGTGATTTCAACTAGAACTGGATAATGACTTCGAAGAAGAAATGAAAATACTAGGAGGAAGTAGTTTATAGCTGACTAACCCATAAAATAAGTATGTTACAAAATAATTCTTCTGAGAAGGTGTGGATTCCAACTCAGGTCAAATCAACAACAGTATGGATGTTTCCTTTACCCTAATTACTCTCTTCCAAAATCTATGCAATAGGAAACTTCACAAACAACTCTGTCAAGGTATGGATGCCAACTTAGGACCAAGGCAGTATGGATCCTGATTCTTGCCCTTGCCCCAAATGGTCTCTTCCAGAATGCCTTCATAAAAAGCCTCTACTCTAATGTTTAATGGTAATTTTTATAGTTAGTATTCCCACTTTTTGTAGAAAAGAGGAGTTGTAAACTTTTATTAGTGACACTTATGAGTGAAAGTTGTAACTGAATATGCATGGAGTTACAAAGGATTTTATGATGAGAGGGAAATAATTTTTAGCTTTTCGGGTTACTTTGAAAATGTTTACACCGTGTTTGGGCCTTGTGGGTGCTTCATGAGATGTGGGGTGCATAGTGTATGGTTGTCACATGCTCTTCCATTATGGACTTGGACATTGGAGGTGGTTTACTGTTTTTTGCTAGACCTTGTTTGGATGTTTGAAAGGCATTCTTCCTCGAAGTGTTGGATAAGTATGGAGCTTGGTGACTTCATGTTGTTGATTCATGAATGGAGTTTGTGTGCTTGGAGTAGAGTTGGGTATTTCACCATGTCAAAATCCTCCCAAAATCAACATGAGCACACAAACTCCCTTGAAATGTGAACTCTTGGGTGAGGGAGTGGATATGTAGGTGTGGAAATCCTTAAGGTGACACATTACCTTGGATATGCATTGTCCTGAAGGAGACACATGACCTTGGAGATGCATTGGAGCTTAGGACCTTTGGAGGGATTAGTGCTCATGCCATCGAGGGATTGCTTGTTAATCACTGCCACCTTTGATGCTGACACATGTAACGTAGAGTAGAGTGCTTCACATGGGTGGACCTACTTGTGTCTTGCAAGTTTTCTTGTACTGGACTATGTCTACTTGTTATTGTAAATCCCCTTTACCTCTCATTTAAATAAATGAAGGAGTGAGTTCTTATTATAGTCAATCATGCACTTTTTCATATTCCTTTTCATACTTGGGTTAGGGATATAAGAGCAGTGCTACTCTCTCGTTCAATATTCTTTGTACTTTATGTGTTTTTGTCTTAAGGTGCTAGGATTTCTTGGAGAATTCACTCGAAAAATTCATATATATAAAGAAGAAATGAAACCCATGAACACTGTTATCACTAAATTGAGGCTGATGGGCTGCTTCGACAGTCAACTTAGAGTAACTATTTCAAACCACTTATTGTTGGAACTTAGCCTTTCCAACCTGAGAGGGATCTCTCATGAAATTGTAAGATAATATTCAATAGACAATGTTTGGAAACAAAGATGGCTAACTCTGAATTTATTTTGAATTATTTTTATGCAGGTGAAGGATGTGAATAAGTGGCTACCATTGGGCATGGAGTCAGAGGGAACTCAATTAAATGAAAAACATCTAACAAGGAAGTTGAGGCATGTGTGTATTCTCATCAAAACACAACTTGAACAGTAAACCATATGCATACATGAAATTGGAGCATGATTAAACATGAATTCTAAGTGATTACACATAAATCCAACTGCGTAAAAATCAAATGGATAGATAATACAAATACATATGAGAACACATGATTGTAGGTTTTAACCCTGAACAGAAATTATCTACTCACAAATCTTATAACATAAGATAAACAATAGCGAGAGCATAAAACATAAAACAGATAAACACTGAGATTTTTCCCCCTGGATCCCAAATTGGGATGACCAACTTGATTTTTCATTATATTCCTTTTAGTGTTACAACACATATATATACATGCCGAAGCATATATAAACCCCAATCCATAAACCCTGGATTAGAACATAACCGTAGTTCCCTTGACCGGATCTACAAAAATACCAGGGGCCGAAAACCATTATGCCCCAATACCATGTGCAAAACCATGCACAAAACCATCGACGCTGACTACCCACCGGAAATTAAGTCGTGGAAAGAATATAACACATACCCAACATTCTCCCACTTGTTGTTTTCTTTCCACGGGGGGCCACAGGAAAGCTTAGTCATTGGCCCAATTCTTCAACACCCATTGTTTCTCTACACCAAGAGAACTTCTGAGTGCTCACAGACTTTGTCAATGCATCTGCAACATTCTTCAAAGTGTCCACCTTTACCAGCAACACCCTTTTGGCCTCAACCATATCTCTAACAAAGTGATATTGAACATCAATGTGCTTTGTCTTTGAATGATAAGCAGGGTTCTTAGCCAAGAAAATTGCACTTTGGCTATCACAGTCTATCCTTATAGCTTGCTGTAGCAACCCCATACTTGAACACAATCTCTGCAACCAAACTGCTTCCTTGCTTGCATGAGGGGCTGCTATGTATTCTGCCTCTGTAGTTGAAAGAGCCACTACAGACTGTCTTTTACTCATCCAACTGACTGCGCCTCCAAATAGGCTAAACACATACCCACTTGTAGATCTTCTTTGGTCCAGATCTCCAGCCCAGTCTGCATGAACAAAACCACGAATGTCCAACATTCTTTCCAATCCTGGTCTTCCCTGGTAGCACAAGCCATAATCACTAGTGCCACGTAAATATCTGAAAACCCGCTTCACTGCTGTCCAATGCTCCTTCCCCGGGTTTGACATAAACCTGCTCAATACTCCCACTGCATGTGCAATGTCTGGTCTAGTACAGACCATTGCATACATCAGGCTACCCACTGCACTTGCATATGGAACACGGGATATATACTCCTCTTCTTCTTGTGTCTTGGGACACTGTTCAGCAGACAACTTTACACCTACAGGAATAGGAACATTCACCACTGATTATCTTGCATATTTAACCTCATAATATAGTCTCACATACTGCTTAACCGGTAGCCTTCTTTGCCTCGATCTCTATTAATTTCCATGCCCAAAATATAGTTTGCAACACCCGTATCCTTCATGTCGAATTTGATATAGCTTGTCTTGAAATCTTGGAAAATTTCTTTGTCATTTCCAATCAACAACATATCATCCACATACAAGACCAAACAAATAACACGGTCACCAATTAAAATAAACATATGTGATTTCCTGTCGGTGAAGCCAAGTCCTCGTACATATGCATTAAATTTCTCATACCATGATCTCGTGACCGTTAACCCATACAGATCTCCTTCAACTCCGTATACCGCTTCTCTCTTACCCTCCTTTTCAAAGTTGCTTCATGTAGATCTCCTCTTCTAGAGCCTTATGAAGAAATGTTGTATTCACATCCATCTATTCTATCTCAAAATCAAATGCAGCAACAACATATAAAAGCAATCTAATAGAAGTAACTTTGGCAACAGGAGAAAAAATATCACCAAAATCAATTCCCTGCACTTGGGAATAACCTTTTGCGACCAACCGAGCTTTGTATTGCTCCACCCTTCCTTCTACATTCATCTTCTTCGTAAACACCCATTTGCTCCCAATGGCCTCCTTCCACCTCTAACTCCACCTGCCAGATCCCATGCATCATTTTTGTTGCAATGACGCCATTTCATCAACATGGCCTTTCCGTGCCATCCTCTCGACCCATCAGCTTCCCCGGCGCTTATGGGTTCATCATCGCTATAGTTAAGGAAAACTTAAAAACTTGAATGTAAAGCAAAGATGGACTATACCTTTCTGGTTACCTTCTTTCCCGAACTGATCTTCTCAAAGCTGGAGTTTGTGGCTCTTCATCTTCTGAGTCTTCTTCTGTTGTAGAGTCCGATTCATCCTCCTTTAGCTCAAACTCTATCTTCTCAGGTTCCTTTGGTAGGACTTCATGTTTAACAACATCTTTCACTTCTCTAAACACCACATCTCGGCTGTACACAACCTTCCTTGTTTCTAGGTTCCAAAGCTTGTAACCCTTTAAACCATACTTATACCCAATAAAGATGCACCTTTCAGATTTATTATCCAACTTGGTCCTTTTCTCCTTTGGAACATGTACATATGAATCACATCCAAATACCCTTAGATGTGAAAGACAGGGTTTCTTACCAGTCCATACCTCATGTGGGGTCTTATCCTCCAACGTTGATGAAGGTGATCTGTTAACTAAGTAACATGCAGTCTCCACTGCCTCTGCCCATAATTCTTATCCTAACCTGGTACCACTGAGCATGCTTCTTGCCTTTTCCATCAGTGTTCTATTCATTCTTTCTACAACTCCATTTTTTTGAGGTGTGTATGGAGTAGTCTTCTGTCGTGCTATACCACACTTCTTACAGAACTCTTCAAATTCATTCTTGCAGAACTCCCCATCATTATCTGTCCTCAACGCCTTTATCTTATTCTCTGTCTGGTTTTCCACCAGAGCCTTAAATTCTTTAAATTTTTCAAAGACTTCAAATTTTTTCCTCAAGAAATATATCCATGTATTCCTTGAGAAGTCGTCTATGAATGAAACATAGTACACAGACTTTCCCAGTGATGGAACTGACACAGGCCCAAACACATCACTGTGCACAATTTCTAATATCTTGTTTTCCCTCTTAGCACCAGAAGGAAAACTCACCCGATTCTGCTTCCCATATAGACAATGTTCGAAGAAATCGAAATCTAGAGAACTATTAGACATACCTTCTACCATAACATTTCTATGCAGTATCTGAAGGCCCTTCTCTCCAATATGTCCAAGCCTTTGATGCCATAGCATGGTCTTTTCTCCAGAGACAGCTAGGCTTTCCGTCCCACTTTCAGGAACCATAGAACTGTTACACCCATCAATAACAGTGCTACCCTTAGGCTTGTACAGAGTTCCTAATTCAACTCCCGCATTAGCTACCAAAGGTTCCAGTCACCATCTTGGCATCTTCAAACACTATTTTTACACCTGCATCATCCATCTTGCTTATAGAAATAAGATTTCTCGCCAATGCAGGAATGTGCACCGTGAAGTGTTCTAATCCTTCCATCTTGCAGCTTCAGCTTTACCTTTCCACGTCCGACGATTCTGGCCTTCCTATCATCCCCTAGGAGGACATCATCACCATCATATTTCTCATACTCGCAGAACCACTCCCGATGGGAAGTGAAGTGAAAGGATGCACCTGAGTCAATCAAGCATGACTCATGATCTACATGTGCATTTGAAGAAGAAGCCAAATACACATCCCCACCTTCATCCGAGGTAGTTTTTGCTTCTGTAGAAGGAGCATCATCAAATCCCTTTCCTTTCTCAAGAGCTTTAGATCCGTAGTCCTTCTTGTAGTGCCCTTCCTTTCCGCATTTCCAGCACACCTTTACAAACTTTTCAGGAGATTTAGATCTCCCCCTAGATTTAGATCTCCTACTCGAAACCTTATTCTTGTTTATGTTCTAGGACCTTCCTCGTACAGATAAGGCATCTCCATTCTGACCCTCCATATTTCTCCGTCTCATTTCCTCCGACAGCAAGGCTGAGACAATGTCATCAAAATTCAAGGTAGTTGTATCGCTACCTATTGCAATAACTAGACTGTCCCATCGTATCGTAGAGAAATACAACAACCGATGCACTTATCTTCATCTCGAGATTTTAATATCAACAAGATGACAACCGACTTATCACGTATTGAAGGCGTTTCAGATGCTCTGTCTCCCCCACTCATCCTTCATCCTCCAGTTATACAATCCTTTTTTCCACAGAACAACTTATTCACCAAAGACTTAGATTGGTACAAAGTCCCTAGCTTGTCCCACAAGGTCTTTGTCGTAGCTTCCCCAGATACATTCAACAATACTGAATCTGAGACACACAACCATATTGTGCTCTTAGCCTTCCGATCCAGTTTCTTCCAATCTTCATCTGACATTGTCGTTGGTTTAGTACCTGGATCTACCGCAATCCACTGATATTTATCCACTAGTAGATCCTCCATCTTGAGCTTCCATAACTCAAAACTCTGACCATTAAATTTCTCGATCTCTATCTTCCCGCTGCTCGCCATCTTCTTTCACCGCAAGAATCAATCCCGCAAATCTCCCACTGAACAGGGTCTATCACAGGCCCGAGCAAAAAACCCTCAACAACAAAGGCGTCCCCTTGAAGCCGAAACTGCTCTGATACCAAATGTAGGTTTTAACCCTGAACAGAAATTATCTACTCACGAATCTTATAACAAAAGATAAACAATAGCGAGAGCATAAAACATAAAATAGATAAACACAGAGATTTTTCACCTGGATCCCAAATCAGGACGACCAGCTTGATTTTTCATTATATTTTTTTTAGTGTTACAACACATATATATATACATGCCGAAGCATACATAAACCCCAATCCATAAACCCTGGATTATAACATAACCGTAGTTCCCTTGACCGGATCTACAAAAATACCAGGGGCCGAAAACCATCGTGCCCCAATACCATGTGCAAAACCCTGGACGCGGACTACCCACCGGAAATTAAGGACCAAAAATTTTCGGTGGGGCGCTGCTTAGTCGTGGAAAGAATATAACACATACCCAACAATGATGAATCTCAATTCGGAGAGAAAATTTTCTGCAACTGTCTATTACCGACTACAAAATATTACAAAAGTAGCTTGTAGCATGACATCATTCAACCTCCTCTAATCCTCTCATCTGTCTATTTATAGAGTGAGGACTCATACAAATGGTTTTCCACCTTGCTAGCTTCAAATTCCCACCTCAGAGACCTATTTCAAATAGGATTACATCACTTGGAGACTTCCTAGGGATATTTTATGTTTGGCAGAATTTGAATACAAAAAGGACTCTCCTTTCATTAAATAACTCAAAAAATCCATTTAATCACCCTTATCAAATGCAACCAACTAATTTTTTGAGTGTACTGGACTGATGATGTGTCATTGTGAACATGGATGCTGAGATGGACCTCTTTCAAGTCAAATTCTACAAATTTTACACAAATCTGGTTAATGAAAATTATGAAAAATAGGCCTCAAAGGTGAGTGCATAATTTCCAAACCCTAATGGATTTGCAGAAACTCATAGAGGGTTTTGTATACGAGCTTGTGCTAAAGAAAAACCTCCTTCAAATTTCCAAA
This sequence comes from Pinus albicaulis, assembly GCA_034641835.2. Lineage (NCBI taxonomy): Eukaryota > Viridiplantae > Streptophyta > Pinopsida > Pinales > Pinaceae > Pinus > Pinus albicaulis. The sequence goes on along the minus strand of CM076570.1, from coordinate 1,542,557,214 downwards.
ATGATTTTTCATTTGTTCATAAATTGAAGTTGAAGTTGACTGCTAAAATGGTTTTGTACAGGAAATTTCAAGAGAGTTCGTAGCGTTTTCATTTCACCACCTTTTGCATAACCTTTGAAATTTTTGACTATTGGAGGGTCTTCCTTGGGTCTAACAAGCTAAATACATGCCTCTATCACCCTTTTCCATGTATTTCTTGAAGTATTTTTAGCTTAAGGAAACCTACAGCGAGTTCGTAGCGAAAACTCAGTTTCAAGCGTGAAGAACGCTACGAACTCACCTAGTTTGGTAGATTTATTTGTAATTTCTTAGTCTTTTCCCAAAATCATCTTTGCAGCTTGCATATGTCTTGTGATGATAGCTTAAGACAAAAAGTGACCAAAAATGTGTGGCTTACCATGTTTGACATCAACATCTTGCATAATCACTTTAAGACCCTTTTTCTTCAATTCGTCTTGAACCATCTCTATCGAACCAAAATAACATGCTGAGGTGTTAGCCAATTGACACACTGGAGTTAAGAGCTTGTAAACCTGAATTGAGATGGTGAGCTATCCAATGGTGAGGTGGAAAAAGTGATGTGTTTTTATTGTTGATGATGTGTCCAACATGATGAGTTGGCAGCCCAATCATCTTTTATGATGAGTGTTCTCACTAACCAAAATCTCCATTGATACACTTTAACCATTCTAGATGATTGATGTGCTTCAAAAATACATTTAATTCTTAAAACACTTTAAAATTATCTCTCACTGCAAAAACAGAGTTTTTATGCAAGTTCGTAGTGAATTCTCACTGCTTTACACTCATTTCGCTACGAACTTTGGTATTCTTGTTAAATTTCACTGTAATGACCAGATTTTCTCATGCATGAGATATTTTTGGATTTTTCTTTGACATTGACTCCTATCACACAAATTATGACCATTAAAGCCCCTCACCTAGTTTCTTTTTTGCATTCATAACATTAAGGAAACTGAAAAGAAAAACTTGCATTTGCATGTAGAATAGTGTGTGTTTTGCAAAAGGAACATTAGGAAATCTGCATTTAGTTTATTATTCATTGATTTGTTTTTGTTCATTGATTTGTTTTCTCACAAATCATTTGCTCTCTTCCCTTGCTAGCTAGTTTCTTCATTGAAAAAGCTGAAAGTGAAAGTTTGTTTATCATTCCTAGCTTACATTTTATGAATTTCATACACATCATCGCGGTGAACCTTTGAAAGGCAAATTGTTAAGCAATATCAACATAAAATTAATCTCAATTTACTTAACAATGCATTGGAACCATAACGATAACATTTAGAAGGTCTAGGCTAGAGACGTGTTCTGGCGTCGTAAAACATAGCAGTTGTTGTTAACTTGTCTGTGATACATTCCGAGTGTGGTACCTCACTCCACGTACGTAAGTATATCGTAGCTCATCCACGTACTCTCGGGTATATCGAGCGGTGTTATAGTACGATAGGTATAAAGGGGTGCTCTCACTGTGCGGTTTTGCATCAGACAGCGCTGATACGGACTTGGGCCTCCACGTACCTTCGGGTATATTTGGGAGGACAAATTTTAGGTGTTATCCATCCATAGTGAACCGAGTCATCCGCCTTGAAATTGTGATACACTGAACACAGCATTCGGGGAGATTACCTACCCGTACTTCTTGGTTCGCCAGGAGTTATTCTGCAGTTCACAGTTTCTTGATAAACCCTTTTGCCTAGCATTACCCTCTTTTTGTTTATTTGTTTTTTTTGATAAAATAAATCAGTAATCGTGGAAGAAAAAAATCTTATCCCTCGTCGTTCGCGTAGATTAGCTTTAAAACCACCTTTACCACCGGAAGTTACTTCTGGTAGGCGAAGGCGCTCACGATATGTCAAATCAAGTACAATTCGTACCTGTGGAGAAACATCATCTTTTAAACCATAGTTAGCTCAAATTGTTTCTACACATCATGGTTCGTCTACTGTTGTCGAAACGGAGTCTTCACAGCTACCCGTGGTCACAATCCATTCAATCGCTGAGACCATACCTCCTGGACCCGATGTTGCTCAATCACAAATTGATCCAGATCCTGTCTCTTTTTTGCCATAAAATCTGAATCCTGAAGTCGAACAACCGGAAGTTGTTCCTACCTTGGTCACCCCACAAAGTTTTGTAGCTATTGAAACTCCTATATCACATAGTCAACCGTCTGAAATATATTTTGGGCCTGGCGATGAAGTTCTTCCTCCTAGTTTAATTGCAATTGAATAAATCCCACAAGATGATACACCTTTAACTCCAACCCATTTTGGGGGGGGACCTTTACCTGTACAAGCCTTTTCCTCAATCATTTCCATCTGCTTTTGTTGATCCTGTTCCCATTCAATCTCCCGTCGATTTTCGAGGGTATACATTTGGTCACACAACCATGTCTGAACCAACATCTTCGGTTGGGTCTGATGTTCCAATTACGTTAGCTCCTACCCTCACTACTCCGTCAATGTTCACAACCTCACCAGAGTCATATTTTTTTTTAGATTCAACAAGATGATGAGCTTAGTGAAAAGAGTCGCCTTCACTAAGTGGGCCCACAGGCTATTTTTGGTGCAAGTCTATTTTTAGACATGATGATCATATTTCAGAAGTTGTAGGATGTTATTTGTGGATGGTTGATCAGGTTGGAAAAATAGATGAAATTCTATTTTTAGAATATTGGGAGAAGTCTATTTATAGATCGTCAATCTAAAAATAGATGCATGTCGATTATTATTAGCTCTTAATAATAATCAGACAACAACTTATTCTCTTGGAGCACTTCAGTTCAGTGCATAGATGTGGCACATCAGCTGACAGAAGGAATTACGCTATTCCTAAGGGTTTACTGGTGCTAATGCATGGAGGACTCAGTTAGAAATCAAGTGCCAGAGTTATGACACAATTGGAAGAAGTAGTTATGGAGTTGTATTCAGTTTAACTCAGTTAGACTCAGTTGAGCTAGTTGTATCTAGTCTAACTGATTGATACACTAGTGAGAGTGGAGTGAATTGATTAGTTAATTAATTCATAAATAATAACTCGTTAATCAACTGAAAAATACAACAGTTAACTACAGTGCATGGCAGTTTCAATGGAGACCAGTGGAGAGATAGGTGAAAGGGCAAGATAGACTATCTGTTGTGACTATAGTGATGCATTGATTGCATCAAACACTCAGTGGATATGCCAATGAGGATTGCGCAGTCAAGGATGGATTAATTCGAGCTCATTCAGAACCATTCTTCAGTAGATATTGCGCAGTGGAGGCAGACTAGCAGGTGGCAAAGATCGGTGCATGGATTTGCAAGATTAGGCCTTATTAGTGTATGACGATTGTACTGTACTGAGAGCTTGTGATAAGATTTGTATGTTTAAATGAGATTGTCATATGATCTCCATGTTACATAATATATAGTTGGGGTTTTCAGCTTCAGGCTTTCCTGGTTTTTAAAAAAAAAAAAAACTGTGTTATGTGCGATTGATAATTTTTGTTTATACTTCACATGTGTGTGCAATTAATTTTTCCGCAAAAGATTAACAAATGGAATGGATTCGGTATCTTGCATAAAGTTAAATACTATGAGATCAGGTGGATCTTGGACATATGCATGCTTAGTGCATATAATTTATACATGGTATAAAAGCATTGTTGATTGAAGATTGCAATTGTGAAGTGAGTTTGTGCTGGTGGACAATTCGAATTTGCTACAGAAGATTCTTGGTACATAAATCGAGTATACATTGAAATGTCTTTCAACGAGTTGAGATTGGAGTATGCCCTTGATGGGAGCTTGAATTACATAGCCTGGAAGGACAGGATGGAGGCGGTGCTGGAGGATAGTGGGCTGAAGGAGTTCATCGATAGTGATGTTCCTAAGCCGGGATCTAGCGATGTTGCATTACTTGATGCATGGAAAAAGAAGACTGCAAAGACGAGGATAATTCTGTTGGAAGGTGTGAAGGACCATATTATGTCCAGCCTTCACAGGAAAGCCACTCCATTCTTAATGTGGAAGGCTTTGACAGACTTGTTCCAAAGCAGAAGTGACCAGAGGAAGTTTGCGCTTAAAGACAAGCTCAGAAAAATAAAAATGGAGAAAGGCGACAGTATTCCAAAATACCTCACGAAGTTTGTCCACTGCAAGGATGAGCTAGGAAGTGTGGGGGTTACTGTTGATGAAGAATACTTGGTGAGATTGGCTCTCCTTGGGCTTCCGAAGAGTTGGCATAGCTATGAAAACTCTGTCAATGGACGGGAGAAACTACCAGGATGGGAGTGACTTTGGTTGGATCTTGTGCAGGAGGAGATAAGGCGGGGTACCAGGGATGGTTCTTCATCGAAGAATGAAGATGAAGAGAATTGCGCTTTGGCTACCAAAGCAAGGAAAGGGAAAGGGAATAAAAATCCTTCTAAATCCGGTGTGAAAGGCAAGAAGCAGGACTTGTCCAAAGTGAAGTGTTTTCACTGTCACAAGCATGGACATTTCGCCACTAACTGTCCACAAAAGAAGAAGAATAAGCAGGCTGCTGGATCCGCAGCTGGAGAGGCCTTAGCCTCGCAATTTGAGCTAGATTTTTCCTTGATCGCATGCTTGGTTTCAAGCTACATGGGATCGGTGTGGTATCTTGACAGTGGTGCGTCTTTCCATATGACAGGAGACAATGAGTTGTTTAGTGACTTGGAGGAGAAGGACCTCCAGATGCATATAGAGATGGGAGACGATGGTCGGTACAGTGCGACAGGAATTGGGACCATTACCTTTGAGAGGGAGTCTGGTAATCCATTCTTGTTGAAGAATGTCATGCATGTTCCAGGTCTGAAGAAGAACTTGGTCTCAGTCGCAATGCTAGAAGACGGGGGTTATGATGTTGTTTTCAGTGAGGGAAAAGCCTTCCTTCGACATAAAACAACGAGTCAAACCAAGAAGATAGGGGTTAAAATTAAGAATCTCTACAAGCTAGAGGTAGATGGTTGCGCTGCAATGGTGGGCAAAGTATAAGAAGTGGTGAGCCGGGATGAGGGCGAGTTATGGCACAGGAGATTGGGCCATCTCCACCATGGCGCTTTGAATATTTTGCAGAAAATTTCTATTGGACTTCCCAAGGGTACTCTTGCATAGTCATATCAGTGCAAAGGATGTACAATGGGTAAGTTTGTGAAGACCACCTTTCATGAGAAGGAGAACCATGCTTCGGTGATCCTGGAGAGAATTCACACAGACATGCATCTGACTCCTGCTGTTTCAACAAACACAGGTATTATGTGATATTTGTTGATGAATTTTCTCGTAGATGTTGGATCTTCTTCATGCAGAAGAAGAGTGAAACGTTCTCAAAGTTCTGTGAGTTCAAGGCATTGGTGGAGAAGGAGTCATGGAACCAAGTGAAAGCTCTAAGGAGCAATAATGGTGGTGAATACATCTTTGGCGAATTCAAATACTTCTGTAGAAAAGAAGGAATTTGAAGAGAACTCATAGTGCCTCATAACCCACAGCAGAATGGGGTCGCGGAGAGAAAGAACAAAACGATCGTGGGTGTTGCACGAGCGATGGTGCATGACCAGGGCCTACCGATGCACTTGTGGGCGGAAGCATGCAACACTGCGGTTTATGTGAAAAACCGTTGTCCTCATAGAGTACTTGGCATGAGTACAACCGAGGAAGATTTTACTGGTAAGAAGCCTGATATTTCTCATTTGAAGATTTTTGGCTCACTTGTTTACATTCATGTGACGAAGGATGCCAGGAAGAAGTTGGAGCCGACTACAGAAGTTGGGATATTTGTGGGGTACACAAAAACACCCCATAACTATCATGTGTATTTTCCAAACAATCGGATGACTGTCATGCGACAGGGTATAAAATTCAATGAGGTGAAAGCGATGAAGTTTTCGCTTGAGAGGGAGCTACACTTGCATGTGGAGGAGGAACTTCTTGTTCCCAAAGATGAGCCTCTGGATGTGGATCAACCACAGGAGGAGATTCATGGAGTGGAGGAGTCGACTCATGCAGAACCAAACATCAGACAAGGCAGAAAGCGTACCACAGAAGCTGAGAGACTGAAGCTTGATGCGGCACAGAATGTAGGAGTCCCTACATCACAGCGCAAATAGAGACAGTCACCTGACCGATATACTGGATACATGGCTCTTATGAGCAAGTGTATTGTGATAGAGCCATCTTCTTTTGAAGAAGCAACGCAGGAGCCCACATGGGTAGATGCCATGGTGGAGGAGTATGACTCCATTGTCAGAAATAGTGCTTGGGAGATTGTTCCAAGGCCGGTGGGAAAATTAGTTGTAGGATCAAGATGGATCTACAAGGTAAAGCAAGTTGTTGATGGGAGCATCAAGAATTATAAGGAAATATTTGTTGCCCGGGGCTTCTCACAGATTGAGGGGATTGACTATGAAGAAACCTTTGCACCTGTCGCACGGTATTCTTCCATACGGACCATCCTTTCTCTCTCAGCGCAGATGGGTTGGCACATTCATCAGATGGATGAAGACTACATTCCTTAATAGGATCATTGAGGAAGAGGTGTACATTGAGTAGCTTGAAGGATTTGAGATCTTCAGCATCGATTCGCATGTGTGCATGCTCAAAAGAGCATTGTATGGGCTAAAACAAGCACCCCGTGCTTGGTACACCCGGATCGACAGCTATTTCACTGGACTTGGCTTCACCAAGAGTGAGGTGGATGCAAACCTGTACCAGATTGTGGTTGAGGGTAAGCTTTTGATCATTGTACTTTATGTTGATGATTTGATACTAACAGGTGATGAGCAGTTGATACACTCATGCAAGGTAGATCTTGCAAAGGAGTTTGAGATGAATGATTTAGGCCTCCTTCATTATTTCCTTGGATTGGAAATATGGCAGCGGTAAGGTGAACTGTTTGTGTCTCAAGGCAATAATGCCAGGGAGATACTGGAGAAGTTTCAAATGCAAGGCTGCAAGCCTATCAACACTCCTCTTCCAGGAAATTGGAAGAAAGAGGATGCTACATTGGCAGAGGTAGTGGATGCCACTGTTTATCGACAGTTGGTGGGTTTTCTCATGTATTTAGTCAATACAAGACCGGATATATGCTATGCGGTGAACCAACTTTCACAAGCGATGGTTAAGCCTACCAAGCTCTTTTGGAAGGTGGGCAAGCATGTCCTGAGATATCTCAGGGGCACATCTAAGTACGGTTTATGGTACATACAGATGGATGAGGTGAAGTTGCATGGCTTCACCGATGCAGATTGGGCAGGAAGCCCAACGGACAGAAAGAGCACATCAGGAGGGATTTTCAGTATCGGATCTATGGCAGTTTCTTGGTACAACAGGAAACACAGATCTGTGGCACTCGGTTCAACGGAAGCATAATACATGGCAGCAAGTTTAGCTGCATGTGAGGTTATCTGGACGAGGAAGATTCTGGTTGGTTTGTTCAGTTCGCATTTAGATCCCACGGTGATTCATTGTGATAATCAAAGTTGCATTAAAATCTCGGTTAATCCTGTGTTTCATGATAGATCTAAACATATTGATATCTGGTATCATCATATCAGAGATTGTGTGCAGTGGAAGATCATGTTTGTTCAGTACATTCCCACGGAGGATCAGGATGAAAATATTTTGACGAAGGCGCTCACGAGGAGCAAATTCGAATACCATAGAGGCAAGATCAGGGTGAAGGATAATCCCTATCTTTTTTAGAGGGAGTGTTCATATTCAACAAGATGATGAGCTTAGTGAAAAGAGTTGACTTCACTAAGTGGGCCCGCAGCCTATTTTTGGCGCAAGTCTATTTTTAGACATGATGATCATATTTCAGAAGTTACAGGATGCTATTTGTGGATGGTTGATCAAGTTGGAAAAATATAAATTCTATTTTTAGAATATTGGGAGAAGTCTATTTATAGATCGTCAATCTAAAAATAGATGCATGTCGATTATTATTAGCTCTTAATAATAATCAGACTCTAAACAGCAACTTATTCTCTTGGAGCACTTCAGTTCAGTGCACAGATGTGGCACATCAGCTGACAGAAGGAATTACGCTATCCCTAAGGGTTTACTGGAGCTAATGCATGGAGGACTCAGTTAGAACTCAAGTGCCAGAGTTATGACACAGTTGGAAAAAGTAGTTATGAAGTTGTATTCAGTTTAACTCAGTTAGACTCAGTTGAGCTAGTTGTATCTAGTCTAACTGATTGATACACTAGTGAGAGTGGAGTGAATTAATTCATAAATAATAACTCATTAATCAACTGAACAATACAGCAGTTAACTACAGTGCATGGCAGTTTCAGTGGGGACCAGTGGAGAGATAGGTGAAAGGGCAAGATAGACTATCTGTTGTGACTATAGTGACGCATTGATTGCATCAAAAACTTAGTGGAGATGCAAATGAGGATTGCGCAGTCAAGGATGGAGTAATTCAAATTCATTCAGAGCCATTCTTCAGCAGAGATTACGCAGTGGAGGCAGGCTAGCAGGTGGCAAAGATCAGTGCATGGATTTGCAAGATTAGGCCTTGTTAGTGTATGACGATTGTACTGTACTGAGAGCTTGTGATAAGCTTTGTATGTTTGTATGAGATTGTCATATGATCTCCATTTTACATAATATATAGTTGGGGTTTTCAGCTTTAGGCTTTCCCGGTTTTTAAAAAAAAAACTGTGTTATGTGCAATTGATAATTTTTGTTTATACTTCACATGTGTGTGCAATTAATTTTTCTGCAAAAGATTAACAAGTGGAATAGATTCAGTATATTGCATAAAGTTAAATAGTGTGAGATCAGGTGGATCTTGGACATATGCATGCTTAGTGCATATAATTTCTACAATGTGCACGGTGACCCTTCGGCCCAAACAAGTTACAAATCATTGTCTGGCACTTTCTCTGGTGCATCTCCACAAACGGTTGTACACTCGTATCAACCTGTTCAACATGTTACACCCACTTCATTACCACTTGTTAATACATCTATACCCCTGTTAAAGAATCAAAATATTGTACATCAACCTTATCAGGCGGATTCTTCGACTCAATATCATCAAATGTTGGGTCCACAGACTCAAAATCCTTTGGTTAATTTACAACAACATGTATCAGGAATCATTTATTCACAAGTTGGTGTACCATTTTATGGAATGTAACAAACACAACCTGGTTATACATATCAAACGAATCCAACTTATACTAATTTGGGTTATAACATTGGTGGACAGACCCCTTGGCAACCACAAGCACAAATGCCTCAAACTTCATTTCAACAAGTATCATATCCAGGTTTTCGTCAACATAATTCTCAAGTGTTTGCTATGCAAAACAACCCTATATGGGTTACCAGCAGCAAATTTCGTATGCTGGTGCTCAAAGACCTGTTGCCCAAGCAATTCCATCTTACCTTGGCTATGCTCAACCTGACCTTAATCAACAGTTTCCTTTTGTTGCAACCTTGGAATTACCAGATTTAAACCAGTTAACCAATGATCCTATAAATTATGCTCCTTGGTGGCTGGTGATACCTCATAAATTACCCTCCGATATTCCTAAATTCAATGGAAACCTTGGAGAAGATCTGTAGACTCATGTCATGACTTATCATTTATGGTGTTCATCAAATTACCTGAATGATGATTCTGTTCGACTACGTCTTTTCCAGCATATGCTCACAGGTCCGGCTGCTAAATTGTACATTGAGTTACCTAGAGCTTCTTTTGACAATTTCACTGCTTTAGCTACTGTCTTTTTGACCCATTTCTAGTTACCGACCAGATACGAAACTGGAATGAAACTCTTAACCAACTTCAAACAGACTAATGCTACTCACATTTCTGATCATATTCATGAGTGACGTCACCGTCGACAGATGGTTTAGACATTTGTTCCCGATCAGCTCCTTGTTGAATGGTTCATTAAGTCCTTCTTACCATCTATAATTGAGGACGTGGCTAAAGGTGGCGTCATCACTAAAGAGCAAGTTATCGCTCGTGCCCAATATTTAGATTTGTTTTACACTCAGTCTTGCACGCTCTATGAAAATTTCCTAATGCGCTGCGATCTAATTTCAATGTTCCTCTTCAAATAAAGGACTCTCATGACGGAGACGGCTTGATAGGAACTACAAACACATTCTATGTGTTGTGGAGGTAAATCCCCTCTGCGGACAGAGGCAATCCCTACTAGCCCAGACCGGGTCTAGCAACAATTGTTCATGCTATAGTGCAAGTTCCTAATTGCAAATAAACCAACTAGCAATGAAGGCCTACCTGGAATCCAACGTTGTTGCTTGTAGAAGAGGTAGCGCTCCCGTTCCTTAGCCCTGGCAAATCACAATCCCCACGATCTCCGTGATGGACACCTGCACACGCAAGAAACAAAACAAACGCAAGCATAAAATCTAGTAGATGCAACTATATGTCAGTCAGAAAGGACATAACTCATCATAATAAACAATAACAAGAGTGGAACCATAACCAATAGTCGCTTATTATTAATCAATCAAAGGAAAATTACAACCAAGTTCTGACGCTGAATTCTCCTTCGGAGGGTCGCCAGCAGAACACATCTATAAAAGCCTGTCAAGGATGGGACAAACCTCTCTCTCCGGATCTTGACAATAGTCTCCTTGCTTGGATTTGGCCTTAAAGGAATTATGGAGGCTCTTGCAGCATAAGGCTCTAGGGAATTTGGGAACTTGAAGACTAGCTTGCAATGGAGATGGGCAAGCTTTTATAGATGGAGGAAGGGGAGTTGGGATCCCTATAATCATGGGATTGGCCCTATCATCGAGGAAGCTTCCATGAGAGGTGGCAAACCACTTCCTCTCTATGGAAATCCGTAGCCAAACCTCCCAACTCAAGATAGATAGCAGTCCAAGAATTTGTTAGGACGAAACTTCCGCCACTTATTTAAAAAAAAAAATCCTTAAATTGGCTGGCGCGAGTGCGACTCTGGGACGGAGCGCGATTGTGTGACTTTCTCTTCCCAGATGGATTTTCCCCATTGGGCAGCGGGTGCGCGGCCCCATGCCGCGCGCCAATGTAAAAAACCGTACACGGGGTTTTTCTGGGGAGATGTGTTCTGGGCAATGAAGAAAACTCTTGTTCGAGAGGATGTCATGAAAGTGGTTTCAAGCCATGTCAATGCTCACAGGTCACAGAATGAGCCCTCCAATGTGTGGGACGGGGATTGCAGGGACGGTGACAAATTACTGTGTAACAGATGCCCCCTAAAGCATGAGGCCCGAGAGAGAGAGAGGGGTGAAATGCTTTACGAGAGCATGTCCAACTAAAAACTCCACCATCGGAAAAACTGCGTGGAGAAATACAACTGATATTTCAGATACATGATATATATGTGGTATGGGCACAACCATCCATAACAGAGTATACAATAATCCAGATCCAAGGTATGGGTGCAGCCATCCAGTAGGGATCGATAAATAGACTCAGGTATGGTCACAGCCATCCAGTAAGTGAGTCATGTAAACAATCATAATAATCCACAAAATCGCAGCCTGGATTACAACAGACACAATCCAGGGTCTTGCGCTCCATCTCGACCCGAACACAGTACAAGTCCAAGCATGTGAAGAAATGGGCTGAAGTCGAACATGCGAGAACATCGTCTGATTACCAGCCAATGATGAAAGTTGTTAACAGACGCGAGAGGTACCACCAAAAATGACAATGGCCCTCAAGGTACTATAGATACAATCTACGACATGTGAATCAATGAGCTGGCGTCGAACACCCATAGAATCACTCGATCAGAGGCCAATGATGAAAACCTCGCGTCGAATGCGAAGAACCTGCCATTGAGGCATGCAGGCTCCAAGGTACCAAAAAGGAGTCTCTAGATCAGCTTCCCGGATAATGAGCTGAAGTCGACAGGAAGTGACCTTGATGGAAGGTGGGCCATAATGTTTCCCACATCATCGACACGAGACAGAGGAACATAAAGTTTTTGTGAATCACGATCAGATGAGAATCAGAGGAAGGTTGGTACTTGCAGAGGTCAACTTCTCTTGAACATATAAATGGCACGACAGTGAGTTTGGCAGTATTTGACATCAAAAGATCAGAGGTCATAGTGACGAGGCAAAGAGAAGATGAGAGGTCAAAAAGGATCACCCAAACCCATGGAGGCAAGTGAAAATGAGATGAGATGTCCCCAACCTGACACGAATGCAGACAAGTGCCATGTTCATGAGCGACATACTGCCGACACGACAATGATGCTGGTTCCATTTTTTCCCCGCCATTTCTGGCGAGTACCCCTATTATTTTTTATAACAAGCTTGAAGGGGATAGCATATGCTTGCGATATAAGTCCATCCTAGTACGTTTAACGAGCCCTAGGAAGGAGAGACTCGAGTAGCGTCATAATGACTAAATCCGATGTCATCAGGGTTTAAAGAGTCTGACAAAGGAAGAACTCGGCGTCTTTTCATGTTTAGAGAGTTTGAAAAGACAGCTGAAAATTAAACTCCAATGGTCCCTTTTCGTAAATAGTTCCTCAGATCCGAAAAGGTAGAAAACTATGTCTGAGAAAACCTCCTAGTCGCGATAGGCTGGTGTATTTTTCGTAAATAATCTATCATTGAGAATGGCCGTATGCGGGTAGATGTCGTTTCTGACCACTTTAACGGGATCGAAAAGACGAGGGCCTCGACGAGATTTTCATGTTTAGAGTCGAAAGAGTGAGAAAATATGACTCCAAAATGACTTTTTCGTGTTTTTACCGAGTCCGAAAAAGTATAAAATACAACTCGTTTCACCGTTTAAGTCGCGTAAAAACCTGTCGCTGCACACAGAGGCAAGTGTAAAATCCATTTTCGACAAAATACATTAAAATATTAACAAAAAATGACTTTTAAAACCTAACTGGGATTTCAAAAGTTATAAATAAGTCTCAAATGGTAAAAACAAAATTACTTTTACTATTTACCTCAAAGGAGAGCAACAGTGGTCTGTTTGTGTGCAAACTTCTGACGACGATTGCGACTGATCCGAGCTACCATTCAGATTCTCGTTCGTTCCAGGTAAGAGGCGCTTCCCTGTACTCCATTTTAATCCATTTTTTATAGTGTTCCATTGCTCATTAGATTTCTGTGGAAGGTTTTTGTAATTTTAGGGCTTCTCCCATTGGCGCGGGTATCGGGCACGGACCCACGCCAACGGTCTTTTGCATACAAAGGGCCCGCGCCAATGGCGTAATTTAGTTTTTCGCTTTAAATTTCAGATTTGTGAGTGATTCAAATGGATTTTCAAGCATGACAGAGATCTAATCAAGGGTTTTTTACCATGTCGATGCAGGCAACTGAGTAAAATGGCTATCGAATGGAAAGAGAGGGAGCATGGGGAAGAGGATGAACAGGCTATGGAGAATGAAACTTGTATGAATGCCCTCAAGAACTGTGGGCTTAAAAATTTCTTCCTGACACCTTGCTTACGAGCTCAACCGGAGCTCCTGCAATACCTGATCAACATATGGGACGAAAACGAACAAGTGTTCAAGCTGCAGGACCAAGTATTAGAACTTGAGGTTTCTGACGTATATTTCATAACCGGACTGTCGCGCAGAGGTCCAGTGCCCGTCCTGACAGGCAGCAGACCGTCTGGAGAGAAGATGGAGCAGGTGATGGCAAGAGTGTGCTGAGGGGCACGACTGGGATCGGGAAGCGGCAAGGTAGATATCCATACCATCCCTGATCTAGCACTCAGAGTGGTGCTACATACCATCACGCGGGTTGCGGGGTCGCAGGCACCGCACGAGGCGACCAAGGCCCAACTCCTCCTAGCTGCTGAGTGTATGAATCCAACACTATTTGATTGTGCTACTACAGTGACAACAAATATGAAAAGACATCTCACAAAGTGTAAGCAGGCCAAACTAAAACAATTTGGCTACGGTTCCATCTTGGTATCGTTCATTCTAGAACGACTACCTATCTTTCAGGGCCAAGGGGCCATAGTAGCTGAGCTGGTACCACGAGAGCCGAGGATGGCTCGCTGGGCAGCACTGATGCCCAGATCAGGAGGAGGCCAACAGATGTCCTGGAGGCCGAAGTTTTTTGGATGGTTACGACGTCAGTTGATTGTGGTCAAAAATTGGCCATATGCAGGGACCGATTTCACTGGAGACCCAGACCTTCCACTCCCGGAGGGAGATGACTGGGACGAGGAGTTGGGTATGATCTCTCTTTTTTATTTTTATGTTTTATGATTTTTTTTTGGTAATACATGCCCGCCCTAACAACAGTTTTATGTGTATGCAGATGTCGGCCCAGAAAGACCTGCCGGTATGTCTCCTATTTCACGGAGAACTCATCCCGCAGCTGACCCTCAGGCGGAGGGTGCCGAGGGAGGAGAGTTGGTCCAGAACCTCGAGGGGATCGCCCGGGGGATTCCAGACTACGCCCGGCTGGCAGATGTTCCACTAGCATACCAGAGACATACGGTGGGGGTGCCTAGTTGTCTCCACCGTCTTCTGAGACGCTTAGTGCGTGCGGTGGCTTGTTATCATGAGCACCACGCAGATTAGACACCTAGGGTTTATTTCATGCATATTTTTTGAGAGACATTTCGTCTCTGGATGTATTAAGACGAACATGTATATTTTTTTATTTTATGTGACGCACATTATGTAAACATTTCGATATCTATATATATACATATCTATTTCTGGATGGATCTTTCCTTTTACATGTGATGTTGTTTTACAAATTGCGCAAATGCCTATCTAGCACCAAATTAGCCACTGCATCCGTCAATGTATTCATATGTCTGGGTATGTGTTGATATGTAATATAGTCAAAATTTCTTTCTAGCAGACGAATATGCATATACAGACGTAAAATGGATGGGTTTCTGACCGAATAATGACCGTTAAGTTGTGATACTACAAGTTGTGAGTCTAGATACACAAGTAATTCACGGATACCAAGGTTTACAGCCTCAGTTAATAATTATAACACAGCACTATATTACGCGATGTTATTTGTAGCGTGTCCCAGACACACACCTTGCAGATTGACCAACTCACCAGCAGGATCGTAGATTACCCAGGCTGCCGAAGACAGATTCCTGGTACTGCGGGAGGCACCATCCGCGAAACCAACAAACGAATTGATAGACATCTGCACAATCAGGAAGACCCGATCAGCAGAAATATGTTTACATTGCACACCACACCACACATGCACACAAATGAAAATACACACCTATGTACACACACCACACCAAAAATCACTTCAAGCGTAGTATTTTTTGAGGTACAGCCCATTTCTGGGCTGCGCCAACGGAACTCCTTCATAATCAATGAGCTTATAAGCCCCATTCTTCATAACGCGTTTTACTATGTAGGGCCCATGCCACATAGGTTGGAACTTACCGGCCCCAAGCTTGTCATGCGCTTGATCGTATAAGAGGACGAGGTCCCCTTCGACAAAGGAACATGGAGAAACTGATTGATCAAACTGAGCTTTGACCCGCTTCTTTTGTGCTTCAATGACTAAAGCAGCCAAACGGCGGGTTTAATCTAACCGTTCCAAATACAAAAGACACTCTTCCTCAGGGGAAGTTTCGGGCAAAAGTTCCATAGCTAACTTCAAAAAAGGAATTTCGTACTCAACCGGAAGAGTTGCTTCCATACCGTACACCAATTGGAAAGGTGTGAATCCAATTGCATTCTTTGCTAACATCCGGTAGGCCCAAATAGCTGAAAACAGTTGGAGATGCCAATTGGATTTATGGATACCAACTGTCCATTGAAGCATTGTGACCAAAACCTTGTTCACAGCCTCAACCTGGCCATTTGCATGTGGGTAATCTCGAAAGTGAGTACCATGGTCGGTAACAATGGCCTGAGGGACTCTAAAACGTGCAATAATATGGTTGAAGATAAATTGGGCAGCTATCTTACCGTCGGCAACTAGTGTAGGCATCGCTTCAGCCCACTTCGTAAAGTAGTCTACGGTGACGATTATATGCGCATGCCCCCCGGTCAAATGAGGGTTACATGTCATAAAATCTATGCCCCATTTCGCAAAAGGGTCGACGGTAATAACAAGATGCAAAGGGAGAGGCGGCGCGCGCATCTTGCGCTGAAAGACCTGGCACGCATGACATTTACGGACTGCGACGATACAGTCTTTGAATATTGACGGCCAGAAGTAACCTGCTCGCAGAATTTTCTGGGCAGTGGCATATCCGGACATATGACTGCCACAGGCGTCACTGTGGCAATCATTTAGGACCTTTTCAGCCTCTTCCAGGGTGAGGCACAGGCAGAGCACCGAATCTACTCCAACGCGGTATAAAGTATCTCCTACTATACGGTAGGGTTGAGACTGATGCCGAATCCGACGTCGGGCATCTTTAGTCAACTCAGACCGAAACGTCGAGGTCTGAAGATACACAATAATATCATCGTACCATGGGTCGCGAGTGCTGATAAGGAAAAGAGTTTCGTCCAGGATATGATCCTTGGAATAAGATGGGGTGGAGTCCGTCGGGAGCGACCAAATAAGATCCGCAAAAACCACTGATTTGGTTGACTTAGCAGTGGTGAACTCTAAGTCGAACTCCTGAAGGATAACGATCCATTTGGAGTATTTCCCCCCCTAGTAATTTTTGAGAAAGAATATATGTCATGGGGTTGCAATCCGAAACCACGGTTGTTGTGCGCAACAGAATGTAATGGCGAAAGCGCTGCACAGCATGTACTGCAGCTAACGCCAGCTTCTCGACGTGACCATAACGTGTTTCTGTGTCTAGAAGGTTCCGTGACAGATAATAAATGACACGTTCATTTCCATCATCGTCATCCTACACCAGAACCATAGCTATGGTGTTAAACGCGGCGACGAGATACAAAGTGAAATCACGGTGATAGTTAGGAGGACGAAGCAAAGGAGAATTAACCAGTAACGTCTTAAGCTTCTCAAAGGATTCTTGAGCAATTTCGTCCCAGTGGAAGGGAACGTTTTGCTTTAAGAGACGCGTGAATCCTTTGGCCACCTCCGCGTAGTTCGGGATAAAGCGTCGAAGGAAGTTAGCTTTTCCCTACAGACTCTGTAATTGATATAACGAGGAGGGTGATGGGAGATTAATGATAGCCTCAACCTTTAAAGGTTCAAGGCGAATTCCGTCTTTGGAGACTATGAATCCCAAAAGACGGCCAGAATCCACGCAAAAGACGCATTTATGAGGATTAAGCCTAATATTGTAGCGCCTACAGCGAAGGAAAATCTGGCGGAGGTGTTCAGGGTGGTCCTCTCGCCTAGCTGAGTGAGCTAGCAAGTCGTCCAGATAAGGCTGAATGATATGGCGTATGTCATGGAAAGCGTAAGACATCGCACGCTGGAAAGTGGCTCCAGCGTTCTTCAAGCCAAACGAGAGCTTTTTATAAGCGAAAGTACCCCACGGACAGATGATTGTAGTCTTGTGTTGATCTGTAGGTAGAATGTTTATTTGATTGTACCCAGAGAAGCCGTCCATCAAGGAATAATTCTCACTCCCAGCACATTCGTCAATGATTTGGGCTATGAAAGGAGTGGGATAGTTTTCTTTAGGACAAGTGCGATTAATATTGCGATAATCAACACAGAATCTGATAGTCCCCTGCTTCTTATCTACAGGGACAATGTTGGAGACCCGTTCTGTGAGGGGAATAGTGTAAATAAAGCCCGCGTTCAGAATTTTTTCAACTTCTGATTTGATGGCAGCGGCTTTGCGAGGGTGCACCGGGCGTAGGCGTTGGCGCACGGGTTTCGCACCAGGATAGGTAGGAATCTCGTGCACTACTATGCTGGGATCAATCCCAGGCATTTCCTCATACGACCAAGCGAACACGTCTCTGAATTCTCGAAAAAGATCAGTATAGACTCGTATCTCATCAGGAGAACAAGTCACGCCCACGTGTATATTCTCAACTATCCCCGGTTTAACGGAGATGTCGATTGGAATGGTTTAAGTGATGTTGCTCAGGTTTCCCTCCGAAAGAACCTCGTGCGTTAGTATGGGCGTCTGGAGAGGTGGAGTGGGAACCTGAGATGAAAAACGCTCTAGACAATCCGACATTGCCCCCAAGCTAGGCATGAACAAGGAACGATGATGTACATCGCTCCAAGGCAGCTCCTCAAGAGACATTGTTTCTACAATGGCTTCATCAGAAGGAAAAATCTCTTTGAGAGGATCAGGCGAATTGGCCTGACCGAGCCAGGGGGATTGAGAATAAATGTCTAAAGCCATGCTCAAAGGAGCATGCTGAGGAGGGGGAGGATCAGTGCGGCGACGATTTCACAGTAGCTAATCTCTACTGGAGTTAAGGGCATCGATTCTCCAAACTCAGTCACCTGCTCAGGCGTAGGGATGAGCCATGGGTCGTCAAACCTAGAGATCATGTTAACTTGAGCGGTGTGCGGTGGTGGTGCGGGAAAAATACCCATGAGGACGGGGTCTTTGAAGAGACCGGGCCCTACACTGTAAGGGGGATTTGGGATCTGATCCACGTACAGAACGTTGTTCTCGGAGGTGGAGGTGAAGAATGAAAACTGATCCACCGTAACGATTTTTCCCTCGTGAGGGAACTTAATAAGTCGAAAGAGGGTGGACGGCACGCATAACATGGCATGAGTCCAGCTGCAGCCAAGAAGTATATTGTAGTTGAGCTTGGCATCAACCACTTCTACTTCTACGTTGACTGTCTTCCCCTGTAAAGTAATCGCTAGACTCTCGAGAACACCCAGGGGTTTGGATTCCTGACCATCGAATGCCTCTAGGGCATTGGGAGATGATGAAAGGGCCAGAGAGCCAATGGCCTTCTAGCAAGCAGACGATATGACACAGGTAGAAGCACCTTCATCCACAACGGCCCTATGGATGTTAAGACCGTTGATCCCGACTTAAATAACAAGAGCGATCTGATGTGGAAGTCGGGGGGTGAAATTTTCTAAGTCAAAGGTGAGAAGACTAGAATCGGCAGGATCGATTCCATCGATTGTAGATAATAAAGCTTTTCGTTGCGAAGGACAACTTTGAAGAACTTCCAATGCAGACATGGCAGAAGGCGCTTGTGCCAGATCCTCAACAATACTGTAGTGCTGAGCGGCACGGGCATTCGGATTGTAGGAATACTTTCGTAAAACACCTTTAGAAGGTGGCCTCACAACAGGTTCAGCAGTAGACTTCTCAATTTCCAATGAACCGAAGACAGGTGGGGGAGGTGGACCATCCGCAACTGCCTTCCCCGGTGCCTGACGCGATTCGTTGTAATCCTTCGAACGCGTAGCAATAGAGATGGGTGCAGCACCATTCATCATAAAGACCTGGGACCCAAATGGTGTAGATGGTGAAGGCTGTTCAACCATCTGGGTCTGTTGAGACGAGAACGGTTCTTTCAGAATTGCCGGAGTCCCTTTGGAGCCTTTTAGAAGTTGACTAACTTCAGATCGTCGTGGACAATCTTTTGTATAGTGATCTCCTTCACAAATGAGGCAGGGGTACTTTGGTTTGCGTTGGGAACCATCCTCGGTACGAGGTTTGGACTCTAGCTTTGGGGCGTCGGATTTAGATTTTCCTTTGCCCTTATTTTTCCCTTTGGAGGCTTTCTCTGTAGGATTGGCCTGAACGGCAGTAACCTCTACAGTTTTGCCAGAATCGGTAGGGGTGGGAGAAGCAAAATTATTGGATGAGTTGGAATTTTGCTTCCCATTTGAAGATTTCTTCGAATTCTGAGAAACAGAACCAATAATACCATCCATGGCTGGGGTAGGTGGGGCTTTAGAGGTTCCAGACCGTGGAGCATCAGGAAAAATATCATACAGCGTGTCCGATTGTGAATATACCAGATCCAGATATTGAGCACGCGCTATGGCTTGTTCTTCAGTCACGCACGCTCCCATAGCAATATCTTGGGCGATTTTGTTAACGAAGGAGGTGGTGAACCAATGAGTTAGTATCTGATCAGGTATATGGAACTTGATCAGTCTACGACGACGTCGCCACTCATGAATGTGATCAGAAATATGGGTGGCTTTGTCCTGCTTCACAGAAGTCAGGAGGTGCGTCCCGACTTCGTAGCGAACTTGTAACTGAAAGTGAGTCAAAAAATCCATGGCCAACGTATTGAAATCTTGAAATATGCCACGGGGTAATTCAATATACCACTTAGCTGCAACGCCAGTCAAAGTGCACTGGAAGAGGCGTAGACGAACTGAATCATCCACCCAAGAGTTGGACGAACACCAAAGATGGTAAGTCATCACATGGGCTTGGGGGTCCTCCCCAGCTTTACCCTCAAACTTGGGGCAAGCACCGGGCACCTTGGTAGGAACCGAAGGCCAATAAGGATTGTGCAAAATCGGATCATTGGTTAATTTCGAAACATCCGGTAACTCTAAGGTAGCCAGAAACGGCAACGGCGGATTGGACGGCATACCTGGCCCTGGATAAGGACCAGTACCTGTAATCCACGCTGGTTGGGAATATCCTTGCCCCTATGGGTTCTGTCCCACAGGATTCTAACCGTAGGGGGTATAGGTCGTATAACCAACTTGATTCAGTTGCTGGTAACCAGCGTACGGGGGTTGGTAACCAGAGTATGGACCCTGATTATGAGTCGGCCCTGTGTAAGAAGCATTTGGATTTGGCTGCTGAGTATAGGTATAGCCGGGTTGTTGAGGACGATAGTTAGAACCTTGGGGCTGGCTATAATTCGGTCGGTATTGACCATGAGAATAGTAGCCGCCTTGAGGTTGAGTGGGCTGCTGATAGGTGGGACACTGTTGAGCCTAATAATTAGGGTGCAACGATTGATTTGGCTGCGGCATCGAATAAGTCGGATGTTGAGTAGGGTTGATAGGATGTGCAGGCTGGCCTGGTTGAGCAGGCTGACCTGGCTGAGCGGGCTTCCCTGGGTTAACAGGTTGACCCGGATGGATAGGTTGTGCCGGTTGCGCAGGTTGACCTGGCTGTTGAGAAGCACCAAGTTGTACCGAATGAACTGATTGGCCTGGAGGTGGAACACCAGGTCGTGCCGGATAGACCGGTTGTCCCGGTGGAGGAATGGAGCCAGGTGGTGGCTGGTAACCGGTTTGAACTGCAGTAGGACCATAGGATGGTCTAGGCTGGTGAGCAACGTTTGGATTAACAGGATACTGAGGTTCCATGGGTTGGGAAGGTTGGACTTGCCCCTCAGGACCATATACCGGCCTCGGTTGGTACCCCGACTGAGGCTGCACAGGTTGACTGGAAGGGTTGTAATACTGTCCTTACGGACTGTACGATGGCCCTTGCTGGCCTGCAGGATAGCCTTGTAAAGGCTGCCCCTGCAGGTCATAAGGATAGCCAGGCTGGCCCGAAGGTTGGCCTTGAAAAGGTTGCCCTTGCGGGTTATAAGGATGTCCAAGCTGGTTATAGGGTAAACCTTGAGCATGAAGGTGAGCCTCTGGAGCGGGTAAACGTAACATATTCCCGTGCTCATCGTATTGATTTGGAAAAGCATACACGGGTGTACCATCCTGTGCATAATGCGAAAAATTATGAGCGGTTGGGGTCTTGAGAGGTTTGTCCAACCTCCGGGTTCGGCTGTTGTAGGGACAACCGATACTCCTCCAGAGAGATGTTCTCCGGCATAGCAGTTGCTATGTAGACGTCTTCAAGAGGCAGCACAGCCCTCGCGGAGTGTGCCGTAACAGCGGGTGCATATGCGGCCACACAGACAGTGGGCCGAACGGGTACAAAAGTGACTTGAGGGGACGACGTGACGGGTGTCTGAGGAGACATCCCCAATGAAGGAACCACCGACCTTTTAGAAGGAGCTGATACCCCCATAGAGGCTGTGGCAGCAATAATCTGACCCAAGGATCTATACCTTGCTAGTAATGAGGGACCGGGTGATTACATAACAGTTGATTCAGGGTTGTCTCCTGGAAATAATCTTCGAGGAAATAACTGGTAATATTCACCGAACGTGGGGATTTCCTCACTGGATTCACTCATGTTTGAGCCTGCTGCTAGATCTTGTAATAGACAGCGAGGACTAGGAGGAAAAACAGCAGCTATAAAAGGCGAACCCAATGTAAGAGAAAGGAAATCTGCCCCTACTCTTAATTCAGACCAAGGGTCGGAAAAGGGCCAATTGAACTCAACTGGTCCCCCAAAGGGTTGCTCAGCAAGAACCGGTCCCCCGTCAGGAAACTCGGAAACAATAGGTTGATGAGGTTCAACAGAGGGTTGGGAAGCCTCTGATGAATCGTCCGTATATGGACTACCAGTAGACGAAACAGAAGGTTCCGCCACTGTGGTAGCAACGACAAGAGAAAAAGACCAAACACACACACGGGCTGAAAAAGAGTCAAGACACTCAATCAAACGGCCAACAAGCAAAATCTAACAGGGCGTGTGATCGCGAGTGTTTTGTTTTACCACATTGAAACTTAGAAACTTTACCGTTTCATGTTTTAAGAGTCGAGAAATGGCTGAAAGGTGACTCTATCTCTTTCAATTTTGAAGCAAGCGTGAAAGGACAAGCACTTGGTGATCCTTTCAAATTTAAAGAGTCAGAAAAGATCAAATGACTACTCAGGAATACTAGGCAAAGGGTGTACCAAATAACCGTGAACTGCAATATACACCTTGGTTTCAAAATGAAAGAGAAATCAACCAAGGACTTTCCGTACGTGCAGGCAATCTCCCCGAATGTTGTGTCCGGTGTATCACGGGTATATGGTAGCAAACTCGGCTTCCTATGGATAAAGGATAGAAACCTAGTGGGGTCTTCCTTCGTGACGGTACAGGTAGCACAAATCCGTACTAGCGCTGTCTAAAGCCAAGAGGCGAACGACAACTACTAGGTTTTAAGACGCCGAAACACGTCTCTAACCTAGACCTCTAAATGTGTTTCGTTAGATTTCAATGCTGCCTTAGTGTAAATTGAGTAAATTTTAAAGTTTATCTTCAATTACGTTTCAGTATTCAGGCCCTAGTGAATGTAATGTCTCAAAATCTCCTAAATGCACTCTATATGCCACAATATATCATTTCATTCGATGAAAGCTACTTATGAGAGAGTTGAGAGCTTTTCACACAATAACGAAATGAACAGAAAACAACCAATGATATCTCTAATGCAGCTAATGAAAACTAAAAAGCTTTTCATTCAAAGTTACCAATCACTAATAACACTGAAAAGATCTAATTCACATTAACTAATGAAAAGCAAAAGCGATTTCTTTCTCTTCTTTTTTTTTTTTTTTTTTTTTTTTTTTCAGAGCAAAGTGCTCTAAAAAAAATGAAAACTAATGCAAGAGAAATTTGAGAAATGATGACAAGAGAGCAAAAACAAGCAAATTTCACTCAATGCAAACGTACAATCAGACCTCAAATCAACAAAAAGTCCCTCAAAACGAAAAGAATCCCAAAGACTCCAAATGAGCCGTGTAATCTAGGCCCAAAACGAGACAAGGCGGAATTCGAATGAAGAAGGAAACAATCACTCAAACAACACAATGAGACAATAGAAAACCACCAAATGAATGCAAAGAAGCGATCACAAGGTTGACTGAACCGATAGAAACCGAAAAACTCCCAAGGGAGGCTCGACACACAATAGCACCTAGATGACCTAGGGCTAGAATGCAAAATCGATGGAAATGGGCAAACAACCAAAGGATGTAGGTAACAGTCAGTCAATCAAGGCTCCAA
>CM076570.1:1542391360-1542533384 GCA_034641835.2 Pinus albicaulis | reverse complement strand
ATTATTATTATTCCAGCAATAAAAGTTGGTGGTGTAAAAGATATGGAAGTGGCTACTGTGGTCACCGTTTGAAAAATAATCGTTTATATGCAAATTTTAGTTGTTTTTTAGTAACTAATTAGCCATTTTGTACTAGTGTTCTTTCCCTCTACATCTAGCATCATGATCTGACCTCCCTTTTGATTTAACAATAGAAGCAAAGTTGGCTTCCACTTCCAATGCATCAGTTTGGGCTTCATCCAGAGTAGCAGACTTCCTTTCTCTTAAAGAGAATCTGAATTCTGAATCAAAGGTTGCTACAAACACCACTTTTGCAGCGATCTGTTGAGGCTTCATTTCGGTTGGGAGACTTGTATATAATTTATTAAACCTCTTGATGAATTCAGACACATCTTCATTATGTCTCTTTCTAAGTGCGTTGAATTCTGTAAGACAGTATCCGTGGTCTTTCTTCTCTCCCCATTTCTTGGTGAAGGCATTTTCCATCTCCTCTCAGTTATTAATGGAGCGGTCCCCCAAGGTCTTGAACCATTTTCTGGCCTCTCCATCTAGAGACTGGACAAACAATCTCAACACCACATCCAGATGTTCAACATTGAAATTTTTTGTGAAGGCACAGAAAACTTCTAGGTATTTCTGGGCTTCAGTATCATTTTCTCCATTGAAATGAGGTAGGATCTTTAATTAATCCTGAGGCATATCGCTCAGGCTCTGAGGTAATGCCAGGGGGGCATATTTGTTCAATAGGAAGCCAGGAATAGCCATCAAAGGTTGTGGGGGTGGCAGGAAATTCTGATGTGTAATAGGAGGTGGTGGAAGAGAAGCATGTATGACAATGGGGATATATTGAACAGAAGCTTGAGGAGCTGATTGAACTGTGGGAATATGAGTAGCAGAAACCTCTGTGACTTCTTTAACTTCTTCAGCTTCGGGAGTGGGATGTAGAAAGAAGCTTGTGGTATCTATAGATTCAGCCTCGTCTTTTACTTCAATATTTTCAAGGGAGGAGCTATTAGAAGTATAATCAAGGGTTCTTGCAGTAGAATCAGGACCTTGATCTTGAGCTAATTGAGAGGAGGATGGAGAGTCTTCTAGGGAGAATCTAGGAATATCTGTATAAGCTGATTGTCTTTCTCTCCAACTTCTCTTGTGCAAAGTCTACTCCGGATTAGACACTACAGGTGTTCTCAACTGTGATGTATCTAACCTCAGGTGTGGCTTTCGGGAAGCCAAGACTGCAAATAGATTTATCCTTTGAAGGACAGTGGAGTCACCAAGGTGAGGGGTCTACAACTCCCAACCCTTCCTGCTCATCTATTTTGAAGGTGGTGTCTACTCAACTTAGTGTTCCTAAATTGATGTCATAAATTGTCAACCAGGGCTAGTAAACTGTTGAAGTGAAGTGCACTATATGTGCCTAGGTATCTGCTTCCTACTTCGTTGTGTTTAGTGTTAATTCACAGATTTCAAAACTTGACAAGAAAAATAACTCATAACATGAACTCAGTCCAATTCATTTCACTAGAAGTATGTTGGAACAACTTGAGAAAATGATAAGTTTAATGCAATGAGGTTCTTCTAAGTAAACAACAACTTACAATTATCACAGAGAAAATCTCATCCATAGTTAGAAATTTGTTGGAACACATTTGGAAAAGATTATCTGCAACATAGTAAGGAACCCTACTCTAAATTAACTTATGACACTAAAATTAATCCATTCTGCAACTCAAAATGTCACTATTAAACCTCATTCAAAGGTTAGAAATATTTTGGAATAGTTTTGGAAAGAGGCAAGTTTGTAAAATTATGAGAAATTGCGGAACAGTCAAGACTTCAAAATGACATTACCAATTCTTGTTCCTATGATAATGATGTATTAGCAGAGATTAAGAACAAGAGAATTTTGTAAATAATGAAGGCCTTTAAGTCTAATGTAACAGAACTAGAATACAACTAGCTAATAAAACTTAAAATACATTAAACAAAACCGAACTAATATGCAATTAACCTCCGAAATACTATAGCTGAACTAAAATGCAATTAATCTCTGAAATACTACAGTTCTATCTCATTCAGTGTTAGTGATATTTTGGAACAATTCATAAGAACAAGACTGGCTGTAACATTCGATGTAAGTGAGCATAAAACATAAAGTTCAGAAAACTGCCTAAATTAGGAACGAAACAGAGCTAAAGTTACTTATCTAAACAATATGCACAGAGCCTCTCGGGCAGTAGGGGCCCTCTACCACCAAATTAGCACACGAATCTCCTCAAGATTGCTTTAGATCATGTATTAAAGTTGTTCTTCTTTCATTAAAGGAAAACGCTTCAAAAACAGAGTATTACAGTCTTGGACAACTTAACAATAAAACATCAACTAACTAACTGTCTCTCGGTTTCCCAAGTTATTCTTATAAGAGAAATACATAACTGCCCTGGAGAAGAAATAGGGATAAGTGTATTTTTCAATTAAAATCAAATTATAACTCTTGTGGAGGCCTCGTACTTTGCTGAAGACATCTGTAGAGTCCTTGTCCTGGTAGGAATCCACTTCTTAGTTTTGGTTTCCTCCACGTGCATAACCACCTATAGATTTTTGCTCAGACTTCGTAGAGGGCAAGAAATGATGTAGGAGTGTTGTGGAATTCAACCATATGCGTTTTTCCTTTAAGTGACACCTGTAACCTGTGTGAACATGAAGATAGCTGCGAAATAGGCGACTAGCTACAGAATGGCTGCATTCTGTAGCTAAGTCTGATAAAAAATCACTATAACAACATAACCATAAAAGTATAGCAAGTCAGTCATTGTATGCATTCTTAAAGTAACTTTAATCAATCCTATTGATCTTTTAAGCCTATAATTGATAAAGGACAAAGGAAATGAAGTGAAATTTGGTGAAAGAAAAGGACATCTTTGGGGCTCAACATACCCCCACTGCAAAACTTTTGCATGTCCTCATGCAATCAATCCATGTATTCTGAAACTTCTGCTAGGACATATAACCTCCTTTTTCTGCTTTTCTTGGTGTTCAATGGCATCCTAGGTTTCCTTATGACCAACTTGAATCTCAAATTTATAAGTGCCCTGCTCAAATTTTTGTTTTTCTTCTTCAGCTTTTCACTAGCCTTGTACAATTTTTCCATTTGCAGAGAGAGAGTTGTGTTCATGTTACTCTTCAGTTTGACTTGTTCCTTTAAAATTTCATTTTCATTCTTTATATGCCTATTGAGTACTTCTAATTCATATTTGTCTCTTCTTAGTACTTCAATTGCAGATCCTGGTGGACTAGGAGTTCTTCCTCTGCTTTCTGAGGCTCTCTTTTCTAATGACTCAACATAATTATAGATTTGTTGTTGTGCTGGGTCTATCTCCGGAGTTCCTTCATCAAGATCCTCTTCGTACTGGTACTCAGGAGATCTATCAGTTGGTGTCTCTTCATCTTCAATGTCTATGATGCCTGTTTGCTTAACTGTTGTCTTCTTCAATATGCCTCTAAGCCTATGGCTTCATCTTAGTTTAGATGGTCCCTCACCTCTCTCCTTAGCATACTTTCTTATTATCTTTTCCTTTTTAAGCTGTTTCTTAATTTCAGCCAATTTCTCAGAGATAATCTCCTCATTTTTCTCTTGTATGGACTTACTAGTTTTAAGTTCAACAGATTTGGAAATTTTCCCTCTCCTGCTTCTTCTTGCAATTTTGCCTTCAGATGGAGATTCCTTGGGTTCTTCAAAGTGATTCCTCAAGAGGAACTCATCCCAATTGTCTCCCACCTTTCTCAAATGATGCTCAATTAGGATTTTAACTAGGCCATGGTGATACAAGGTGGTTTCCAAGAATTGAACCCTCTTTTGGACATTAGAAGCCATTCTCTTTAGGCTATGAAGTAAGAAAAAGGGTAAATTGATTTCTTCATCTAGGAAATGCATCATAAGCCAAATGTGATAAACATATAGGGTACCAAACCTTCCCTCACAAGTTATAAACTTTTGCAAAATGAGCAACATATTTCGCCATTTATTCTTCAGTGCTGAGCTAGGAATGCCCTTCTTGAAAACCGAAATATCCATACCTGGTGTTTTGAGCATCTGCCTCCATGCCTCATTGTGAAATTCCTTGTTTTTTAACCATCGTTCACCTTGCCTTGGTAATTATGTTGCTTCTGCAATGAAGGATTTTGTAATAGTGAACTTGAAATCTCCTATTTCAACTTCTGATCCGTTGAAGGACCGTGCAAATGTCTTAGTTACCTCCTTATGAAAACCATTGAACTTTTCCAAAAACTGTAACCACCCAACCTGCTGTAGCATCTCTCTAATCTGTGGGTAACCCTCTAAGTATTTGGTTCCGACTGGTTCGGACCTTACAATGAGACCCATGGCTTCTTTTCTCAACCTTCAATTTACTGCTCCGTTACTGCTCTTCTATTCACGGTAAAAATGGCTGTAGAGAGTTGTTTTCACCCCAAAGATGACTTCTCTGTTTATGCAGCAGGAATTGGCTATGGAAAGATGACATGAAGTGGTTATGGGATGAGTGAAATACGGTGAGGGTGATTCACACGAATTAATGAGTTTGAGAGCTGTCATGGAGGAAAAGACCGCGGAAAAATCTCGTGTGAATTTCAAAATCATCACTGAATACTTCGGGTTAGTGACGTGACCTAATAGGTCACTTCAGTACTAACCATTAATTTTTAATAAATGATGATTTGGTATGGCGGAATGGAAGGGATTTTGTCCAAGGATTTTATGATAAGCTCGATCAATATGAATAATTAAAATGACTTTATGAAACATACATATAACTTAACCATACTATAACTTTCATAATCTGTTATCATAATAATTTCACAACTTTACCTTAGCCTTTCCTTTGATTTTTATGGTTTTAATATGCTTTGCCTTCTTTTGAAAATCATTGATCCTTCAGTCTTCATAATCCCTTTGATTTTGCTTGTTGACATAGGTGTGCAGGGTCAATTTGCTGTTGAACAAGTGGTTGCTGGATAGTTGCCTGCAGGGTATCTGGCTGCAGAATGTCCGGCTGCAGAATATCTGGCTGCAGAATATACCTGTAGAAGCTTTGAAACATGAAATGAAATGATTTGAAACATGGATGGAGTGTAGTATGAAATGAAATAAACTGGATCATGAAATATGGTGGAATGGAGCATGAGTGAAGTGAAATATAATGGAATGAAATGGATCATAGGTGTAAAGTGGAATGAAATATGAAAAGTGGCCTGCAACTTATGATTTGTAATACTCAATTACAGGAAGAGATCAAATTTAAAAATCTGAAATGAAAATGAAGTGGACCATGGAATGGAGTGAATGAAGTATGGATGAATGGAGTGAATGAAATATGAATGAAGTGAGACATGATGGAGTGAAATGGATCATAAGTGGAATATGATATATAAAATGGGCCTGCACTTATGATTTTGTGATAGCTGCTTGCAGGAAAAGAACAAATTTGAAAAGCTAAAGTGTTAGAAGGATTCTGATTTTCACTTTATCTTTTCTGTATAAACATGCTAATTAGTGATTAGTTTTCATGTTTATACTTTTTTTTTTCATGCATTTGAATTCAGAAAATTCAATTAAGTTGATGAAGAAGAAGAATTCTTCTTCATTAACTTCACATCACTGTTTTCCTGGAATCTCTTGACAAATTCTTCTCTTGAAAGTGGCTTATGATATAGCTTCAATCTATGACCATTTACAAGAAAAGTGACCTTCTCTTCATCTATTGTCCTGATTTTTATTGCTCCATTGTCAAAAATTCTCATAATTTCATATGGTCCAAGCCAATGTGTTTGGAATTTACCTTGAAAATCCTTGAACTTTGAATCAAACAAGAGAGCCCAGTCACCTTCTTTGAACTTCTTTTCCTTGATGTACTTGTCATGCCATCTAGTACTTTGCTGTTGGACTATACTTGTTTTCTGAACTGCATCTTGTCTGATCTCATCCAATTCATTAATATGCTCCAATCTATGCTTTTGTGCCTCTATTAGATCAAGTCCTAGCTGAACTGCCATTTTGAAAGTTTGAATCTGGAACTCTATGGGAAACAAAACTTGCTTTCCATAAACAAGTTCATAAGGAGTATGGCCTGTTGTGTTTCTCCATGTAGTTCTATAGGCCCACAAGGCTTCAGGAAGCCTATCTACTCAATCTCTTCTATGTAAATGAACAGTCTTTGTTAGGATTCCTTCAATGACCTTATTAGTAGATTCCACTTGACCATTTTCTTGTGGATGATAAGGAGTAGATTTTATATATCTGATTTTTATTGCTCCATTGTCAAAAAAATTCACAATTTCATATGGCCCAAGCCAATGTGTTTGGAATTTACCTTGAAAATCTTTGAACTTTGAATCAAACAAGAGAGCCCAGTCACCTTCTTTGAACTTATTTTCCTTGATGTACTTATCATGCCATCTAGTCCTTTGCTATTGGACTATACTTGTTTTTTGAACTGCATCTTGTATGATCTCATCCAATTCATTAATCTGCTCCAATCTGTGCTTTTGTGCCTCTGTTAGATCAAGTCCTAGCTGAACTGCCATTTTGAAAGTTTGAATCTGGAACTCTATGGGAAACAAAACTTGCTTTCCATAAACAATTTCATAAGGAGTATGACCTGTTGTGCTTCTCCATGTAGTTCTATAGGCCCACAAGGCTTCAGGAAGCCTATCTGCCCAATCTCTTCTATGTAAATGAACAATCTTTGTTAGGATCCCTTCAATGACCTTATTAGTAGATTCCACTTGACCATTTGCTTGTGGATGATAGGGAGTAGATTTTCTGTGTCTGATTTTGTACCTCTCCATCATTTTTTCCACTAGCCTTGATGTGAATTAAGCTCCTTGATCTGTAACAATTTCCCTTGGGACACCAAAATGAGTAAAAATATCCTCAAAAAGAAAATTAACTATAGATGCTTCAGTAGCAAAAAGTAATGGCTTGGCCTCTACCCATTTGGTAACATAATCAGTGCAAACTAATATATATCTCTTTTGTCTTGATGGAGGACTAATAGGTCCTACAAAATCCAAAGCCCATTTTTCAAAAAGTTCAATATGTACCTGAGGTTGTAATGGCATCTCACCTGAAGGAGAAGGTTTCCCTACCCTTTGGCAACTGTCACACCTTTTGACATACTCTTTAGCATATTTAAAAAGGGATGGCCAATAGTATCCTAAATGAAGGACCTTATAAGCTGTCCTCTTATCAGCAAAGTGTCTGCCACAAGGTTCATCATGACATTCTTTGAGAATCTCAAGCATCTCATCTTCCCGAACACATCTCCTAATGATAAAATATGGACCTGTCTTGTACAACTCATTAGCAACCCATGAATATTTTTCACTGTCATAAATGATTTTTATTTTGTCTCTTGCATTCATTATTGAAGGAAATTTCCCCGAAACTAAATAATTAGCAATGTCAGCAAACCAAGGAGTCTGAGTAGAAATTGCAAAAAGATATTCATCAGGAAATTGATCTTCAACTGGAGTGTCATCTTTGATGTTTTGGAGTCTAGATAGGAAATCGGCTACTGTGTTTTGTTTTCCAGGCCTATCTAGAATGGTAATGTTGAATTCTTGTAAAAGAAATAACCATCTTATGACTCTGCCATTAGTAATTGATTTTTTCATTAGGTATCTAATTGCAGAATGATCTGTGTGAACAAAAGTTTCATAGCCTATTATATAGTGTCTGAATTTGTTTATGGCATGAAAAATAGCTAAAAACTCTTTTTCAGTTACAGTATAGTTTAACTTTGAAGGAGTCAAATTTTTACTGGTATAGTAGATGGCATAAGGAATCAGGTCTTTTTGTCCCAATACTGCTCCTAGAGCTGTATCCGAGGCATCTGTTGAAATATGAAAAGGTAACTTCCAGTTAGGTCCCCTTAAAATAGGTGCTTCAGAGATTTTTGTTTTCAGGGTCTCAAAGGCTAACTCGAAATCAGGATTCCACTTGAATTCACAGTCTTTGGTAAGTAATTTGAAAAGTGGAGATGCTATCTTGGTGAAGTTTTCTATAAACCTTCGATAATATCCTGTGAATCCTAGAAAACTCCTAACATCTTTTTGAAAACTTGGAATAGATAAGTTAGAGATGACTTCAACTTTTGACTCATCAACTCTAATCCCATCCCCTGAAATGTGATGTCCTAAAACAATTCCTTCAGTAAACATCATAAAAAACTTCTCATGACTAAGTGAAATATTTGCTTCTTTACATATTTTTAAAACTTTTTCCAAGTTTGCTAAGGCTTCTTCAAATGTGTTTCCATAAACTGTGAAATCATCCATATATACCTCTACACAATCATGTATTAGATCCGAAAAGATTCCTAATACTGCCCTTTGAAATGTTGCAGGTGCATTGCATAATCCAAATGGCAATAATCGGTAAGCATAGGTACCCCAAGGACAGGTAAATGTGGTTTTGTCTTGATCCTCAAGTGCTACTTGAATTTGATTATAACCACTAAACCCATCTAGAAATGAAAAGTACTTCTTGCCAGCTAATGTATCTAACACTTGATCTATGAAAGGTAAGGGAAAATGGTCTTTAAGAGTAGCTTTGTTTAATTCTCGGTAGTCAATACATACCCTCCATTTACCATTTTTCTTTGGCACAATTACCAAAGGAGAAACCCACTAACTATCTGTAATAGGATAGATAAAGTTGACATTCAACAATTTCTACAATTCTTCTTTAACAATCTCCCTAAGATTTGGATTCATCCTTCTTTGAGGTTGTCTGATTGGTTTACAATTTTCCTCTATGTAGATGTGATGAGTGCAAGTCTTGGGGCTTATCCCTTTCATATCAGTGTACTGCCATGAATATGCAGAAGAATGTCTCTGTAATATCTTGACTTACTCTTCTTGTTGAGATTTTTCTAGGTTCTTATTTATGTTTAAAGTTTTTCCTGGAAATATCTCACTTGTAGAGCTGCCAAATTTATCCATAGAATGAAGAGACATCTGTCTTGATGACAAAAACTCAATGTTGGATTCTTCTTGAGATGGTTCATTGCTTATATTTCGAAGAGGATCTAAAAGTTTTCAAAGGTATTCTAGACCGGCTATCTACACTACTTTCCGAAATTGTGAAGAGAGGTTGTAAGTCTTCTTCATCCTCTCATCCACTGAGTATCATCTAATTTCGTAATTGTTCTTTATCTGGAGGATACAAGGTAAATTTCTCGGTTGAACTACCATCGTAGATGTTCATATCACCTGATCTACAACCAATGAAAGCATCAAAGTTTGATAGCCACCAAAGTCTTCCTAATATAACATGATGCCCTCCAGATTATTCTTAGAGTTAGGATCATGAAATCCATGGATATTTCCAAGAATCTAGAGACAACTCGGAATGTCTTCTATTACCCCATCGTGTTTGATCACGCATCCCGTACTGCTAATTGTAATAATGTGGGTGTAAAAAGAAGATTAGGGAAGTTTTCGTATTTATCCATGATTTTGTCTACTCATGATATTGATTGCTCGCTCCTAAATCAATAAGTGTGTTTTGGATCTCAATTCCATTGATGTGAATTTTAACAATCGGATTTCCGGGTCTAGATACTTTGGAATAGCCATCTTACCCATCATGATATCTCGCTATTTTTCCCTCGCCAGCTGAATTTTCTTTATCTCTCTTATTCTTTTCCTTGTTTTCTTCATGCTCAACTCCTTTATTGTCTTTGTTAAGATTGGAATTTCCTTGATGGCTTGTAATAATGGGATCTTAATACAAACATTTCTCACTCATCTAGGAAATCATAGTATTAGGCACCATAATTTGTTTCTATACACCCCTATCAATTTGTAATCTTTCCGGAAAGGGAGGTGTAGAAGTGGATGTTGATGCGTCTGCTCTAATATAGAGTTGAAATTATTGGTTCTTTTTGTTTTGATTTTTTCAATGTTTGAGTCTTGGAAAGTTGTGTTCTCTTTAAGACTTTTACTATTTACTCGTAGAATCTTCCTCGAATTGTCTTGCTCTTGTATGATTACATAAGGTTTCCTCTTTTCAGTATTCTTAGACCCAAGTTGAACATCACCAAGGTCTAAAGGAGTGATCAAATAAGTTGGAAACTCGTTGGCCTTCTATCATGTATGTGTTCTCGAGGATTTTTATTGTTGGGGTTTGGGTATGGGTTAGGCGAGAACCGATTTGTTTTCTGGGGAAATGGTAATGGAAGTGGTTGATTTTGATGTTGTGGATTTTGGAAAATTTTGTTGAGGATTTTGTTGAGGAGGGAAATGTGGATATGGTGGATAGGATGGTGGATATTGGTATTACTGAGAGTATCTTCCATAGGGATTTTGTGCTCCTTGCGCCCAAGTTTGTGATTGATTTTTGAAATTGGGGCCAAGGTTCGTCGCCAATAATTCCAATTTGGTGGAGGTTGATTATACAACTAATCATGAAATCCCTCGTGTTTGAGGTCCTTGCCAAGGCCTCCGGAGACAAAATTGAGAGAGATTCTGATTTGTAGGAGTTTCTTCCGAAAGACGACTTTAAGACTCGTGAAGTGAAGGAAAACTCTTGGTCTCATGTTTTTCCGAAAAAATTACACAAGTCTCTTCAATTTTTGCATCCAAAGGGCACTCTCTCAAGGTCATGTTTCTTTCTACATTTGGGACAAAAAGATTGCTAAGGCATCGCATTCAGCCTTTTTTTGCTTGTTTTGTAACTTAAGGGTGTCTATCTCTGTTCACTAAGACTCCCCAAGATATCAGATTTGAACTCATCAAGCATATGTCCCTATTTCTGCCCTACTCATCGTCCCTGTAAGTAGACTTACTTGCCCCTTGCAAGAGCAAGGTCTCTTGGTCCTTTCACAGCTTTTAGATTTCCCTCTTGAAAGGTTGATACATAATTCAACTATTTTCGGGTAATGTGAGTCGAGATATATCCCCTTTTTCCCATCATGTTAAGGATATCTAACCATTCATCCCTAATTGTTTTCAACAAGAGAGCTTTCAAAGTGTCTTGGTCCAAGTTTTCCATTTTTGCTCTTTTCGATGTTGTAGTTTGATCTCTCCAACAAATCTTCTAGATTTTCATCTTCTTTTTGCAACATTTTAAACACTTCCTCCTTATGGTTGATCGGCATACAATAATCCAAATACCTCTCTAGAAATGCTTGTTTCATGTCTTCCCATGTCCTAATAGAATCTGTTGATCAAACTCATAAACCACTTCAATGTCCGCTCCTTTCAATGTTGAAGGAAATAGTTTAAGTTTTTGAGCATCTTGTAAGTAGTCATAGGTTGTACATAGGACTTCAAATTCAAATAGGAAGGTTTCAGTGGATCTCTAGCTTTTAAGTCCATAAAAAGTTTGGAAAGGACACAGGGGGTGAAATGTTTTTCATAGTTGTATTGGTTTCTTCATCTACTATAGGAAACCCAAAAGAGCTTCCCATTTCTCTTCTACCTCTTCCTCGCACTCCTTCTCCTTTTTGCACCTCTACCTCCTTCTCCTCTACCTCTCTCTACCCCTACCCCTTCCAAATAGTGTGTGTTCTCCATTAAAAACTCCTCCTCCCCCTTCTTCTGCCATAGTTGATTCTTCCGTGGAAGTTGAAAGGTTTAAGTCCTAAAGGGGGTTCCCGAATCCTCTTCCAAGACAGGGTTCGGTGGGTAAAGTGGAAGGTCTTTCTGATGGAATATCCGATCTTAAGTCCTCCGGAAGTCTAGTATCGTACAAGGATGGAATGTGGGTTTGAGTTGAAGGTAATGCGCTCTTGGTCTTGGTGAAACAAGTGGTGTTCTAGGGAATCAAGCTTCGCTTCTTATGAATCTACCCCTTGAGT
Organism: Pinus albicaulis; assembly: GCA_034641835.2. Taxonomy (NCBI): domain Eukaryota; kingdom Viridiplantae; phylum Streptophyta; class Pinopsida; order Pinales; family Pinaceae; genus Pinus; species Pinus albicaulis. The sequence goes on along the minus strand of CM076570.1, from coordinate 1,542,521,520 downwards.
ATCTTTCTCTACGCATGTCATTGTTTTTGGGAGGTAAGAAACAAGGGCTACCTAGCTACACTTCCTCGGCAACGGCGCTCAAAATGTTGTGCTCAACTTAGTGTTCCTAAATTGAGGTCATAAATTATCAACCAGGGGTCAAGAACCGAGTCAAGTGTCGTGCACTATATGTGCCTAGGTATCTCGTTTCTCACTACGTTGTGTTTAGTGTTTTTATGATGTTTTTGGTTTTGTGGTTTTATGTTAAGAAGGAAAAGAACTAAATGTTGAAAAAGAACAGTTGTTGGTCACACTAAAAACAGCAAAGCCTATACTAGAGAACAGAAAATGCAAAGTTTGATAATGACTCATAGCAAAAAAAATAAATCACAACATGAACTCAATAACTCATAACATAAACTCATCCAATTCATTCATTAGAAATATGTTGGAATAGCTTGAGAAAAGGGACAAGTTTAGTACAAATTAGGTTCTCCTAAGTAAACAACCATCTTACAATATTACAAAGAACCTCATCCATGGCTAAAAGTTTATTGGAACACAATTGGAAAAAAACTATTTGTAACACAATAAGATTTCTACTCTCGAATTAACTTGTCATGCTAAGATCAATTCATTCTCAAGACTTCAACTTGTCACTCCTAAGCCTCATTCGAAAAATTAGAGATTTTCTAAAATATTTTTTTGGGAAAAGCTTATTTGTGAGATTGCAAAAGATTATGAGTAACAACCAAGGCCTTAAACCGATATCACTAATTCACTCCCTGTCTCATATGATGATGCATAAATAGAAAGTCGTAACAAGATTAGTTTGTAAACAATGAAGGCCGTGAAGTCTAATTTTGATGATGCTAACACAACTTAAAGAACAATGGATAACACCGAACTAGAATGCAATTGATCAAACTTGAAACATGCTGATCACAACTAAACTAAAATGCTTTTAGCCTAACTTTGAAATACAGGTAATCTGAACCGAACTAGAATGTCACTAATCTAACTTAAAGTACAAAGTGAACGATTTATACTAAAGTGCCATTATCAAACTTGAAATACAAATGTGACGAATTAAACTAGAATGACATCTACCTCCGTGAGTACTACAACTAGACTAAAGATGCAACTAATCACTAAAATGTCTCACATTCTGTCTCATTCATAATTAGTGGTATTTTGGAATAATTTAGTGGAACAGATCAGGTCGCAACATGTTATGTAAATGAGCATGAAAGCATACAATTCAACAATACACAACAAAGCTCTAAAACACCACAACTATGTATCATCTAGAATTAATGATATTTTGGAAGAGTTTATAAGATCACGACTAGTCGTAAATAACCGATGTAATTGAGCACAAAATCAAAAATTTCAGAGAAATGCAACTAACTCATAAATACTACAGCTTATATCCCATCCAATGTGAGTGACATTTTGGAAGAGTTCGTAAGGATAAGACTAACCGTGGCATCCGTTGTAAGTAAGTAAAAAAAACACAAAGTTCGTAAAATTGATTAAACTAATAATGAAACAAGGCTAAGTTACTTATCTAAACCATATGAACAAAGCTTCTCGTGTAACAGGGGCCCTCTACCACCGTATTAGCACGCAAATCTACTCAAGATTGACTCTACTTCTTGCAATAAAGTGATGCTTCTTTCATTAAAGGAGAAATTCTTCAAAACATAGTATTTTCGGTCTTCTGAGATCTAGCAATAAAACATAAAATATAACTAAGCTGTTTCTCGGTCTCCCGAGCCATACTTATAACAAAATTACATAATTGTCTTTGAGATAAAACAAGAGTAATTGTCTTTCCAAACTAAAATCAAACTAGGACTCTGGTGGTGGCCTTGTTCTATGATTAAGGACATCTCGTATGCGTCCTTGTCCTATTAGAAGTCTCCGTCACCTAGTTTTGGTTTCCCAAATGCATAACCGCCCGTAGACTCGAGCTCGACTTCATGGAGAGCGAGGAAATGATGGAGGAGTGATGTGGAATACGACCATATGTATTTTTTCCTTGAGGTGACACCGGAACCTCGCGTAAACATGAGAACGACTCGCGGAATAGGCGATCGGCTATAGAATGACTGTGTTATGTAGCCGAGTCTAGTAAAAAATTGCTACAATAACAAAATCATGAAAACATAGCAAGTTAGTCATTATATACATTCTTAAAGTAATCCTAATCAATCCTATTGATCATTTAAGCCTGTGATTTATGAGGGACAAAGAAAATGAAGTGAAATGTGGTGGAAAAGAAGGACATCTTTGGGGCTCGACAGTCTCTTGGCCATAAATGACATTTATGATTATATTTGACATTTTCCTACCACATTTAGGGTTTTAGCCCTCATTTTCTCCATAAATAGAGCATGAGCCCCTATGTATTTTGTTGGCATTTGATGAGCTTGAAGAGCAATATACATGGTTTCATGAGCTTGGAGAAGAAATTGGTTTTGTGAAGTGGATGAATGACTTGTTTGGCTTGATGATGGATAAGCTTGTTTGCAGGATTCCATAGCTTGGTGAATGGTGATGTTTTCCTAATTTATCTATTATTTCCTATGTTATCATTATGTTTCATGTTTCTTGGTTGCTATAAAACAGAAAAGTATAGGTTGATACATTTTCTTTAAGGCACCTCAGTCCTCCTGTTTGTTATAGTCTTGATGTTTTCCTCTTTTGGCCATCCTAAGGAATTCCTTATTGCTCCTTAGGCCCACCAAAAACTTGTTTTTGTTTCATGTATGGTTATTATGCTAGCTTAAAATTATGATTCATGGTATGCCCTGCTTATTTAAAGTTTTCAAAACCCTATCTTGAAGCCCTTATGTGGAATATTAATTTGTAGGTTAAGTCAAAGAGGTCTCTTTCGATCTTGCCCTTTTTCCATGCTTACCAACTTGTTTCAGAGTCCCTAATAGCTTGATATATGCTGTTTAGGAGTTCCCTCTCCATATATTGAGTTATTTGTATTATCTTACATGTTTTCCCAAAATCTGAAGGTGAATTTCTAAAGTTAGAAGCTCTTATGCTCTCTATGTTCCAATGGAATATTTATCTTATATGTTTGTCAGTTTAAGTATTGTTCATTGAGCTTAATGGTTTTCCATACCTCATTAATTGTAACTTTCAACTATATATGTTGAAACCTCTTAGTTTTTCCCAAACTTGATGTTCACTACACCTTATACATCACCATAAGGATTCATTAACCTTGCTAAATCGGCCCTGCAACACACTCTGTTTCATCATTTAGCCATCCTTGAATTAATTTGACTCCATATCCCAATGTCTTTGATAGACTCTCACTCCACCTATTCCACTTGACCATCTTACCCAACCAAAACAATCAACAAACCCTACACTTAACAACTAGCCTAAAATCAAAACCCTAGAGCAAAAAGAACACATCCTTTGCACCCAATAGAGAGATCCCTCTATGAGCTCAGGAAGGCTAGGTCCTAGGACTCCAAAGACTGGTTCCATGTTACCCTATCATTTGGTCTGCCAATCTGCCAAATCACGGGACCCTAACACATACGCTACTAAAACTCGCTACGAAACTACCTAAACTACCCTGTTTCGTAGCGAGGAGCTTTTTGAAGAGTTTTTATCATTTCAACAGCACATTAGCCAGTTGGAGACCTCCAACATGTCACTAGACCATATCAACAGAGATTCATGGCTCAAAAGGAGTGCCACACAGCCAGCTCATCAGTCAAAAGAGTGTTTAAAGTGAAGGTTATCCATCCCTAAAAAGTAGGATTGTGTTCTAAAGATCTAGGGATTTTTTAAATATGTAAAGTGATGGTGATTTTTCCTTCGAGCATGTGATATTCATTATGTAACTATTTCACTGATAGGAGAATCGAATGTAATAAATAGGAGATAGAGTCCTATTAGGAGTTTGTTTTCTTTAAAATATAGTTGCCATTTTCTGTTTCAAGTTAGTAGTTTCAGTTATGATAGATATCAGAGTAGAATTCGAAGATCTAGCCAGTTGGGCAGATCATCTACATTGTAAAGAATTTCTATTTATAGACTAAACATCGAAGAGCAAAGGGTTGGAGAATATTTCACCAAATTGTTGCTTGTATGTTTTATCCATTATGAGTAATATACAGTGACATTCTACTTCCATACCTGAGATTCTCAAGAGGTTTTTGATGTGTTATTGCTTTGTATCTTTATGTATTATCACTTGCAATGGATTTTATATCTAATTAATTAGAATTCATAATATTATGCTCTGACTTCCTTTAGGGGTGAAATTACTGTGTTTTCCTATGTTATGTGTATGAATTATCTTTGTTAAAAACCTCTATCTACCTCAACTTCCATGTGAAGAAAGACTGTCATTAAAAGTACTGATGTTGACTCCATAGCCCAATGGTAGCAAGCCTTCATTTTTCAACCTGAAATAATACTAAAACCAAGTTACAATTCATAGAGTTAGCCATCTAAGTATTATCTTTATTCAAAATCTTAAACCCCCTTTGAAAGAGCCCTCTCAAACTAAAGAGGCTAATCTTCAATTAGAAGTGGTTTGAAAGAGTTACATTGAGTTGATTGATGAACATCCAATCAATATCAATTTGGTAATAACATTTTGGTGCGTCTTCCGGGAGTCTGAAGACATATTTCCCGAATTTTTTGTGCAAACAGTGAAGCTGAATTCTTGGAGGTAGCGAGAGCTCAGAATTTGTTCGAGGCTGCAACTACCTTGGTGACTCCATTACAAATTTTCATGTTTAAAGGTGGCTTCAAGAAGGAGATATACAAGGAGAAATTCAGATCCTAACCCACCTACAATTGTGGATAATCCAAACACAATTTCCAGAGTCATTCAAGACATCTCTTCAAAATCAGGTATTCCATCACAATCAAGAGATTTGTCCTCTGAAATTGTAAGAAGTCCTGAAGGTACGAAATTTGATTATAATATTCAAGAAGTTTTGTTTAGGTATAAATGTGAAAATGAATTGACTGAGATTGTTATAGACCTAAAAATACGAGGTATTGATACCTCAACCCTAATGACCAAAAAAGAAAGAGAAGAATTGTAGGAGGCAGTTACATCAGAGTTACTATTCGAGAGGGAATATTTTGATAAGTTAAAGGAATTAGACCCTTTTGAATTCTTGGTTAGAAGAAAATCTAGTATTCCTTTATCCGACTGGAGTTCATTTGTATCTAGACCAAAAAAACCAAATACACCACTTCCTAATAGCTCATCTTCTACTACTGCTGTTCCTAGAAATACCACAGTCCCTGTTATCATGGCTGGAAATGTTCCACCTCCACCTCTCGCTGCACCCGCTAGATATGCTCCACTTGTTCTCCCAGCTATTATTAATGCCCTCCCAAGTAAATACTCAACTAGAATTAAAACTTGGGGGAGTGATGAAGAAATTACAACTGAGGAACATGTAGATCAATTCAATGATTTCATAGACAGAGAGGAGGTAGACCATGAAGATGTCAAAATGAGACTATTTTCTCAAAGTTTCACTGGTGAGGTCAGAAAATGGTTTAAAGCTCTAGCTCCAGGAAGTTTGTAGAATTACAACCAGTTTGAGGATTGTTTCTTGAGAAAATGGGGAAATAGAACAAACCCTGTGCAAGCCCTTACTGATATAATAGCTTAAAAAGAGCTGTAGATGAAACTGTCCAAAATTTCTCCAAGATATTTAAAAAAATTTATGATTCTATACCTGCTCATCTTAAACCTCCACCAGGAGCTGCTTAATTACGCTATGCTGAGGCATTTGACTATGACTTCTCTATCCTGCTTAGAGAAAGAGAATCTCCTTCACTAGCAGAAATGTAGAATGATGCTGTGAAAGTAGAAGTAAACATGATAGCAACTAAGAAGCCTAAGGTGGGTAAAAAAAAACTAAAAGAAGAAGAAAGGCCTTCCATCTCAAATGATAAGTTTGATTCTATGATGAAGACTATGGAAAAACTTATGGATAGGCTTACCCTTGGAAATGCTTCTGCACCTCCTGCACAACATGAGCCACAATTTAGAAGGCCTCATAATCAGCAAAGAAAAAGAGAAAACAGAAATCAGCCTAACCCTCAAGTAAGGCCTCCTTTTCAGCATAATTTGATTGATGAAGAAGAAACTCAGCCTGAGATTCAAGAAGACTCTATTCACTGCCTAGATGAAAACATGTCTGTAATTTTTTTGACCAAAGAAGAGCATGATGAGTCTGATCATGATGTAAATAAGGGTGAGGGACAATCTGACTATCTTAAGGGTTATCAACATGCAATTTTTGAGATGCAAAAGCAATACAATCTGAGAAATATAAATGTTCCCATCACCGCAAATAAAACATAGCCAAAGAAGGATGCTCCTAAAGCAGCTGAATCTAAAAAGAACCCACCACTTCCTCCCCCTGTCAAAGAGAGTGAAAAGATTAATTCTATTTTAAGTTTGGAGAATGAGATTTCTAAAATCAAGATTCCAGTTCCTTTTGGAGAAATTCTCAAGGCGATTGAGTATAGAAGCAAAATTGTAAAAATGTTGAATTCTCAACTAGGAGCTTCAGATATCTTTAATGTACAAGAAGACCATCCTACCATCTACTTGGGACCAATATTGGAAGATGAGCAGAATGAAGAAGTACCTCCTTTCTATGTCAGCCTTAGTATCCATGACATGACCTCACATAATGCCATGTTGGGTTCAGGAGCTTCTCATAACCTCATGCCTAAGGTGATTATGGAGAGGATGGGTTTGGAGATCACTAGGCCATACAAGGATTTGTTTTCTTTTGATTCTAAAAGAGTGAAATGCATAGGATTGATAAAATATGTTGTTGTTGGTCTAACACAAGTGCCTGCCAAGACAGTGGTAATGGACATTGTGGTGGCAGATATTCCACCCAAGTTTGGCATGCTCTTATCCAGATCTTGGGTATCAAAAATCAAAGGCACCATGCAGATGGACTTGACATATGCCATCATTCTTGTTTTTGGTGAGCAAAGAAGACTGTACAGGGAGACTAGGATGGCTTATATGGTAAGCAGCAAGGATAAACCTCAGAATTTTCTAATTTATGCTGTTGAAACTGAATTAGGATCAACAATTCTTTTCAATGAGCTAACTGATGAACCAAAAAGTGAAGGGAAAGCAGAAATTCAAGAAGTTGAAAATCAGAAAATCATAGAAGAAAAAGCAGAGGGCTGGTGGCTATTGCACTTTGATGGATCTGCTGGAAGAGAGGGGGTTGGAGCATGCATTTGGATTACTACTCCTGATGATGAAAGTAAGTTCTATTCTTTCAAATTGAACTTTGACTGTACAAATAATATGGCTGAATATGAATCTCTGTTTTTAGGTTTGGAAATTTTGAAAAGATTGGGTGCCCAAAAATTTTCAGTTTGTGGAGATTCTGAATTGGTAATTAAACAAGTTGAAGGAACATATCAAACTAAAGATGTGAGGATGAGAGCTTACATAAATCTGATCATGGAAATGTTGGAAAAATTTCAAGAATATTCATTTACTGTGAAAACTAGGGATCAAAACTCAGTTTTTGATTCCCTAGATATTTATGCAAGTTTTTTTGTCATCCCTATACATTCCACTGAGAAGTATGAGATTGAAGTTCGTCATAGGCTTGCCATCCCAGATAAGATCATCCATTGGCAAGTGTTTGAATATGAGCAACAATTCAAAATTTTCATAGAGTTGAAGGAGGAGTTTGAAAGTACACAATTAGACCAACAAAACATGCTTGTTGAAACTAAGGGTAATTATGAGGTTTTGCAGCTGAAGAATAATTGTATACCCAAGGGTCTTATTCCACTTGAAAATATTTTTGACCAAAATGATGTTTTCAGGTCCCCTAGGATGCAAGCAGATGATGAAGAGGTAGAGAGTTGTAATCTTGGTACAGTAGCAATGCCTAAAATGATAAAGCTTTCTAAGTTTCTTTCTGTGGAAATGAAATAGAAATATATTGAGATGATGAAGAAGTTCATTGATGTTTTTGCATGGAGTTATGCTGATTTGAAGAAATATGATCCTACTATTATTCAACATACTATTCCTCTTAAAGAGAATGAGAAACCTTTCAAACAGAAAATGAGAAGGATTAATCCATTGCTCATGCCTCTGATTGAGAAGGAAATTAAGAAGCTTTTTGATGCAAAATTATTGTTCATACTAGATTCTCAAAATGTCTTGCTAACTTGGTACCAGTCAGAAAAAAAAGTGGAGAGCTTAGAATATGCATTGATTTCAGAAACTTGAACAAGGCTTCTTTGAAAGACAACTACCCTCTCCCTAAGATGGATCAAATTCTGCAGAATATTGTTGGCTCTCAAAGGATGTCTATGCTGGATGGTTTTTCAGGATACAATCAGATATTAGTACACCCAGAAAACCAGGAGAAAAATGCTTTTACTACACCATGGGGGACATTCATGTATGCCAAGATGCCCTTTGGTTTGATGAATGCAGGAGCGACTTTTCAAAGAGCAATGGACATTGCCTTTACTGAGGAGAAAGAAAAGCTAGTGGTGGTCTATCTGGATGACATAAATATATTTTCAAGAAGATGGGAAGACCATTTCAAGCATTTGGGGAAAGTTCTGTTGAAGTGTAAAAGATTTGATATTTCTCTTAATCCCACTAAAATTATTTATTCTCTAACCTCTGTAAAGTTGCTTGGGCATATTATATCAAAATATGGGATAAAGATTGATCCAAATAGAGTCAATGCCATTCAAAAGATAGATTTGCCAAGGAACATGAAGGAAATTCAGTCCTTTCTTGGAAGAGTAAAATTTTTTAGAAGGTTCATCCCGAACTTTGCTGAGATTGTCAAAGATATTACCGAGATGTTGAAGAAAGGAGATGATATTAAATGGACAGTTGAAGCCAAGCAGTCATTTAAAGAAATAAATAAATCACTCACTCAGGCCCCAGTATTGATTAGCCCATATTTTTCAAAAGAATTTCTGGTTTTTACATTTTCATCTGAAAATACCATAACTGGAGTTTTACTGCAGAAAGGGCAGCAAGGTATAGAACAACCTATTTCATTCTTTAGCAGAACCCTTGCTAACTCAGATTTGAAATACAATATTTTAGAAAAACAAGCATATGATTTGATCAAAGCCATTAAAGATTTCAGAATCTATATTCTGCACTCTCATGTCATTGCATTTGTGCCTAACATTGTGGTTAAGGACATATCGACACAAGCTGATCCTGATGGCAAGAGAGGGAAGTGGATAGCTAATTTGCTGGATTATGACATAGAAATCAGACATACAAAATTTCTGAAAGGACAGGGGCTAGAAAAGCTAATGGCACAATCCAATTTTGACTGTCTTGACATGAATTTTATTGCAGAAATTTCAGAGTTATCAGAAGAAGATGAAGATATGATTCCTATTGAAGAGAAGTACATTTTATCTGACTGGTACAGAGGCATTGTCTTTGTCTTGCATCATCACAGAGCTCCTACAGAATTGAATAAATCTAAAGCAAGATTTGTGAAGCTAAAAAGTTTGAGATATTACATTATAGATAAGGATCTATACTGGAAAGATACTGGTGGCATTATTTTAAACTGTTTGCTGGAAGAGGAAGCTGAAAAGGTAATTGAAGAGTTTCGTAAGGGAGATTGTGGACGACACCACTATTGGAAGGCCACAACAAATAAAATTCTCAGAGCAGGGTATTATTGGCCTACCATGTTCAAGGATGTTTACAAGAAGATAGCTGCCTGCCATGAATGTCAGATTTTTGATGGTAAGAAAAAGCTAGTTCTGTTACCCCTAATGCCAATTTATGTTGAGGCACCTTTCCAACAGTGGGGGCTAGATTTTATTGGTGAAATAAACCCATCATATTTAGGGCAACATCGCTGGATCCTGATAGCAACAAATTATTTCACTAAGTGGATTGAAGGAATCCCAACAAGGCAGGAAAATGATTCAGTCATCATCCAATTCCTAGAGAATAACATATTGTCCAGGTTTGGCTGTCCTATGAATATTATTATTGACAATGCACATGATTTTAAATCCAAAAGGTTGATTAGCTTTTGTCATCAGTATCACATAACACTTGGACACTCTACTTCTTATTACCCATGGGGTAATGGCCTTGCTGAATCTTCTAATAAAAGCATTGTGAGAATTATCAAGAAGGTACTGCAAGAAAACAAAAGATCATGGCATTTGAAGCTGAAGTATGCTATGTGGGCTGATAGAGTATGTACAAAAATATCAATTGCTACTTCACCTTATGAGTTAGTATATGGAGCTGAAGCTATTTTTCCCACTTCCTTGGGAGTGCCTGTAATGAAATTGCTGCAAGGACTAGAAGAGGAACCTAATGCTATTCAGAGGAGAATAAACCAGCTTATAGCTCTGAAAAAAAAGGGAGGAGGTATACAAAAGTCACTAACAGTCACAAAACAGAGTAAAGAAGACATTTTACAGGAATGTCAAAGAAGAAAATTTCCAGATTCAAGATGTGGTGATGAAGTGGGAAGCCAGAATTGAAGAAAAGGGGAAACATGGAAAGTTTGAAAACATTTGGAAGGGACCATTCATAGTAGTTGCATTCCATGGCACACCATCCCAAGTGGAGCCACTTTTATCACTCATTAAATTGTGAAACATTTCTTGATAGGGTCATATTCACTCACCAAATGGATAAGGTCTCCTAAGCCATTTCAATGTGGTATAGGAAATGTTTTTACATTTTTAACCTATCCTAAGTTTCATGTAGAAAATTCTAGTTTCCCACCCCGGTTTTCAGTTTTCACCTTATTACTCCAAAATAATTAAATGCCCTTTCCCATATCCATACATTTAATAAACTGGAAAATAAATTTTGCTGAAAACACAAATTCTGGAAATTTTCTGGATTGGCCAAATGTAACAAAATAAATAAGAATAAAAACGACTATTCAACACATCATAACTCAACATTTTTGGTCAAGGTGATCCTCGAAAAACTCCCCACAACTCTTGGGGAAAACCAGCTCAAAGCCTTTCCTTATTTCGAAAAATGCTTTTACAAGGATAGAAATATTCAAGAAAATAAATAATCAAGAACAGACTTACAACTTATCTCTTTTCCGCTTAACCCACCGCCGGAAAACACACAACAAAGAAAACAGAACAGCACAATGTTACACGTGATTACTTGCGCTTTAAATATGTGCACATGCGTATGTACGTGAACCCAGCACAAATGCGTCGTGTTTACTCCTCAAACGTGCCAAAAACGCTGCAAAACTCAGCTGTCCGGTACAGCCCCTAGCTGCCTCGATTTCTGTGCCAAATACTGCTGTACGGCTGCTGTACGGCCTGCTGTACAGCCCTGCTGTACGGCCTTGCTGTACGGCCTCCCTGCCTAGGAAACCGTGCAAAAATCAGCCTGCTGTTTGCTAAATCTGCTGCACTTGTCTTGCTGAAATGTCTTGCTGAAATGCTGCCTTGGAATGTGTGCCAAGCTGCTGCCTCCTTCTCCTCACTGCCCAGAAATCTCCCTTGCTCTCTTGCTCTCCTTCTCCCAATCTGCTCATGAAAGAATGAATGACCTTTTCCTCCTTTTCCTCCTTTAATCTAACCCTAAGTGACTTTTGGGGAATCCCTAAATCCAATGGCTGAGATAGATTGAGATCTAGGGCTGAGATTAAATGCTCATTTAAATCTCACTTTCTATTTTTTAATTCACCCCACTTTAATAAAGACCCACTTAGTCTTTTATTTCCAAAGTCACTTTTTCCCTTTCTAATTTTATATTGACTTTATTAAAGTCACTTTAAAATTAGACTTTAGTAACTTTATCACTTAAAGTCACTTTTAAATTAGATTTGACTTTATAATTTTATAAAGTCACTTTAGTAACTTTATCACTTAAAGTCACTTTAAAATTAGATTTGACTTTATAAAAATTATAAAGTCACTTTAGGAGAAAAAATTAAATTCTTTTGGACACTTTTCCCTAGGCCAAAGATCAAAGCCTTAGGGAACCACCTGTCCTCCGGTACCAAATTTCAACACTCCCTCTTACCGAGGAAGGTGTTCCTCACCACACCCATCTTGTCTCTGAAGTAGACATGCTTGCCCCGTGGTAAGGCTTTGGTAAGAATATCCGCAACCTGCTCATCAGTGGGAATATACTCAAGCTTCACAGCTCCCTTCTGAACATAGTCTCTGATGAAATGATATTTGATCCCGATATGCTTTGACCTGTCATGAAATACCGGATTCTCCGTGAGTTTAATGCAACTCTGATTATCACAGTAAATCACTGAAGGTCTCAACGGCTGACCAAATAAGCCAAACAACATCTTGCGAAGCCAGATGGCCTCACAACTAGCTAGACTGGCTGCCATATACTCTGCTTCCGCTGAACTCAATGCTACTGACTGCTGCTTTCGGCTGAACCATGACACAACCGCCGAACCCAACCCAAAACAGCACCCTGAAGTGCTCTTCCTATCAGAAGCACAACCTGCCCAATCCGAATCAGTGTAACCTGCCAATCTCACTCCATCCCCCTGCCTGTAGTCCAGACCATAATCCACTGTCCCCTGCAAGTATCGCAAAATGTGTTTTGCAGCCACCCAGTGAACCTTCCTAGGCTCACACATAAATTGACTCATCGTGTTGACTGCAAAACAGATATCTGGTCTAGTGTTGACCAAATACATCAAGGAACCAATCAGCTGTCTGTACAATGTGGGATCCACCAACTCGGAATCCGAAGCATGAAGCTTCTTCCAGTGGGTGATCATCGGTGTCGACATGGGTCTACAATCCTCCATGTGGAATCTGCCAAGGATGTCCACAATATACTTCCCCTGTCCCAGGAAGAAATGCCCCTCCTCCTACCACACCTCCAAACCCAAAAAGTAATGCATCAAGCCGATGTCCTTCATCTCAAACTCCGCTGCAAGATCTCTCTTGCAGTGCTCTATGAGTCTCTCTGCACCTGTAATGACTAAGTCATCCACATACAGCACCAGAATGAGAGGCTCCTCACCTATCACAATATAGTATAGGTTCGGATCTGCCTCACTCTTTGTGAAACCCATCTTCTGCAAGTAAGTATCTATCCTGGAGTACCAAGCTCTGGGAGCTTGCTTCAGGCCATAAAGGGCCTTCTTCAATCTGCACACATGGGACTCCTTCCCATGCACCTCAAAGCCCTGTGGCTGCTCAATGTACACCTCCTCCTGTATGAAGCCATTGAGAAATGCGGTCTTCACATCCATCTTGTGGATCTTCCAACCCATCTCTGCTGCTATCGATATAATGGAGCGAATCGAAGTATATCGAGCCACGGGAGCGAAGGTCTCCTCATAATCAACTCCCTCTACCTGGGAGAAACCTCTAGCCACAAACCTCGCTTTGAATTTCTCAATGCTGCCATCTGCAGCATGCTTTACCTTGTAAAGCCATCTGGAAGTAACCACGGATTTGCCCTCAGGCCTCGGCACCATCTCCCAAACATCATTCTTCATGATAGAAGAATACTCCTCCTGCATGGCCTCTCTCCAGACCTGCTGGCTAGCTGCCTCCTCATAGCTAGAAGGCTCAGAGTCAAGGATGCCGGTAGCCATTGCCATATAGCTACAAAACCTCTCAGGTGGTCTGCTCTCTCTGACCGGCCTCTTAGGCTCAGCAACAGATGTGGCATCTCTCAAGGTGTCCTGAAGCCACTTGGGCTTCCTCTTCCCCGAGTGCACTTCTCCCGCCGGAGAATAAAACTCCTCCTCCTCAACATCAGGAGCCTGAACTCCTGACTGTCTGTCTGCTGTCCTCCTGCCTGCACCTGAACCTGTAGATGCTGAGGTACCGTGTGAACTGTCCATCAGTGGACTCCCCAGTGAACTGCTCTATGGACTGCTCTGCGTGCTGCCCATAGCTCCACCCCTCTGACTCTGCGAGCCACTCCCCACTGACGGACCTGACATCGTCATAGATGTACCTCCGGATCCTCCTGATCCCTGCCCACTGGATCCCTGCGACTGACTCAACTGTTGCTGAGGGTCTGGCTGATCTAGATACTCTAACTCCCGTGACCTCCTAAAGGCCCTGTCCTCCTCGAACCTTACATCCCGCCTGACAACAACTTTCCTCTGCGCAGGAATGTAAATCCGAAAGGCCTTGGAGGTCTCACTGTAGCCCACAAAGATACCCTTCTCTGCGGTGGGCTCTAGTTTGGTCCTCTTCTCCTTCGGTATGTAGGAGTATGTCATGCACCCAAAGATACGAAGATGACCCATATCAGGCTTCTTCCCAGAAAAAGCCTCCTCCGGAGTCATGTGCCCCAAGGCACGATGCGAACTCCTGTTCTGCAAGTAAACAGCTGTGTTGCAGGCCTCTGCCCACAAAAACAATGGCAACCCCTGATCATGTAACATGGCTTTGGCAGCCCCTCCGATGGATCTGTTCTTCCTCTCCGCAACCCCGTTCTGCTGGGGGTTGTAAGGAACAGTGAGCTCCCTCCTAATGCCCGCCTCCGCACAATAGTCAACAAACTCTCCAAGGGTGTACTCTCCTCCATTGTCCGACCTCAGGGACTTGATCTTCCGACCTGTCTGTGTCTCCACAAGAGCTCTGAACTCCTGAAACCGCTTGAAGACCTCACTCTTGGTCTTCAAGAAATAAATCCAGTTCCTCCTGGAGTGATCATCAATGAATAAAACATAGTACTCATATCCACTCAAGGAAACATGAGACATCCGACCGCTCACATCGGAATGAATCAAATCAAGTATCCCAGTCGCTCTGCTGTCACTGCTGGGAAAAAGGGATTTGGCAAACTTGCCCATCGCACATCCTCTGCAAGTATCAAAGTGATCAGTACTGAAATCTGGCACACCTGTAGTGATCTCCCGCAAAGTCCTCAAGGCTCCATGATACATGTGCCCCATCCTGCGGTGCCAAATCTCACACAACTCAGAACTGCTAGCTCTGCTGTCAGTGCTACTGCTCAATGCCAAAAGGGGCTGGAATGCAAACTTGTACACCTTTGCATGGCGTACACCTATCACTCTAGCTGAATCAGCTGGAGTGCCCCTGGGATACATCAACACCTGTCCTCCCCTGAACAGTACCTCATATCCTCTGTCCTCCAAAGCCGAGACGGATATGAGGTTCTTCCTCATCCCTGGCACATAAAGAACATCTGACACCTTCAAGCGAGGTTTGGACTCCCTCTGAAATGTCAATGTTCCCACACCGACTGCTCTAACAACTCTGTCATCACCGAGTACTACCTCTACATCAGTGCCACTCTCTGAAAGCTCTGAGAAGTACTCACGGACTCCTGTCATGTGACGTGAAGCCCCATTGTCCACATACCAGATACCCGAAGATGCTCCCCTAATCGAGGGAAATGCATGCTCCCTCTGAACCTGTGTGGTAGGTACTCCTGCACTAGAAGACTCACACGCAATGAACCCAAACTCTCGGTCAAAGCGATCTGCAAAGTCCTCAACCTCTGCTGAAGCTGCCATGCTCTGGTTCTTCCCCTTCTTCTTCTTCTTCTCCGGACACACAACTGCATAGTGTCCCATCTTCTGACAATTCCAACACTTCACTTTGGAATAGTCCTTCTGTGAGTTATCCCGTTTACCTTTACCTTTGCCTTTGCCCCCACCGTTGCTTGTGGAAGCCTGCTTCTTCCCTTTGCCTTTCTTGCGTCCTGCCAACAGTGCTACATCCTCATCCTGCTCAACTGGCTTGGCTGCCCCAAGCTGACCTTTCCTGATCTCTGTCTGAATGCAATCATTCCAAAACCTCTCCCATGTGGGAAGGGTCTCACGTGCACAAACCCCATCAGCAAAGTTCATCCATGAACTGGGGAGGCCATTCACTGCAATCCGCACCAACTCAGTGGGAGGAATGGCCTCTCCAATCGCTGCCAACTCATCTCTCACATTAGTAATCTTTGTGAGATATCCAGCTGCACTATCAGTCTTAGCCATCTTAATGTTCTTAAGCTTCTTCTTTAGGACCATTTTCCGGTTCTCATTGGTACTCTGGTAGAGGTTGGTCAATGCTGACCACATCTCATGGGCATTTCTCTTTCCTCTCACATGAGGAATGCAGTGGTCCTTGATTCCGTCTAGAATCAATCTCTTACCCTTGTTGTTCTTTCTATTATATGCTGCCAACTGAGTAGCATCAGTAGGCACATTCACAGGGTTCTGAGTGGTATGCGCCATAATATCCCAGACTTCCGCCTCCTCAAAGATACTCTGCATTCTCTCCTTCCAAACACTGTAATTTGTATGCCCATCCAGCCTATCCTCCACCCTCAATCCCAAAGACATCCTGCTGTCCTAAAACTGAAAAATAACACTGCTGTAGTAAAGGTAAAAATCTGTTGTTTGTGAAAAATCAGCTTGCTGGAATTTTCTGAGTGAAAAATCAGCGGGCTGTAATTTTCTCCTTGCTGTCCCAAACTGCCCTTCAGCACTCAACGCTCCGATACCATGTACAAAATTCTGTTTCCCACCCCGGTTTTCAGTTTTTCACCTTATTACTCCAAAATAATTAAATACCCTTTCCCATATCCATACATTTAATAAACTGGAAAATAAATTTTGCTGAAAACACAAATTCTGGAAATTTTTCAGAATGCTGAAAATGCAGAAATAAAATAACAGCAGTAACAAACAGTCATTCAACACATCATAACTCAGTATTTTTGGTCAAGGTGACCCTGGAAAAACCCCTACAACTCTTGGGGAAAACCAGTTCGAAAGCTCCTTCTTATTTCTGGAAAAATGCTTTTTACAGTGATAGAAATATTCAGCAAAATAAATAATCAGCAAACAGACTTTTACAACTTATCTCTTTTCCGTGCTTAACCACCGCCTCGGAAAACGCACAAACAGCAAAACAGGAACAGCAATAAATGTTGTACGGATTTCTCGATTTGCGTGCCCAGAAATCTGCAATAAATGCAGCTGTACGGCCACCTTGAAATCTGTGCCAAAACAGCAATAAATGCTGCTGTACGGACCTCGAAAAACGTGCCAAAATGCTGCAAACTCGCTATATCATCGTACCTTCCACTAGTCGCTTCATTGTGGCCAACATCAGCCAGATTGTTTACTGTGACGGCTCATTGCATTTCCATTTGTACGGCTCCCGTCAGACAAATTTCCTCATTGTGAAACCAGGTAAAAAATCACCATTGCTTAAGCAACTGTTGCACTTGTCTGCTGAAATGCTGCCTTGGAATGTGTGCCAAGCTGCTGCCTCCTTCTCCTCACTGCCCAAAAATCTCCCTTGCTCTCTTGCTCTCCTTCTCCCAATCTGCTCATGAAAGAACGAATGACCTTTTCCTCCTTTTCCTCCTTTAATCTAACCCTAAGTGACTTTTGGGGAATCCCTAAATCCAATGGCTGAGATAGATTGAGATCTAGGGCTGAGATTAAATGCTCATTTAAATCTCACTTTTCATTTTTTAATTCACCCCACTTTAATAAAGACCCACTTAGTCTTTTATTTCCAAAGTCACTTTTTCCTTTCTAATTTTATATCGACTTTATTTAAAGTCACTTTAACTTTAGTAACTTTATCACTTAAAGTCACTTTAAAATTAGATTTGACTTTATAACTTTATAAAGTCACTTTAGTAACTTTATCACTTAAGTCACTTTTAAATTAGATTTAACTTTATAAAAAATTATAAAGTTACTTTAGGAGAAAAATTAAATTCTTTTGGACACTTTTCCCTAGGCCAAAGATCAAAGCCTTAGGGAACCACCTGTCCTCCGGTACCAAATTTCAACAATTATGTCTTTACTTAGAGCATTGCATCAAATAAGAATTAAGCATGAACATAAATAACAGAACAAACATAAACAACACATATGAACACCAAGATTTAAGGTGGAAACCCAATTTGGGAGAAAACCACCGATGCTGTAATCTCAGTCTTCAATATTTATTATAGAGAAAATGTCTTACAATATATGCTGGTGCAGGCTTATACCAGCATGCATGGACCCACCTGCAGAAGGCTACAACCTTCTCTCATTTACCAGCCTCTCCTGGAAGGGAGCTACGACCCCCTGCTCTCGTTTACCAGCCTCTCCTGGAAGGGAGCTACAACCCCCTCACTGAAGGCTTCGACCCTCAGCACTACTACGGACCACGTTTCATCAATATTCAAACTGAATCCAATACACAACATACCTTGCAGGCCACTAGATTTATTTATTTTTTTCAGAGGTGTATTCTTAATTCAGCAATCTGTTACCCATTCCAAATAGATATACTTCAGAGTGAAGTAATCAAGTAGGTTGCCATCAAGGACAACACTCTGCATCATATTGCCAACAATCTCCCCCTTTGGACTTGATGGCGACCATGATGGTGTTTGATCATCACATCAGATAGATAAATTGATTATAACCATTATTCAAACACCAATAACCATTATTCAAACACCATGATACTCTCCCCCTTTGACATCAAGGGCAAAGGGCGGACCAACACAAGGTTAGATATGATGTGTACTGAAGTTACCATGCTCCCCCTGAGATCATGCTGCATCTTCAAACATAATATGACCAACATGACTGTAGAAATGCCAACAATGCATCCTTTTCATATGACCAATGCTCCCCCTTAGCTTGTACATTCAGAGATGCCTAACAGCACCTCACAACCAATTTATCCTTCTGTATTTGAGTAGATCTGATCCTCTGCATTGCAGAGACTACTCCCAGTTTCTGTCTGAGATATTCGAATGCTTCCCTGGGTAGAGATTTGGTAAATATATCAGCAACTTGTTCTTTGGAGGGAACATACTTCAATTTTGCCTTTTGTTCAAGCACTTGTTCACGTAAGAAGTGATATTTGATGGGAATGTGCTTGGTCTTGGAATGCATAACAGGATTCTTTGAGATATTGATGGCACTTGTATTGTCACACATAATGGAGATAGGAGGTTAACATTTGATTTGAAAGTCTTGTAAGGTTTGCATCATCTAGAGAAGTTGAGTGCAACATGATGCGGCAGCCACATATTCTGTTTCTGCTGTAGATAAGGCAATAGAGCTTTGCTTCTTGCTAAACCAAGATACTAACCGGGGCCCCATATAAAATGCACCACCACTAGTGCTTTTCCGATCATCAACATTTCCAACCCAATCTGCATCAGTGTATGCATGAAGAGTAAGATCAGCATTCTTTGGATACCATATACCAAAGTCTTGAGTTCCTTGTAGATATTTGAATATTCTTTTTACAGCCTGAAGATGAGACTCTTTTGGATTAGCTTGGAATCATCGAACAATCCCAACTGCATGCATGATGTCTGGTCTGGTCCCAGTGAGGTAAAGTAGACTTCCTATCATAGATCTGTATTCAGGTTGATTCACCGTGGGGGAATCATCATTAGAATTGAGATTACATCCGGTTATCATTGGTGTACTTACAGGTTTGCAATCTTCCATGCCATACTTCTTCAAGATTTGCTTGAGATATTTTGCTTGTGACAAGAATATGCCATCTGTTGCTTGTTGCACTTGTAAGCCAAGAAAGAATGTTAGTTCCCCAAGAAAATACATTTCAAATTCTTTCTGCATATCAGAAGCAAATTTCTGACTCATAGACTCTTTATTACTTCCAAAAATGATATCATCAACATATACAACCACAATCAATAGTTTATCATTTTCAGTTTTTGTGTATAAGTTGCTATCCGCAAACCCTTTTGAAAATCCTTGTTGATGAAGATATTTGTAAAGACAATAGTACCATGCCCTTGGAGCTTGTTTGAGACCATATAGAGCCTTTTTAAGTCTACAAAAAAAAATTTCATCATTTCCCAATATGAATCCTTCTGGTTGTTCTATATAGACTTATTCTTCTAGATCACCATTGAGAAAAGCAGATTTAACATCCATTTGATAGACTTTGATTTGTTGGAAGCTTGAAAAGGCAAGAAACATTCTTATGGCTTCAAGTCTGGCTACAGGAGCAAAGGTTTCTTCAAATTCTATACCTTATTGTTGAGCATACCCTTTGCACACAAGTCTAGCTTTATTTCTTATAACATCCCCATTCTCATTTAACTTGTTTTTGAATATCCATTTAGTTCCAACGACATTTTTGTCATGAGGCCTTGGTACTAACTCCCAAGTGTGATTCTTTTCAATTTGATCAGGCCTTCATTCATGGCTTGAATCCAACATTCATCTTTGCTAGCTTGACTGACATTGTGAGGTTCAATAGTGGACAGAAATGCAAGATTGCTAGAAGATCCCACAAGAGTCCTTCTGGTTTGTACACCTAATTCCTTTTCTCCCAAAATTTGAGATTCTGGATGATTCTTTTGAACATATCTATATGGAGCCTTTTCAGACATCTCCTCTTTAGGTTCTTCACTGGGTGCATTGTTTGTATCATTATTGTTTGATGTAGAAGGATATGTGTCCTCATCATCTTCATCTGTTGTTTACTTTTCTTCTTTTGGGGGTGCAGGAGACTCATCAATAACAACATCAATACATTCAAAAATCTTTCGAAGTCTTTTATTGTAACATTTATATGCCTTGCTCCTAGAGGAGTAACCAAGAAATATGCCCTCATCTGCTCTGGGTTCAAATTTGCCAAGTTTTTCATCATTATTCTTGATAAAGCATTTGCTCCCAAAAATTCTAAAATGCTTTATAGTGGGAGGATTACCATACCAGAGTTCATATGGAGTTTTATCACTATTTACACGAACATGTGCTTTGTTGAGAATGTTTACTGCTGTATGTGCTGCTTCTCCCCAAAATGTGTCAGGTGTTCCGGAATCATCAAACATAGCTCTAGCCATTTGTTGAATTGTTCTGTTCATTCTCTCTGCAACACCATTCTGTTGTGGAGTGCCAGCTACAGAGAACTGTCTTTTTATGCCATGTTGTTCACAGAATTCAAGAAATTCTTTGGATGTATATTCTCCTCCTCGATCAGATCTGAGACACTTGATTTTTAATTCTAATTCATTCTCAACTAGTGCTTTGAAGATCTGAAATTTCTCAAATGCTTCATCTTTGTGTTTAAGCAGCCCAATCCAACACATTCTAGAAAAATCATCAATGAATAAGATATAGTATTCTTCACCACGGGGTGAATTTTTCCTCATAGGTCCACATATGTCAGTATGAATGAGTTCAAGAGGCTTACTTGATGACCCTTCCTTGGCATTAAATTGTACCCTAGTTTGCTTACCAAATTGGCAAGATTTGCATATGATATTTTCAGGTAGAGTAATATTGGGAAGATCACGAACTGCTTTAAGTCTGCTTGATTTGTTTATTTGAGAGAAGCTCAGATGCCCCAACCTTCTATGCCATAGCCAATTTTCTGAATATTTACTCAAATAGCATTGTTCTTTGGGGTTCTTCAATACATACAGGTTGTTTGGAGTTCTTTTTCCTTTTATAATTGCTTTACATGTATCAAGATCACGTACCACACATTATTTTGAACTAAAGACAACTTCAGTTCCTTGATCACACATTTGACTTACACTTAACAAGTTATGCTTTAATCCATCCACATACATGACTTCATTAGCTTTCACCTTATATTTTATGAAAACAGACCCTTTTCCTTTAATGACCGCAGGAGTATCATTTCCAAATGTAACATTCTTCTCCTTTTCTAGAGCACTATATGCAAGAAGTTTGTCTTTAGCACCTGTCATGTGTCTTGAGCATCCACTATCAATGTACCATTGGTTTTCTTCATCTTCTGCAAATAACTTTGTGCCACAATTTTCAACCTGTAATTCCTTCTTTTTCCATACTTAGGAGCTTGAAGGAACATGTTCTTTTGGCTGAACTTTGCTCCTGCATTCAGATTCTTCATGGCCAAAGTTATTGCAATAAGTGCATTCAACTTCATTTTGAAGAGGAGAAAATTTGTTATAAGTATTCGTCTTTGCTTCAATATCAATCCTTTTCTTTCTTGCTTCTCCTTTCATAATAGTTTTATATGCTACACATTGAACAGCTTTATGACCAAAATTGTGACATGAGAAACATTGTCCATTGAAGAAGAAATTTCTGCGATCATAAGATCTTCTATATGAATTTATCTGTTGATTGGTGTTTCTTTGAAAGACATTCCTGTTAGTGTTCCTTGAATTGAAATGATCATGCTTTACCTGTAAAGATTCTTTATTCCCTTGCTGAGTGGCAGCATGTTGTAAACCAGCTGTAACTGCTTTTAGATAATTTGGTGCTGAAGCCTGAAAAGATTCTCCGATATATCCAAGACCTGTCTTTATAAGAGGAGAACGTTGTACCTTGAGAATCTCATCTAAGGTTTCAGACCCTTTAGCAAATCTAAGATTCAGAGTCTTTACTTTCTCAAGTTATTTTCTTAGATCTACTACTTCACACTCTAATTTCTCATTGTGTTTCTCTTTATCCTCAAGCTGATTTTTCAGAGTTTCTATGATTATTTTTCTTTCTTCTAAGCTTTGAGTTTATTGTTTTCATTAAGAAAATCACTGACGTCTAGAGCATCCACAAAGGTATCCTTTTCTTCTCTAGCTTCTTTTTCTAATGCCATGAGAAGTCTAAGATCTTGTTCACATTCTTCCTCACTATCTTCATGAGTATAGTAACTCTTTCTAGTGTTGAAACAATTCTTTTTTCTTTTTGCTACTTCCTTTTCCTTTTTATGTGTTTCTTTATAGGGACACTTAGCAGCATAATGACCAACTCTTCCACAATGAAAACATTTGAAAGGAAGCTTACCTCTGAACCGTCCTGTGCCAAGTTGAAGTTTCTTTACAAAGTTTATCTCATCTTCTTCTGAGATATATCCTGATCCTTCTGGTTTTTGTACTTCCTTCCCTTTTGTAGAGGTTCTAAAGACTGCTTATCTGACTTCTGATGGTCCTCCTCTTCTCATTTCATATGCAGTTAGTATGCCATGAAGTTGTACCAAAGTAAGATTTTGAAGATCCTGCTTTTCTTCAAGAGCAGAGACCTTTGACTCAAATTTTGTTGTTAGTGATCTTAAGACTTTCTCAACCAAAGTAGATTTGGTTATTTTTTCTCCCAGATTTCTCATACGATTTACAATATCATCAAGACGTAAAAAGAAATTAGCAATGCTATCCTCATTATCCATTTTTAGATTCTCATATTGAATTCTGAGAGTTTGGAGTTTAGCACTTTTTACCTTTGCATCACCTTCATAACTTAGAATGATTTTGTCCCATATTGTTTTGGCTGTATTCAGCTGCATGACTTTGACGAATTCTGATTCAGTTAGACTTCCCAATAAAGCATTGACTGCCTTTGCATTTGTTTCATAATTCTTTCTTTCTGTTGGATCTGTTGGTACTACAACTGGATATTGATATCCTTGTTCAACAATTTCCCATACCTCTGCTCCCAGAGACTGAAGATAGGATCTCATCCTTGTTTTTTAGAAGATTAAATTGTTTCCATTAAAGAGCGTAGGCCTGATAGATGCTATTCCATCTTGATTGCTCGTCTTGCTTGATCTTCCTTCTAGCGACTAAGCTTTTTTAGAAGGACCTGCTCTGATACCAATTGTTGGGAAAAATACTGAGAGGTGGGGTGAATCAGTATTTAGGGCTGAACAATTTTTCTTTTCTTTCTCTTAAAACCATATGTTACAGTACTGCATCCATCATGTATGTCCAGATATCTTATTATGTCTTTACTTAGAGCATTGCATCAGATAAGCATTAAGCATGAACATAAATAACAGAACAAACATAAACAACACATATGAACACCAGGATTTAAGGTGGAAACTTGATTCGGGATAAAACCACCGCTGTTGTAATCTCAGTCTTCAATATTTATTATAGAGAAAATGTCTTACAATATATGCTGGTGCAGACTTATACCAGCACGCAGGCACCCACCAGCAGAAGGCTACAACCTTCTCTCATTTACCAGCCTCTCCTGGAAGGGAGCTACGACCCCCTGCTCTCGTTTACCAACCTCTCCTGGAAGGGAGCTACAACCCCCTCACTGAAGGCTTCGACCCTCAGCACTACTACGGACCACGTTTCATCAATATTCAAACCGAATCCAATACACAACATACCTTGCAGGCCACCAGATTTATTTATTTTCTTTAGAGGTGTATCCTTAATTCAGCAATCTGTTACCCATTCCAAATAGATATACTTCAGAGTGAAGTATTCATTCACAACCCTTATGCGTTCTTCATGATTGAACCAAGAATTAATCATCATCTGATCTAAAGATCTTGATCAATCATCAAATTCATAGGTGCGCCATAGATTCAGATATATCAGAGTTTATTCATATAGATATCTCTAAAAGATATTCGTTTATTATCGACCCTTTCGCACGCACACCCTTCTTCATGATTCTCATCACCTTATATAGGTTTTGCTTTTAATAAAACCTTGAGTCAAAACCACGAACAGCTAATGGTATTCCTGGATGGGGTCAAAATAGATAATCGGGTTCAACAATCTACTATAGTCATGACCTCCCCAAAACATACAAAATTGCTTTTACAACATGAAACGACCCAAAAAGGAACTTTATCTCTGCCATATAAGTTTATGATTAATAAATCATTTACAATGGATTGGCATCGTCATAATCTTTAAAACTTAGCTCCGGCCCCCCACCTATATGGTTAACAAATCATTCAAATTCCCGCACCGTACGCTGGATAATCCTTCGTGCATCTTCATCAAGCGAACACCGTCCGATGACCCCTTCCCAGATCAACGGTGCTCATCAATTTTGCTGGACATCTATGGTCGAACAATAACGCGCGATGGCGCGTAGTGTCAGGTGGTTTTGTAGAGTCGTACAGGGACGCGTGTCACCCGATCAATGGAATCGCTACCCAACCAGAAATTACCGCTTATCCCCAAAAGAAGGTGCGAAATGGGCAAACCGGCTTCATAAAACCCACTTTCACTGTTTATTCCGCACGTGATTCCTTTCCTTTGCTTAGTTCCGCTGACTCAGCAATAAAATATATTCATATAACCTTTCGGTTATTTTAAAACTTTACACTGCCCCCATAACATTACTTTTAATCAAATTTCAATGAAATTTTAACCCAGACTTCAATCCTTGACCCCGGGCCCACATCGTAGTCGGCCATTTGCGATGTGCGGCAATGGCGTGATCAAACAAAAGTGCGCAAAGTTAACATTTGCAATTTGCGATGGGATCGCATCGCAAATTGGCGATCAAACATATGGCGGAACACTTTGTAATATGCGATGGTGCGATCATGTGATGGCGCGATGATTGCATATCGCTAATATCCGCATCAACAAGACATTTAAACTTCAAAACTTGCAATCTTGTGATTTGCGCTAAAGTGGTGGGGACCACTTGTCCTCCCTTTTCAGAAATTTAAATTCTTTGGTTGTTTTATTCAATTTCCTTCTGCAAAGAGACTTCGCCCATAAATTAATTCTCCTCTGCAATATTTGGCTACGGCCAATCAACAATCTGTTCTCTGTCTATTTTGCCAATTGATAGTTTAGGTGTTGCTCCTGTCGTTACCTTTGTTCTCTGCAACTTTGCTTTTCTCTATTACATCTGAACTACTCTGTAGATACATCAGATTTACATCATTAACAAATAGGAAAAGTCAGTTTCCATTAAAGGACAACTTCATCAAGTAGGTTGCCATCAAGGACAACACTCTGCATCATATTGCCAACAGTTGGCATATTTGAACTTTGCATGTGTCATCAACAAGCGAGGTTGTGAAGATTATAAAGCACCCATGGTTTCAAGAAGGAAAACAAACAAAGGTGGTCATTTGCACAAGTATGAGCCCATGGACATGAATTTACTCAATGAAGACCCAACTGCCATGGGGGTTTTCAAAAAAACTGATTGCTTGCAATTCTGTCAGAGGTTGCAGGGCTTTCATCTATAGGTTTCCAAGGATTTTGCCACCAGCTTCACATGAACAATTTCAAAGGTTGTAATTCTGAACCTTACAGTGACACTAGAGAGAATCTCATCAGCAACAGGAACCCCTAGAGGATGGGAACAGTATTTTAAAGGCATCAGATTCACAATGTGGGATTGCAAAGAGTTCATCAAGCAAGAACACAGTGAAATTTATCTGACAAATGCTATCCCTAGGAGTTTCATGAAGGAAAATTATTCAAATTTGATGATGGTCATCCAGAAGTATTTTACCTATGAAGGAAGGTTTCACATGGTCTACTCGTATCATCTCAAGCTTCTTCTGCATTTTGTGGGTAATTGGTCACTTGACTTGCCTTTTTATTTATACAGAAGCCTAGGGAAAATGTCAGATAAGGTTCAAATCAAAACAAAGGGCAAAAAACTTCTATTTTTCATCATGGTTTGATTAAGCTATTGGTGTTAGAAGAATTGAGGAGGTTAGACAGAGATTGGACTTCCTTCTTGTTTATGAGTGGTTATGAAATTGATGTTGTCATCTCTAAAGCCTCCAAACCTAGAAACATTTCATCACCAGCTGTGGCAGAGGAAGTTGAAGAAGAGAATAGATCATCTCCTCCAAAACCAGTGAGCATGGAAGCAGAACCTTTGCAGAAGATTGACACACCTAAAACAACACCTGCAAAACAGAAGCAGACAGTCAGTAAACAAGGCAGCAAAAGAGTCACTAGGAGCTAGACAGTGGCTAAAGGAAACTTGGAGGATATCATGCATGCAATTGAAATTGAAGAATCACTCATTGTAGAAATTTGAATAATAGCTGAATTATTCACCGAGATTATCCTGATTACACACTATTTAAGCTTCATGCATAATACATAACCTCTTCTACAATTGATCATCAATTTGTGGAAATAGAAGCAGTCGCATGCGCACATTAAAACATAATCAAGCACACATATAACACATTATGTAATGGGGAAAGCTTACAGCTGAAAACCACCAACTATTTGTATATTATAATGATAGAGAACATGTAACAATACATAGCACAAAGCTCCTCACAGCTCTCAGCACTATCTCACATGCTACACACAAACTAGCTCAGATTTGAACAAGTCACAAGTTCAAATCTCTTCCACCTGTCTGCCTGCCTCTACTGCACAATCCAAGATGAATAATGATGATATCCAAGTTCGAATCCCACTGGCTTGTATTTCACAATCCTCATTGGAAATTTCAATCAATGTGTGTGCAAATCTCATGCACAGCTATAGTCACAACTGATAGTAGACTCACCCTTTCACCCACCTCTAACACTGGTCTCCACTGAACTGTCCATGCATTGCAGTTAACTGATGTATTCTTTAGTTGATTTATGAGTTAATAATTATTGAATTAATTAATAATTAATTCACACCACTCATCACTATTTTATTTATCAGTTAGACTAAATACAACTAGTTCAACTAAGTTAAACCGAACACAACTCCACCAACTGTCTCATCAACTCCACCAAACTCTGCCACATGAGTTCTAACTGAATTCAACCATGAAATAGCTCAACTAACCCCTAGGAAAAGTGTATTTCTTTCTGTCAGCTGCATGTGCCACATCCAAGCATCAAACTGAAGTGCTCCAAGAGGATAAGATAAAGTTTATAGTCCAAATATTATTAAGGGCTAATAATATTTAACTGATCTATTTTTAGACTGGCAGTCTAAAAAAGGACTTCGCCCAATATCTAAAAATAGAGGTCCATCTATTTTTACCAACTTGACCAACCATCCACAAATAGCATCCTGCAACTCATAGACCATGATCCATATGTCTAAAAATAGACATAGTCTAAAAATAGACTTTGCGACAAAAATCACCTGTGGGGCCCCCACCTAGTTTAGGTGATCACTTTCCAACTAGGATTAGGAAAGATGTTTCAGGATGCCTCCTTCACTATTTCTTGTTTCAATCTTCAACACTCCCTCTCAACAAGAAAGGATTGTCTTTGCATGCGACATGCAACTCCATGCATTCGCCCTGCAACCTTCACAAGCACCATGCAACTCCATGCATCTGCTCTGCAACTCCTCTGAAACTGAATAGGCTCCAAACAACTCAATCAGTCTGATGCATCTATCATCAAATTCTTCGACTTCTGCTGGGCCCAATTGCACATGTCATCAGGAACCACTGCGCTGTTGAACTCTTGCACCCATGCACTCTGCACTTGCTGTCAACTCTGATTTGCGCTCCAGTATCCGACACTATCACTTTGATCTGCTTGCATCAATCCAACTGATCATGCTACTGATGTGCTATGGGCACCTCGTAGCCAGGTTCAATTCATGAGATCCACACCATCTCATGAATCCTGCCCAGAAATCTCCTCTTGGGATTAATCATGCATGTCGCCCCACCTCTCACCTGGTGGTATAGCTGCATGCACTCCCTCTGCCCATCTGGCACGAAATTTCTCCGCATGAGTGGTTTCTTCCACTCCATGATCCTCATCTTGTGGCTGCTCCACATCCCGAGGTTCACTATTACCTGCATGCAAAACTTGCTCCCTCTCAAGCATCAATTGCATGTCTTTCTTGCACTTCCCAACAGTAGGAAGCTCCGTAGACATCCCATCTACTTCAATTCTGTAGATATTCTTTGCTCGAATCCCAACCTTCTTGACTTTTCATGTTGCCTTGTGCCAAAGGAAAACTTTTCCTTCACTGAAGACAACTTCATACCCTTTATCCTCTAACATTGCGACTGAGATAAAATTCTTCTTTAAACCTAGAACATGCACTACATCTTGTAAAAGAATGATTTTACCTGACTCCCTCTGAAAGGTTATGGTACCAATACCGGTCTCATTGTATCGTCCATTGTCGCCCAACTCAATATGCAACTGGAGATCTTTCTCCACCAAGTCACTGAAAAGATTCCAATCTCCCGTCATGTGAAAGGAAGCGCCACTATCAAAATACCACCCCGATCCCAATGCACTAGACACCATGCATGCGATCAATGAGAAGTCCAGCTCAAATTGCGAGGCAAGAGCCTCACCAGCTGCAGCTCCATCATCCTGCTTGTTCTTCTTCTTCTGTGGACAATTCGTGGCGTAATTTCCATGCTCGTGACAGTGAAAACACTTCACTTTGGACATGTCACGCTCTTTACCATCCACACCAGATTGAGAAGCATTCTTCTTGCCCTTCCCCTTCCTTGCTTTGGCAGCCAAAGCGAAATCTTCTTCATCAGATGCCTTTGATGAAGATCCATCCCTGGTACTCCGCCTTATCTCATCTTGCACAAGATCCGACCAAAGTCGCTCCCATCTTGGCAATTTCTCCCGACCATTGACAGAATCCTCATAGGAATGCCAACTCTTCGGTAGACCAAGGAGAGCCAAGCTCACCAAGTCCTCATCATCCACACTAACTCCTACACTCCCAAGCTCATCCCTGCAGTGGACAAACTTTGTCAAGTATACCGGAATAGTGTCATTCTTCTCCATCTTTATTTTCCTGAGTTTATACTTGAGCGCCAACTTCCTTTGGTCACTCTTTCTTTGGAATAAATCTGTCAATGCTTTCCACATCAAGTATGGAGAATCTTTTCCATGCAGGCTGGATACTATGTGATCCTTCACGCCCTCCAACAGAATCCTTCGACACCTTGTTGTCTTCTTTTGCCAAGCCTCAACTTGAGCAGTATCAGTAGGCTTTGGGACTTCAGCATCTATGAACTCCTTCAGCCCGTTGTCATCTAACACCGCCTCCATCCTATCTCTCCATGCAATATAATTCGAGCTACCCTCCAGGGCATACTCCAATCGCAATCCTTGATAAGACATTTTGACTTCGACACCAAGAAAAAACTGCTGCAAATTCGAATTCCACCAACTCAAAACTCAACCGCTTCTGATCTGTGAGAACAAAGTATTTCTAGCACAGAGATCGACTGTAGGGGAATTTACTGGATATATCACCTTTCAAAGAAAGGATGGATCCAGAGGCTACCTGGCCCGCTTACAGACTCTGTCTACCGAAATAAATTGTAATCACTGTAATAGATCCGATGATAAATTTCGCTCTGATACCATGTAGAAATTTGAATAATAGCTGAATTATTCACCGAGATTATCCTGATTACACACTATTTAAGCTTCATGCATAATACATAACCTCTTCTACAATTGATCATCAATTTGCGTAAATAGAAGCAGTCGCATGCGCACATTAAAACATAATCAAGCACACATATAACACAGTATGTAATGGGGAAAGCTTACAGCTGAAAACCCCCAAATATTTGTATATTATAATGATATAGAACATGTAACAATACATAGCACAAAGCTCCTCACAGCTCTCAGCACTATCTCACATGCTACACACAAACTAGCTCAGAAATGAACAAGTCACAAGTTCAAATCTCTTCCACCTGTTTGCCTGCCTCTACTGCGCAATCCAAGATGAATAATGATGAGATCCAAGTTCAAATCCCACTGGCTTGTACTGCGCAATCCTCATTTGAAATCTCAATCAATGTGTGTGCAAATATCATGCACAGCTATAGTCACAACTGATAGTAGACTCACCCTTTCACCCACCTCTAACACTGGTCTCCACTGAACTGTCCATGCATTGCAGTTAACTGATGTATTCTTTAGTTGATTTATGAGTTAATAATTAGTGAATCAATTAATAATTAATTCACACCACTCATCACTAGTTTATTTTTCAGTTAGACTAAATACAACTAGTTCAACTAAGTTAAACCGAACACAACTCCACCAACCGTCTCATCAACTCCACCAAACTCTGCCACATGAGTTCTAACTGAAGTCAACCATGCAATAGCTCAACTAACCCTTAGGAAAAGCGTATTTCCTTCTGTCAGCTGCATGTTCCACATCCAAGCATCAAACTGAAGTGCTCCAAGAGGATAAGATAATGTTTATAGTCTAAATATTATTAAGGGTTAATAATATTTGACTGTTCTATTTTTAGCCCGGCAGTCTAAAAATAGAAACCGCCCAATGTCTAAAAATAGAGGTCCATCTAATTTTACCAACTCGACCAATCATCCATAAATAGCATCCTGCAACTCATAGACCATGATCCATATGTCTAAAAATAGACTTTGCGACAAAAATCACCTGTGTGGCCCCCACCTAGTTTAGGTGATCACTTTCCAACTAGGATTAGGAAAGATGTTTCAGGATGCCTCCTTCACAGTTTCTTGTTGCAATCTTCAACACTCATTGTGCAAGCTGAAGACATTGAAGATGGAGGAAGAAAGCTGAAAGACTGCTAAAAAACTAGAGTTCGCAGGTGATGATGTTGGTTTCATTTTTCAAATTAGGAAGCCAATGACCAGACATGCAAGGAAGGTCATGGAAAGCATCAAAGAGACTGAGAAATTCAATGAAGATGTTACCCAACCAACAAGCATCATAGATTTGTCTTCACCTGCAAAATAAGAACTGGTTATCAAACAAAGAAAGGGTAAAGAGAAAATTATTGAAAAATCAGAAATTGAAACCCTCAAAGAGAAGTTGAAGGAGGCAGATAAAGAGATATCAGTCTTGAAGCAAGAGGCAAAGAAACACAGAGCTGAGAAGGTTCAATTTGAACAAATGAGGAAAATTTGGGAAGATCAAGTCACAAGTTTTTCAAAAACCTTGGAAAATACAAAAAAGTTGATAAAGTGGACTCCTTGTTGCTGCACCAATATATGACGTGAATTACATCTAAATCCACCTTCGGTGTGCAGCCGTCAGAGGCTTAATACGGCAGCCAGAATTAAGATGACTCCTGGGTGTTGAGCAGGTGCACCACGCTCCAGTATTTCTGCAGATACCATATGGGCCACAGCATTTGGGAAAGCGGTATAATAAATTATTTACCAGAGTCAATTTTGACGGCGTTTGCAAATAAATTTTTATGTCCTCGTTGGGGTCCATTCTCGAAATTGGAGGAAATCGTGATAGAAACCCATACGGGGCCCATACTTAACGCCACTAAGAGAATTCAAACATATCAAAAAGATAAACTTGCACTTGCAATCCAAGAAGAAGCCATTAAAAGACCAAGTGGAATATCTTCAGGAGCAACTGGATTTAATTCAGGTGGAATTGGAAAAGAAAAGGCTGAAGATGAAAGTGATAGAAGAGCCCATCAGTTAATTGATTGTGAATGAAGATGAAGCATCACAGGAGTAAAAATTAAGTTGGGATGTGTTTGAAAAATTTCATAACATGTAGAGAACCCAAATTTTGCAATTGTAGAACAATTTTTGAAGAAAACTTTAAACTCAGCAAATTCTGGTTTTTTGCACAGTTTCATAGCGTACCTCAGGCTTGAGGCCAGAAATACGCTACGAAAATTCCTGTAAGTGTATTTTTGCTTTAAAACTCAATTTTGTCAATTTTTATGGAGGGAGGTTGATGGTTTGAAAATTTTCATGGCATACAAAAGGTACTGGAACAACAAAGGAGTTAAAGAGATAGATGGAAAAGCCATTTTTCCTACGCTACGAAACTGCCTAAAACTGTCGTGTTTTTGTAGCGAGGATTTTTTGAAAAATTTTGAGCATCTCAACTGCACATTTTCTAGCTGGAGACCTCTAGCATGTCAGTGGATCATACCAGTAGATATTCATGGCTTAAAAGGAGTGCCATACAGCCAACTCATCAGTCAAAACAGTGTTTAAATTCAAGGTGATCCATCCCTAAAAAGCATGATTGTGTTCCACAGATCTAGGGGTGCTTTAGAGATGTGAAGTGGTGGTGAAACAGGGTGATTTGTCCTTCGAGCATGTGACATTCATTATGTAACCATTATGTAATTGTTTCACAGATAGGATAAATAAGTGTAATAAATAGGAGATAGAGTCTTATTAAGAGTTTGGTTTCTTTATGGTTAGTTGTCATTTTTCTATTTCAAGTTAGTTGTTTCAGTTATGACAGGTGTCAGAGTATAATTGGAAGATCTAGCCAGCCAGGCAGATTGTCCACATTGTAAAGAATGTCTATATATAGACAAAACATCGAAGAGCAAGGGGTTGGAGAACATTGCACCAAATTGTTACTTGTATGTTTTTGTCCATTATCAGTAATACAAAGTGACATTCTACTTCCAGACCTGACACTATAAAATTTGGCGGAATTTCCAATAGCCAATTCGTCGCTATTCCGACACATAATCGTCGCAAGAGCGAAAGTTCGAGGGCGGGAAAAATGTGGTTTGCCATACCGTCGTAGTTCCGACGCACTTAAAAAGTGTCGCATTATCGACACTTTTTTCGTCGCTTCCAAACAAGCGTCGCTCTTCCGACGTTTCCCAAACCGTCGCGCTTCCGACGTTTGTAAACTGTCGCACTTCCGACGAAATGTGGTCCGACGTTTTGAACGTCGCTCTTCCGACGTTTGTAAACTATCGCAATTTTGACGAAATGTGGTCCGACGTTTTGAACGTCGCTCTTCCGTGTTATGTATATTTTATTAATTATTAGTTAGATATAGTTATATTAGGTTTTATTAAGTGGAAGGGCATGATCAAAGATCATGCCTCTTCACCAAGGGACACCATGAGGCCATATTTAAAGCCTCGGTGATTCCCCATTGTAATCATATCTCATATCTCATCTTTTATTAACAATAATATATACTTATCAAGTTTACCAGAGTTTTTACACTCCATTGGTATCAAAGCCATCGCTCTTAGGGATCTGTGTGATCACCCAGAATTAAGGAATTACAAGAAAATTCCAGAATTGCAGATTTTTTTAAAAACCAAGTGCTTGTGGGCAACAACATTTGTTTTTAAAAAAAAGAAGGAAGAAATATATATATAATATATATATATATATTAATAAAATAAAGAGAGAAGGAAAGTTAACACAAAGGGGGAAATAAATTAAAAGAAATATATATATATATATATTTAAAAGAAAATAGTTCCAAAAGAAAAAGAAAAAAGAAAAAAAAGTAAAAAGAGATATATATATATATAAAGAAATACGTACATGTGAAGACAAAGTAAAATTAAAAAGGAAGAGTAATTGCTCGTGGTTTTTGGGCCCATGGTAATTGCCCATGGTATTAAAACCCATTTTCCCTTTTCAAAACAACGTGCCTTTTCAAAACAAAGTGACTTTTAAAAACAACGTGACTTTTCAAGGTTAACAATCTTTTTCCCCATATATATATATATATATATATATATATATAATTCAAATAATAAAATAATAATTATTATTATTATTATTATTATTTAAAATATATATATAATAGAAATTATTATTATTATTTCAAAAAAAAATTAATTTAATTAATTAATTAATTAAAAAAAAAAAGAGGGAAAAACTGGCAGAAAAATATTCCCCACCTCATACACGTTCAATGTCTTCATCAATGTCGATGGCCGAATTCCAGAAGAAATTGGTGGATCTCGAGAAACAGATCAATAATAATTCTGAAGAATTCAGAAAAAGATTAATCGATCTTGAAGGTACAGTTGCAGGACACTCCAATGACATCAAAAAGGTTCATGATACGACAAATCGAATAGAAAGACAAATGTGGCTAAATCATCACGAGGCCACAGAAAAGCATAACGAAGCAATGAACAAGATGACAGAACTCTTCAATAAGCTAAATGATAAGATAGATAAGTTAAGTCAGACACAACCTCCAATATTCCCAAATGTGGAACATAATCAACTGAACAATGTAGCTAATTCAAATCATAATCATGAATATGACATGTTTGAAAAAGAGCAATTGAATGAGGTTGAATTGGAAATCGGCTCACATGAAGGCTATAGTGTTGAACCACCTAGAAGTAGAGACTCTGAAATCAACCATGAAAATTATAGAGCTGAGAAACCAAGAGAAGAAAATGCAACTCAATCCACTTATAAAGCCA
Source organism: Pinus albicaulis (assembly GCA_034641835.2). Lineage (NCBI taxonomy): Eukaryota > Viridiplantae > Streptophyta > Pinopsida > Pinales > Pinaceae > Pinus > Pinus albicaulis. Next base: position 1,542,486,638 of record CM076570.1, on the reverse strand, counting down.
GTAATGCAACAACAGAAGTTATTGAAAACTTTTATATAAATGAAAATCCAATGGTAGAAAAAGAAACAATGTTGGTGAAGGAGCCACATAAAGAATTTAACGTGACTGTTATCACATATGCAACAACAGGCATAGTCGTTGAAAATGAAAGAATCCATGAAAATATAGTTTTTTATAAATAGCAAAATGTTTCATCCCTAGAATTGAAAGAAAAATGTGAAGAGATAAACACATTCGAATCCACTGATACAGTGCCAGAAGCTGTTGAGGCCTCCGATGTTCACGCAGATATGGTTGTTAAGAAGGAAGCGTTTGATGATGAGGAGAAGTTGCATCGAACGATAATTTTTGGTAAATTACCTCTAAATCTAAAGAGAAATCACGAAAAATCACCAAAAGAACAAGGAATAGTTAGGAAACACGAAAAAGTCTTCCAAGCCCTGCCAATAAAAATACCTCCTAATAAGAACATGAACATCCAATAGAAGTCAAGAAAGGACCCGACCCTGTCAATATCAAATCTTGTCACTATCCACATCACCAACATATGGAGCTCGAGAAGATGCTTCACGATCTTTTTAAAATGTGGGAAGCAAGAGCCCACCGCTCAAGAAACCCAGGCGTTCGTCAACATTGTCCATCATTATGTATGCTTTGAGGACAAAGCGTCTTTAAGAGAGGGGCAATGTTATGTATATTTTATTAATTATTAGTTAGATATAGTTATATTAGGTTTTATTAAGTGGAAGGTCATGATCAAAGATCATGCCTCTTCACCAAGGGACACCATGAGGCCATATTTAAAGCCTCGGTGATTCCCCATTGTAATCATATCTCATATCTCATCTTTTATTAACAATAATATATACTTATCAAGTTTACCAGAGTTTTTACACTCCATTCCGACGTTTGTAAACTGTCGCAATTCTGATGCAATATGGTGTGACGTTTGTAAACTGTCGCAATTCCGACGAAATGTGGTCCGACGTTTTGAACGTCGCTCTTCCGACGTTTGTAAACTATCGCAATTCTGATGAAATGTGGTCCGACATTTTGAACGTCGCTCGTCCGACGTTTTTATACTATCGCTCTTCTGACGTTTTTAAGTTGTCGCAATTCCGATGCCTAGAAAGCGTCGGTATATCGACGGCGGGTTCAATTTAAAAAAAAAAAAAAAATGAAACTTTAAAAGAGGAAAAAAGTTGTTTTGAATATATTATATGAAGTAAAACAGTCCATGAAGTCATTACATTTTCGCATCTGAAGATTGGAACCCAAATATCCGTCCAGAAAAGTGGAAGTCCCACCCCAGACAATGATAGAAAAATACCCCATGTCACATACAGGGACATGATATAAAACCTAGTAACGGTCCACATGGAGATTATCGACAATCTGAGAAAGAATCCAAATATGCCCGAGGCATCTATAAGAAAGTGAAATAGCAGTATGTAGAATAGTAAAGCAACAGATAGAGTACCGACGTCCATTGTTCCAAATACAAATTAAAGTACCCAAAATCCTTGAGCAGAGAAAAACGCTAATCATGTGAGGAGTGTGATATGTCCCAAATATAAAAATACCATGAGACCATATCAATAAACCAGCAACATAGACCAGCATCGCTAGTTTTGAAGGCAGAGTGATAAACATTAATCATTTTTTTTTCACAAGAGAAAAAACGTTGTTTTGAATATATTATATGAAGTAAAACAGTCCATGAAGTCATTACATTTTCACATCTGAAGATTGGAACCCAAATATCCATCCGGAAAAGTGGAAGTCCCACCCCAGACAGTGATAGAAAAATACCCCATGTCACATACAGGGACTTGATATAAAACCCAGTAACGGTCCACATGGAGATTATCGACAAATCTGAGAAAGCATCCAAATATGCCCGAGGCATCTATAAGAAAGTGAAATAGCGGTATGTAGAATAGTAAAACAACAGATAGAGTACCGAAGTCCATTGTTCCAAATACAAATTAAAGTACCCAAAATCCTTGAACAGAGAAAAACGCTAATCATGTGAGGAGTGTGATATGTCCAAAATATAAAAATGCCATCAGACCATATCAATAAACCAGCAACATAGACCGGCATTGCTAGTTTTGAAGGCAGAGTGATAAACATTAATCATTTTTTTTTCACAAGAGAAAAAACGTTGTTTTGAATATATTATATGAAGTAAAACAGTCCATGAAGTCATTACATTTTCACATCTGAAGATTGGAACCCAAATATCCATCGAGAAAAGTGGAAGTCCCACCCCAGACAGTGATAGAAAAATACCCCATGTCACATACAGGGACTTGATATAAAACCCAGTAACGGTCCACATGGAGATTATCAACAAACTGAGAAAGCATCCAAATATGCCCGAGGCATCTATAAGAAAGTGAAATAGCAGTATGTAGAATAGTAAAGCAACAGATAGAGTACCGACGTCCATTTTTCCAAATACAAATTAAAGTACCCAAAATCCTGCAACAGAGAAAAACGCTAATCATGTGAGGAGTGTGATATGTCCAAAATATAAAAAGACCATCAGACCATATCAATAAACCAGCAACATAGACCAGCATCGCTAGTTTTGAAGGCAGAGTGATAAACATTAATCTTTTTTTTTTCACAAGAGAAAAAGCGCTGTTTTGAATATATTATATGAAGTAAAACAGTCCATGAAGTCATTACATTTTCACATCTGAAGATTGGAACCCAAATATCCATCCAGAAAAGTGGAAGTCCCACCCCAGAAAATGATAGAAAAATACCCATGTCACATACAGGGACATGATATAAAACCCAGTAACGGTCCACATGGAGATTATCGACAATCTGAGAAAGCATCCAAATATGCCCGAGGCATCTATAAGAAAGTGAAATAGCAGTATGTAGAATAGTAAATCAATAGATAGAGTACCGACGTCCATTGTTCCTACAAATACAAATTAAAGTGCCCAAAATTCTTGAACAGAGAAAAATGCTAATCATGTGAGGAGTGTGATATGTCCAAAATATAAAAAGACCATCAGACCATATCAATAAACCAACATCGCTAGTTTTGAAGGCAGAGTGATAAACATTAATCATTTTTTTTTCACAAGAGAAAAAACGTTGTTTTGAATATATTATATGAAGTAAAACCATCCATGAAAATAGTATCATAAAGCGGATACAGGAAATGTGCAGAGACATGTACTGTTGATATATGCCTCACACAAAAACATTGCCCAGACTCATGGCAAATTTGTCATCAAAAAATCAAAAAATTAAGAAGACTGCCCTCATACGAGGAAACCAGTCTTGAACGTTTACAGAATTCAAAAATATTACAGAGGTCCAGCATAGTAATATAATCTAAACGCAGCCCAATTAAGTGGGTTGCGAAGCAAGAAAAATAAATTAACCAAACTAATCCTCTGGTGGTTCCTCCACGATTCGGTACCATCCTTCGGAAGGTCCAGGATCGCTAGGTGCTACCTCCACATTCATGCCACATCTCCCCTCCTAAAGGCCCGAATGTTGGTCGGCTTTTTCCGAGCTCAGACCAGCCGGACGGGTGCATTCTTCCTCCATTTGGGCCTCCTCGCGGAAAACCACAGTGACTGAAGCCATGATTCGTGGGTGGTTGAGAGAGAAATTAAAGGAAAATTGTGCAGTGCGCGTCGTGGGAGAAGGTGAACTAGCTGTGGGGAAACGAGGAGCAGGGGAATCCATACGGTGGCCAGATCCTACAACCCGACCCCGCCCACTCCTAGTATTTGGATAGCAACCTGCGTAATAATCACTGGACTGGCCAGAAGACGACTCGGTTGAGGGGCTGGAGTGAGCGTGCAGGGGTTGACCTCTAGTGCTCCCCCTGCGGCAACGCATCCTTTGACGCAGGCGAGGCATGGGTGTAGTCTCAGCAGTGGGCACAAGAGGAGACGGAGAAGCAGAATTCCAAGAAACAAAGGAAGATAGACACAGACGAGACCGAGAGAAACGCAGATATGCAGCAAGGTCTAAGCAGCAGTTCAGCTGGCCACTTCTCCTTCTTGTCACAGTGAGCAGGCAGTGTAACCCAGCAACTGGCTCATCTGAAAAAACATAGCGAAACGCCATTTTATCGACCCGACTGCAATGCATTCAAAGGACACACGTCATAATTAATCTCTGATCATTAATGAGAGCTGAAGGCCGGATCATATTGGAGCATGCGGAATCGCTAATAGGAGTGGAGGTCCGATCTTGAACAGTGTTAAAACTTAATTAATGTGGATTTGATGTGAAAACCTTGGAACTTAATTGAACAGCGTTAAAACTTAATGCGATTGATATGAAATCGCCACATCCATGTCCCATCGCCTTATACGCCATCGAATGCACCCGCAGCCGGGAGCATGGCAAGTTTTGATTAAGGACACATGGCAGAAATTGATTGGAGTGGATCTTTGTTTGGGCCGCTCGCGCAGTGGAAATCCGAACCCGAAAAAGATTAGGGTGAATTTGATAAGAAATTCGCGTCACAACACTCCCTCCGTACGCCAACCCAACTTCGGACCCGAAAAAGATTAGGGCGGAATTCATTTGGTTTTCGCGTCACAAAATTGGCCGACGTCAGCAGATTATTTTGGAACGCGAATTTGGTTTGAATTATGGTTTATCGCCGTTTGAAGTCCGGAGGGCTCGACTTAAGAACAATTTTGTTTGATCCCATATTATAAAATTTGTGTTGGTTTTCTTTGATAATACACATATTTATAATAAATCATGGGAATACCACACTAAACATGTGGAAAAGTTATATAAATTATTGAGAACAATCATTTTTATGTAAAATATCCAAATGTGCTTTTGGGAAATAAGAATTCGAGTATTTGGTTCATATTTTTTTAAAGGAAGGAGTGAATTTGGAGCCTCAAAAGATGCAAGCTATTACAAAATGACCTATTCCTAAGAAAATCAAGGTTCTTAGAATATTTTTTAGACTTACATGATATTATTGATCATTTGTTAAGAATTATGCATGCATTTCAAGTCCACTCACATATCTCTTAAAGAAAATATCATTTATATGGAATGATGAGGCTACTTTGGAATTCTCTCTTTTAATGGATGCCATGTCTTCTACACCAACATCGGTTGCACCTACTTTTGGTAAAACATTCATAGTAGAGTGTGAGGCACTAGGACAAGGAATTTACGTAACATCAACACAATAAGGGATATCATTGGCTTTTAAAAGCAAGGAATTCAAAGAAAATATTTGGTGAAATCTACGTATGAAAAATAAATGGAAGCAATATTACATGCAATAAAAAATGGGGATAGTATGTCATTGGGAGGTACTTTAAAGTCAATATATACCATGATAGCATAAAGTCTTTTTTGATGTTATGGATTTCATTGGAAGATTAACAAAAATGAGGAGAAAAAATGCAAAGTTTTAATTTTGAGATAATCTGCAAAAAGGGTAAGGAAAATTTAGTACATGATGCTCTTTCTAAAATAGAAGAGGCCTCAAATTTATATCAAATTACATTTTCTATTCCTAGGTGGCTAGAAGAAGCTTGCCATAATGGAAAAATGACAATAGTACTAAACAAAAACTAAAATTTATAAAGGATGGGATGAACTCTATGGAGCATTGGGAGTGAAAGAGATATACTTTGGTGCAAATGTAGAATATTTTTATGCACGCAAGCATATTTGAATAAAAAAATATTAAGGGAGTCCCATGTCTCTCTGATGGTAGGACACAGGGTTCCTTAAAACATCTCAAAGGATCAAAAAATATATTTTGGAAGGAATGAAGAAAGATATTCAAAATTTTGTAAGAGAAGGTCAGGTTTGCATAATAAATAAAAGAGAGATAGTAAAATCTCTAGGGTTACTTAAACCATTCCACATACATATTCAAATACTAGAAGATATATCAATAGACTTTATTACAGGGTTACTGAAATATAAAGGTAAGTATTACATTTTTGTGGTCATTTATGTAGACAAATTTTGTACATTTTTTTGGTAGAGCTCAAAGTACATAAAGAACAAACCAAGTGGCAGAAGTGTCCGTGAAATAAATTCATAGTCTTCATGGTTTTCCTAAAGTAATAGTAACAAGAAACTTTTGGAAATAATTATTTAATATGAGTGGAGAAACACTAGCTGCCATGAGTTCTATATATCAAACACAATCAAATGGTCAAACAAAAATAGTTAACAAATGTTTTTAAGGTTATCTACAATGTTACTCTTTAGAAAAGCAATCTTAATGGATGAAGTAGGTTCGTCAAGGAAGAATGGTAATATGATACTACCTATCACACATCTACTAAAATTTCCCCATTTAAGGCCCTTTATGGATATCCAACTCCTAGTATCTCATACTTTTTGCAAGATAAGTCCAAAGTATAGGAAACAGAGTCACATGGAAAATACTAAAGAAACTTTGAAAATTATTATGGAAAACCTTCAAATGACATGAAACATGATAAAACAACAAGGGGAACAACATTGAAGTGAAAGATAATTTGAGGAGGGTAATTGGGTATTTTTAGATTATAGCATTATAAGCAAAGTGGTATAGAAGTTATATTTTCCTTCTTCTTGCATTCATAAGTTTTTTCATGTATCTTGCCTAAAAAATGTTTTGGGAAAAAATATGCCAATGTAAATAGAACTTCCAAAATTAGATGAAGAATGAAAGTTGATTCTTGAACCACAAAAAGTTATAGATAAACATTCTGTATCTCTTTGACATATAACCATTATGAGTACCTAATCAAGTGGAAGAATATTCCTCTAAAAGAAGGTACATGGTAAAATGATCAATTCGTGATGAAATACCCACGGCTAAAGGGTTTGTTTGAAGTTTTGACAAAGGTTTTGTTATATGTTTTATATAATGCGCAGCGGAATAGTTTTATTGTTTGTTAAAGTACCACAGAGTGATCAAATTTGAAGGGAAGGTCCGAATTTCAATTAGAAGGGCATATATCTATGTCGCCCTTCCATAATGAAAAGCTTTAAAAAAAAACTTTTCAATTGACCACAATAAATTATTTTTACATTTCATTTTCAGAAAGACAAAACCATCAATCTTTATATTAATAAAACACTGTTACATATACAACAATGAAGAAGGCTCCATCTTTCATTGCTTAAATATCTCATTGGAAATGTCAACATAAGTCTTGAAGACACTATTATAAGAATTTGGATACATACCACCGGGATATAGGAGATTCTTATGTGTCAGATTGTGTAATGCAATTTTGACTTTGTCTCACAAGGAGCAGCAGCATGGAGGTCTGGATTTTTCTTATAGAACTTTTATTATTATTATTTGAAATGTTGTTTATAGATATGAATACAACAATGAAATTATGAGCATGGTGGACAATTATTCAAGCTCATGATGCCAAACCATGATGATGTAAGTTTGGAATTTAACATTTTTACATGTTAAAGACAAATAGTCAAAATCAATGACAACTTAGTATGCCATAATTAATAATCATTCCCTGTTCACTTTTGTTAATAGGTTTATGTCACACGATGATCTCTCTTCTCTGGCATTTACTTGTATTGAAGATCACTATTCTAGGAATAAGAAGTTATTTTCTCCAAAAATAACCCTAGCCAAACATTGACAATGCATCAAGGATATCTTTCTATGCTTCATAAGTACATATGTTCTACTTCTAAATCATGTCTTGGAAGTGATTGCTTTGCTGGAAATTATTCACCAGTTGGTTTCATACCAAAGTCTTTTTCTCATTTTCAGCATCCAATACATGAAAAAGATAATGGTTTAAAACAACATAAATATTTGAAAATTTGCAAGAATTGTCTGGCACACTTTGAATATGAATTTTGAAGTCAAGTGCATGATGCTGTATGGGATCAAGTGTCATTTTGAATACCAAATGTTTCACAAGAAACTTCTCAACATGCTACCCTGCAGTAAGGATTAAATGACAATATTGCATCAACTATTTCCATAATAAAGTGCACCTCGGCCATAAGACTAAACAACTACAAATGTTGTAGATCTAACAAGACCACACAATCAAATGTATTCCATAAGGCCAATACTGTATGAAAAATGAAAAGGAGTTTGCAACCAAAAATACCTTAGGCAACTAATTCAATTAGATACACCAAACCGTCAGCAAAAAGGAAAACCAGCCTACTCAAAAGGCAAGCGTTTACCTCCTTTGACAAAATTTTGAGTTCCGAAACAAGGGCCTTTATTGTCTTGTCAATGCCCCTAGAGCATTTAAGTAAGGCACTTTCTATCTTCCATCACCTTTTTCCTTTCAATATCCTTTAAACGATTTTGTTCATATTTAATGTTTGAAACTATGTTGCCAAGAAACGTGGGTTCGGGGACGAGGACGACATTTTTTGAAACAGGGTGCGTGGGTTCATCTGGGTATTTTTAAATTAATATATATTATAATTTATATATCATATATAATACTATATTTTCTAAATTATAATTTATAAATTATAAATTTAATGACACTAATATATTAATTTGTAAATTACTAATAATTTGTAAACTTTAAACTTTAAAGATTTAAACATGCACATCATTCAACATTCAAGTTTCAACATTCACATGTGACATTTGTCATTCAAATTTCAAAATTTCTAGTTTGATAATATCATGATTCATATATGATATCAAGTGCAAATTGGAGCTCAATTTACATATTAATAACTTATAAGAAATTAGAATCATGATTCAAATTTTCAAAATATATGTCCATTGTCATACTAAATTCAAAATTTGCCTCAAGGCATCTCCAAATGGCAAATTGTAAACATGAACTAGGAAATTTTGATATACTAAAATAAAAATAGCTAAAGCCTAATAGTGAGCAATGGCTTCCTCAAGCCATATCATCAGCATCCATGTCATCAGCATCACTTAGATCTTCACTTAGCATGCTCTCCAAGTAGGAATCACTCTCATCTTGAGGCTCTGGCTCATCCATAGCAATTTGAGGATGGATGTTTGTGGTAAGTCTATGCTTTCGTTGGGTAAGTTATGAACTTATGATTCATGGATAGGTAGGTATGTTTTAAGGTTTAAATTTTTTTTTTTTTAAGTTTTAACTTCCCCCTTTATAATTGACTATAGCCTATGGGGTTGGATAGGCTACTTTGTCCTCCCTTGGGAAATTTAATTATAAGAGAACATTACAATTGGAATATTGTTCACTTCCACTGTTGTTTTGTATAATATTTCATAGTAGTCCCAAGGCAGAAAATTCACAGAATTAAGATCCAGGAAACCTTTGGTTAAGAGATTAATTTTTTGTTACATTTAAAGTCAAAGCCAGCAGAAATTTCTTCACCAGTAACTACTCTGTCTAAGCCATGCCTAGTATGATAGATATGTTATTTTTCCAGTTTTGCATCATATTCATAGTAGCTATAGCACCTTTGGTGTGAACAAATAATCCCTCTTGGAAATTAGGCTGTGTATGTCCAGATTGTATTCGATCAACCCCATGCCAATAAACCTGTAGGAAGCATTTTATACATCTACTATAATAGAGTTGTAACTTTAATGTCTAAGACTTCTTTACCATTAAAAAATAGACATGTTTATTTCTGAGGTTTGATCTTTCTAAATATGCCAGACCAATTCATCCAAAGAGCATACCAATTCATTTGAATCATTTAAGTTTTAACTCTTAAGTTTTAAAATTTATTTGTAATTTGTATGTTTTAAAAAATAGTTAGAAACAATACCATTTAAAAACTAGGGTTCTCAGTCCTTGGCATTCCTTCACCTGGGCCTAGGGGCACACTAGAATAATTTCACACTAAACCATGCAAACTTAAAAGTAACTTAATATATCCATAAAGTAATAATAATCATAATTCCTAATTTCCTATTGTACAATATGATGCAAATTATTCAAACACGAAGTAATGAAGACATGCAATGTCTAAATTTCAAGATTGATAAACCAATACAAGAAGTTAGAAACTACAACTTTGATTCAATACTCTGTGTCCTAACTCCAAGAAGGAATCTAGTTTGTAATACAGAACATGCATCGTGTATTATCAATTCTTAATTGACAACAACTAAAGGACATCCACCTCATCAATTCCTTCCCATTTTGTGTTTTTATGTTATATTCCTTATAAAAGTGTCAAATTTCTCTCAAAGTAAGCAACCACTGAATAAAATAAAAAATGGTTGAGATATGATTGAGAAATGGTCATTTATTTCTTGAAAGGATCTTCACAATTTCTTTGGTTGTTTTTCATCTCAAGAAACAAGAAATGACCTAAGAAACTATCGTGATGTAATATAAGAAATAACACGGTGCAATGGCCATTTTCAAAGCCAAATGATGTCCATTGAGGACATGGCATTTATTTGGTTCCTGTTTCATAGGAGTTTCGGGTAGAAATGGAACTTTGTTGTACCATTTCCAATAGTAAAAAGGGAAAACCTTCTTTTTCCATGGGAAATAATTTACCTTTCCTTTTCAAGATAATCTAAATCACAAAAAATATGAACTATACTGCACACATTCTTGGATAATGTGAAAGTGGAAAAGGAATACCCTACACAAGTGATGCCCACATGTACATTTGAACACTAATAGATTTTTGTAGTTGAAATGCAATGCTTGTTTTCATTTAAATGTAGGGTTTTTAAAGCAGGGAGAAATAATGGCTTCCAAATTAATAAGTGTTTCTTTGGGAAAAATTTAAATCTTGTATTGGGTGATGAAGATAATAGAGGGTATTGAATCTTGATTCTTGACATCTAGAGAGAACCCTACAGCCTAACACAATCCAATGGAATTGACCAAGAAAACCCAAATAGAGTCAACCCTACTATAGGAGGAAGGGCCTGCAGTAAGAACTTACCATTTTGCAAGAGCTGAGAGCAAATGTTGTTCTGCAAGAGCTGAGGGCGAATGCTGAGGGCGAATGCAGGGCGAATGCTGTTCTGCAAGAGCTCAGGGCGAATGCTGAGGGCGAATGTTGTTCTGCAAGAGCTGAGGGCAAATGCTAAGGGCGAATGATTTCTTGCAAGAGCTGAGGGCGAATGTTGAGGGAAAATGTTGTTCTGCAAGAGCTGAGGGCGAATGTTGTTCTACAAGAGCGGAGGGCGAATGTGCGCGTGATATTAGACGTTAATGTAGCTATTGCGATGGATATAAGTTTCGTATTTTTAATAAAATCATTTTTATGTAGCGCGCATATAAGTTTCGTATTTTTATGTAGCGCGCATATAAGTGTCATTATACCGACGGCAGAAAAAGCGTCGCTATTGCGACGGATGCCTCCAAACGTCGTAATTGCGACACTTAGACATTGTGTCGCACTTGCGACGTTTGGAGGCAGTCGTCGCAATAGTGACGCTTTGGGCCATAGTGTCGCAATTGCGACGTATTCCTCCAAACGTCACAATTGTGATACGTTGTCTAAGTGTCGGTATTGCGACACTTTTCTATAAACGTCGGTATAGCGACGGTTTCGGGTGGGATTGAAAAAATTTGGGAAAATTTCCGACATTTGGTCAAAAGCATCGAAACCAAGTGTCGGAATTTCCCCCAAATGTAGTAGTGTGAGATTCTCATGAGATTTTTGATGTGTTATTTCTCTATATCTTTATGTTAATCACTTGCGGTAGATTTGTAAATTTATGTAGATGTTCTATGCTTGATGAAAATTTACTTTTCACGACAACAATCACATAAACAATCAAGTAAAATGCTGATAGAATATACCACTGGATCTATAGAAGACAAACCAGAAACAGAAAAATGTCGTGGTGTATTATGGCGGTTGTTGACACCTAATCCTATGGGATGGGTGTGCACATGTAATATTGTATATTATTTAATATTAGGAAATAAGGAAGGCCAAGAGTCATTGGGAGATGAATCCCAATAGCCACACCTCCATGTATAAATGCATGTTCATTCTTCATTCAATAATACATTCTGATTTGAGGAGTTACCTCCTGGTTTGACATGGTATCAGAGCCAGTCCCACTATTGGCATTTCTACCTGTGGTGTAACTCCCTCTCCTTTGCTCAGTCAGTTTTTAATAATAGTTTTGCTGCTCCTACTTATTGCTAGACTGTTATTCTGCATTTTTTTTCTCTGCATAACTCTAACATTTGCAGCTCCTGCAGCTCCTGAAGATTCTGCAATCCTGCAGTTCCTGGAACACTGCAAATTGCAGCCTCCCTCTACAGTCCTGCAAAGATCCCATTCCTAATTTTTTGTAACAAGCCTCTCGGCCTCCCTCTCTCCACTCTCCCCACGCCCCCTCACACTTCCCTGCATAGCGCTGTCTATTCTTTCAACCCACTGCATAACTCAACTCACATTGAAAGAGCGCTCATATATTATCGCACTGCCTGTATATTCAGCGCTCTTTCATATAGCGCCACTACCATATACCGCCTCCCTGTATATTCATACCGCCCACCATATGTAATAATATTCACGCTATCATAAAATACGTTATATTATACCACTGTTCATATGACAGTCCACCTATAATATCAACGCTGCATAATACGCTGCTCCACCATTTAATCACTGCAATATACCAGCGCTATCATGTAATCTTTACATCCCATTTGACTACGCCCCATCCACTCTGCAAATCGAGCATTCCACATTAACTCTTCTCCGCTACCCACTACATTCATTCCTCGGCCCTCTCCATGGCCTGTCGGCCCTCCACCAGCGCTGCCAGTCATATACCACTCCGCCCTAGTCCTACTCCCTTCTATCGCCGCCCCACTACTTACATTACCTCCCCACGGCTAATCATTCCCATAATTCAATACAGTTCTCCCACACGTCGATACTGCATCCAGTAATATCAACGCTGTCTCCTTCCATACGTTAATATGTTATATAAAACCGCCCTTTCAAATACGCTGGTTTGACATATTCAATACCGCCTTCTATCTATACGCTGGTTTGACATATTCAATATGCCCCTCCTGCATATAACGCCCTCTATCATATTCAATACACTGTCTCCCATTAACACATAATACCACCCTTTCATATATAATACAGCGTTGTGGTATTACATACCGCTCTCATTTGTATACATCGCCCTCTCCCATACTGATACATCGCCCTCCTCCCATTTGTATACATCGCCCTCTCCCATTTCTTAATACAATTCATTCATAATTCCACCTTTCCGCCCTTCTTAATATTACCATTCCGCCCATTTTTTAATACCACCCCTTCCACCATTTTTTCATATAAATTTTTTATCCAAACAAAAAATATATATATACATATATTTTTTTTGTGCAGAATTCAGTTTTTAGAAAAGAGTTTTTGTGCTTTTAAACTGAGTATATTTTCCAGCAAAGAGTGTTTTTGTTTTCTCTCCTTCAAAAGAGATTCTCCAGCAAAGTTTTTTTTCTCTCCTCCTTCAAAAGAAGATGACAGTCCCTTCATCTTCTAAAGAGGCTACATACTTGGCACGGAGAGAAAAGAGACATGCTTCAGGTTCATCCAGAGGAAGAGAAGGCAGAAGCCGAAGAAGAAATTTCAGAGAAAAGGGGGGCAGACAATCTAAAGCTCAGCAGCAAAGAAATCAAGACAAAGGTAAAACTAATGACAAAGACAAAGGTAAACCACCTGAATCAGCTCATTCTGTTCTAGCACATTGTAACAATGGAGTAACTGAAAACCTATTTGATGTTTCATTTACTTCATGGAGAGATGATTGGTTGCTAGATTCAGTAGCAACATGTCACATGACATTTAGAAAAAAAAAATTGAAGAATTCACTGAAAAAGTTGATGGAGCAGTATATTTCGCAGATAAATCCAAACTCAAGCCATCAGGGCTTGCCACGGTCAGGCTTAAGTTGCCTATTCTTCCAAATCATATCCTACATGAGGTTCTATACCTCCCAGAGTTGAAGAGAAACTTGCTATCCCTGGTCGAAATCTGGCAGCAAGGACACTCAATTCACTTGTTTGATGGCAAGGCAGAGGTCAGAAAAGCATCAGATCACTCACTTGTCATGGAGGGAATAGAAGAAGGGAGACTCTTGAAGCTGAAAGGTTCATCTACTCATGCTCAAAACTTTGCATTCAGTTCACATCATGATGAAGGTACATTTCCATCAAGTCTTTTATGGCATGCTAGATTTGGACACTTAAACTATGACAGCCTTCGTTTGTTGAAGAAAAATGGTGTTGATGGACTGCCTACAATTCCTAGAAAACCCAAGGAATGTGATGCTTGTATTCTAGGAAAGCATAGCAAACAACCATTTCATGATTCACACTCAAGAGCACATAGGAAACTTGAACTTGTTCATTCAGATTTATGTGGCCCTATGCCTATTGCTTCTGCAAATGGAAACAAATACATGATGACATTTATCGATGACTACACCAGAATGTGTTGGATTTACTTACTGAAGAATAAGTCTGATGCTTTTCAAACTTTCAAGAATTTTCATGCATGGATTGAAAATGATGCACAAACACATATTGGCTCTCTACGTACTGATAATGGAAAAGAATACACTTCAAACGAATTTGAAAATTATCTTCATCAACATGGAATCAAACATCAAACAACTATGCCATATAATCCACAACAGAACGGTGTAGCTGAAAGAATGAACAGAACCATTTTAAATATGGTCCGCTCCATGTTATTTTTCAAGAATGTAAAATTGATGTTTTGGGCTGATGCAGTTCTATGTGTTGTTTACATAAAGAATAGGTGTCCTCCAAGTTCAATTAGAAACAAAACTCCTTTTGAAATGTGGCATGGCCACATTCCTTCGGTAAAGCATTTCAGGGTCTTTGGGTCCACCTGTTATGCCTTGATACCCAAGGGTCAAAGAAACAAACTTGGTGCTAGAAGTCGAAAATGTATCTTCTTGGGGTACTCCAATACCTCCAAAGGATATCGTCTCTATGATGAAGCAAATAAGAAGTTTGTAATAGCAAGAGATGTCATATTCCTTGAATCTTCCAAGAGTGACAAGGTTGTTGAGTGGCAACTTGATCGCCTGGATAGATTCACACATGCAAAGTCTTTCCAAGAATTTGATAATGAGATTCCACATCTTGAAGGGGGGATTCCGATATTGAATCAAACTGTGGAATCATGTCCTGAAGCACTCTCTCCCCCACATGAAGAAACAACCACGTATGACACATTGGATGATGTGATTGACAGAATTGGGAGATTGAATCTTGAATCAATCCCAACTCAGTCAAATGACCAGCCTGGGCCATCTCAGAAAGGTCCTCCCAAATGGCTGACAAAGACACTGGAGAATGTTCATCCCGATGAGGTTGGAAAAACAGGAACAAGAAGTTCCACTCAACAAATCGAAGGTGATGTAGATAATTCTGATTCCCCTGTTGATATGGATATTGCTTATAACTGTGAATTGAGTTTGTCTACAGATCATGAACCAACTTCCTTCAAAGAAGCCGCTTCTCACGATGAATGGAAAGAAGCGATGCAGAAGGAGTATGATGCCTTGATAAAGAATGGCACTTGGAAGCTGGTTGATCCGCCTTTGGGAACAAAACCAATTGGCCGTAAGTGGGTCTACAAGAACAAGTACAAAGCAGACGGCTCACTTGACAAGCACAAGGCTAGGCTTGTGGCAAAAGGATTCGCACAAAAAGAAGGAGTCGATTATGAAGAAACTTTTGCTCCCACAGCAAAATGGACCACCATCCGGACTCTCTTTGCCTTAGCAGCTCATAATGGATGGAAAGTCCATCAGATGGATGTAAAAACAACCTTCTTGAATGGAGATCTAAAGGAGAAAGTTTATATGTCCCAGCCAGAAGGATTTGTGGTAAAGGGTCAAGAACACAAAGTTTGCAAGCTTATAAAATCCTTGTATGGCCTCAAGCAAGCACTACGAGCCTGGTATGAGAAATTAACTGAGCATCTTCTGAAACTTGACTTCAAACATTTTGATCTTGATGATGCAACTTTGTTTGTTAAGAAAGTTGGAAAAACAGTTGTATATCTTGTGGTATATGTAGATGATCTTTTGATAACAGGAAACAATGAGAGCTATATTGCATCCATGAAGAAAGATTTGAAGAAAGGTTTTGAAATGATTGATTTGGGTCATGTTCATTACTATTTGGGTATTGAAGTAATTCAACATCCTAAATTCATATTTCTTTCTCAAAAGAAGTACATTGGAGATCTATTGAACAAATTTGGCATGGATGACTGTAATCCCTTAACCACTCCAATGGAACAAAACTTGAAGCTCACATCTATTGAAGGGAAGGAATTTGAGGATGCAACTAAGTATAGACAGCTTGTAGGAAGTCTTATCTACCTGACCACCACCAGACCTGACATTTCATTTGCTGTTGGAATCCTCTCAAGGTTCATGCAAAAACCTCGTGAAGGACATTGGTCTGCTGCGAAAAGAGTGTTAAGGTACTTGAAGGGGACTCAAGACTTTGGACTCAAATATACACAGGTAGGTGACTTCAACTTGATCGGATACTCTGATTCAAACTTTGATGGAGACAAAGAAACAAGGGTGTCTACTACAGGTTACACCATGAGTCTTGGGGATCGAGGTGACTGTCTCATAAGGAGATCATAAACGATGATTCACATTGAGTTCCACGGCAAGGCAGAATATGTGGCGACAGTGGAAACAACAAGGAAATTATTGTGTGGGAAAATCTGGAAGATTTGCAAATGAAACAAATGTATTCCACACCACTCATGATCGACAACACTTCTGCAATAAAGTTGGCCAAGAATAAGTCGTGGTTGAACAACACATCGATACAAATACAAGTACCATCTAATTCGACACTCATGTTGGATAGGAACCATCCATCTACATCATTGTTCTAAAATGGCTTCTTGACATCTTCACCAAACACTTGGAGAGAAAAAGTTTGAAAATTCAGATCGATACTTGGACTCACCAATATCCCTTTAGTTAAAGGGGGAATGTTGACACCTAATCCTATGGGATGGGTGTGCACATGTAATATTGTGTATTATTTAATATTAGGAAATAAGGAAGGCCAAGAGTCATTAGGAGATGAATCCCAATAGCCTCACCTCCATGTATAAATGCATGTTCACTCTTCATTCAATAATACATTCTGATTTGAGGAGTTACCTCCTGGTTTGACAGCGGTCAACATGATGCTTCAACCAGCAAAGTCTCCTTGGTCATCCAACCCAGCATGTGTCACAACAGCCCTCAAAACAGCCACACATTCAACTCAAATTCAACCCTAGAAAATTCAACGCTGCCCCAACAGCAGCAACACCAGCAACAACGGCAGCAATGGCAACAGCAACGGCAGCAACAATGCCAACAATGGCAACAACAACGTCTTTGTCCTTCTTTGCCACGTGTGAACTGAAACTGCCTCCAAGGAGCTCGAACCAATCAAAAGAGGAGAGATGATCTGTGAGGATGAGATGAGTGAAATTTCCTCCAACATTGACTCTATTTATATCAATCACTGAGGTGTGTGACACATTTTCTAGGGGTGTAAAACCTTAAGGCCGACTATATATTTTAGAAGTATTAAAAATAAATTCAAAATAAATGTTCTGCTCATCAAATAAAGATCAATTTTAAATCGATAATACACCTCTATGAAAGAGGAACTCAATAATATTGGTATCTTCATCTAAGCATCACAACATGGAGTTTGGACCTAGTTGTCCAATTTTAACACTTCCTCTCAACTAGGGAGAACTCCATCCACCTGTGCAATCAAACATCGAAGTGCGTCATCCCCCCATACATCAACACTTTAGCCTCTTTATTTAAAGGCTGTTGACTATGGGTGGGTCTACAAGAACATCATTCCACAGTGGCTTATTCAGCCCGAGGTTGAGAAACCTCTATGTGACTCCTGGCAGTCTCACTTTCATAGAAGTTGGTTTATCATTTGATCGATAGGAGGTCCAAAACCTCACTTGGACTCAAGAGAGTCATATATACTAACCCGAAGTTAGTCTCACTAACCTGAAGTCAGTTGGAGGTCTGAAACCTCACATGGACTCAAGAGTCATGACTCAAGAGTCACATACCAACAAGAAGTTGTTCATGTTGAAGTGATGAGTCAAGAAACCTGCATGGACTCAAAGAGTCACATACCAACTCGAAGTTGGTTTATCTGACCCGAAGTCAGTAGGAGGTCCGAAACCTCACTAGACTTGATCCCAGATCAAGTGGTTGGACACGTGTCATCCTAGATAGAGAGTACGACAATCTCTGATGCGTCCATTAGTCTTTGCTACTAGTCTCTAGCTTTTCCCACCTCATTGGCCAAATGAGAGGTACTTCCCATGAGTCCGGAACTCAATGGGTAGGATGCATACGGGGCACAGATCATGAGAGGTGAACCTACTCAAATATCATAAAGGTGGGGCAGAAGCACCACAAGGTTCGGTAAGCCTAGCCCCGTGTGCTTATAGCTCCGAGGAACTATCCCCAAGGCCCCCCCAGAGCTCCCAGAGCTCATCGTCCAACAAGACCCTCAGAATAGGGTCGTTCCACAGTCCCAGATTCTCACAAAAGGTTAGGGAACACGATAGTGAGGACATAATGAGAATATGCGCATTTGCTCATCGTTTTGTATGATCGAGCCTTTCGGCGCCAGCTGGCTGTACCATATCTGAATAAGTGGTACACGACCATCGAAGCATGCTTGGATCGTTCGTGGAACACGGGATTCTATGACAAACGAATCCCCCTCTAGTTATCACAAAGGATAACGATGGCATCTAGCACATGCTCGAACAACTCACTGAAGAGCTTTCGCAACCAAGTGACTTCACAACAGGCCATACATGCTGCAATGTATTCAGCCTCAGTGGTGCTCAAGGCTACCGACTTTCGTTTCCTGCTCGAAGCAAATCTACGTGCAAAGCAGCATCCAGATGTGCCCTTGCGATCCACCACACTGCCAGCCCAATCGGCATCAGTATATCCAAGGAGTGTCATGCTCCCAGTAGTGTATCTCAGCCCATGGTCTATCGTGCCCCAGAGATATCTCAAGAGTTTCTTGGCACCAACCCAGTGAATGTTATGATCAACCATGTGTTGACTCAAAGTGTTCACTGCACAGCATACGTCCGGACGGGTGTTCACTAAGACCATCAAGGCCCCTACGAGTTGAAGATACTCAGTAGGATTTGCTAGCATGGGCCCAGCAGCACTGCCACTCAAATTCTTAAAGTTGAGCTCCATTGGTGTTGACCTGGACTTACAGTCCACCATACTAAATCTTTCCAGAAGCTTCACAATGTATTTTCCTTGAGAAAGGAAAATCTTGCCCAGTCTCTGCCAAACCTCCAGGCCTAGGAAATAGTGCATCAGTCCTAGGTCCTTCATCTCGAACTCAGCAGCGAGCTCCCTCTTGCACTGATGAATGAGAGGGTCGGCTGTCACGAAGAGGTCATCCATACAACACCGGAATGAGAGCTTCCTTTGACAACTTTAAAGTAAAGGTTCGGATCACGGCAGCCGCCAAGGTGAAGCCCTGACTTCATCAGTAGCTGCATCTCCTCCTCACCTGGCTTCTGGTGATTGCTTTAGCCTATAGAGGGCTTTCTTTAACCTGCAAACATGGGTGTCCCAATCTTGGACTTCGAACCCCAAAGGTTGCTCCACATATACCTCTTCCTTTATCGCACCATGCATAAATGCGGTCTTCACATCCATCTGATGAAGACTCCATCCTTGCGTAGCAGCAAGGGCTATAATAGATCGAATGGTGGTGTATCGGGCCACAATTGAAAATATGTCATCATAATGTATGCCTTCCTTTTGAAAGAAGCCACGGGCAACGAATCTTGCCTTGAATTTTTCAGCACTTCCATCAGATCCATGCTTGATCTTGTAGAGCCATTTCGAGGTGACAATTGCTTTGTCCTTCGGCCTTGGAACCACATCCCAGACATCATTCTTCATAATGGAGTCATACTCTTCATGCATAGCATCCTTCTAGACTTGATTCTTTACGACTTCTTCAAAGGATCCAGGCTCGGATTGTATAATAGTGCTCATGGCTGCTAGATACCCTTGGTATCTACTCGACTCCTTGCTTTCACGAAATGTCCCCCCTTTTTTTTTGGGTTGCATGTCCCTCAGCATCCTCAAGAGTGTCCCTAAGCCATGATGGTCTCTTTCCCAGTGAAGGAGGTGGATCAATCGGGTCCATCAGTCCTTCAACATCAGGCATTGTTTCATCCTTCAGTTCTTCTTGATTTCTAGGCCTTACTTCATTATCTTCCTCAAATCTCGGAAGATTGACTACTTTCCTCAGGGAAGTATCTTCGTCAATGGTGTCATCGTGGCATATATCCACTTCCCTTTGACCAGGCACATATAATCTATAGGCCTTAAATTTTAGTTGTATCCCACAAACATTGTGGTCTCCCTCTTGATGCTGGCTCCTTTGCAAAAGTTCTTGAACTCGTTCATCTCATATTCAGTGCCATTATCGGTCTATCGGATAGCATCTCATGTCATTGCTCCCAATGGACTTCCTCCAACCTAGTAGAGTGTATCAATTCTATACCTAAACATGGTAGCTTCCTTGAAGCTCTTCTTCCACATGTGCACCTTTCCATCAGTGAATTCCACATTGAAACCTTTGTCTTCCATGGTCGATATAGACACAAGGTTCTTCTTCAAATTAGGTACATAGAGTACATCCTACAAGTGAAGGACTTGACCTTGATACAAGTGGAGGGTCACAGTCCCTGTCCCTTTCACGGGATATGTGGCATTATCTCCAAGGATAATTTCCATATTGGTATCCTTCTCAACCATATCAGAGTGCTTCCTTGAAGCTAGTGATGTGCCTTGAGGCACCACTATCTATCAACCAGACATCCATAGTGTCGGGTGGAGATGCAGTAGAGAGGGTAGATACAAGAATGAATTCATTTCTTTTATCAACAACATTTGTTCCTCATACCTGGAATTTCTTGACCTTTTGAAAGGTTGATCATTTCCGCCAGAGGGAGCCTTCCACTTTCCCTTGAACCTGTTGTTCCTTTTATTGTCATCACCATCGGGAGAATCCTTCTTGAAAAGAAATTCTCTAGCATAGTGACCTGGCTTATGACAAGTGTAACACTTGCCCTTCTTTCCTTGTGCCCCTGCTCTTCCTTTGATCTTTGGACCACCAAAGTTCTTTCTATAATGAGCAGTGTAGGCAGCATTCCCTTCATTTTCATACTCCTTCATTCTTGTCTCTTCTTGAATGCATCTCGACAATACCTCATCAAAGTTAGGTATCAAATTATTATTGAGAATGGTAGTATTGAACACATGCCATTCGGATGGGAGCCCTCCAAGTGCGGTGAGTACCATCTCTCGATCAGTTATTGTCTCCCCAATAGCCAACAAATTGTTCTTGATCTCGATCAGCTTCAGAAAGTATGATTGGACAAACTCATCCCTGCCTTTCTTCAGATTCTTCAATTGATTCTTGAAGAATAGTACTTGATTCGCATTGTTGGCCTTGAACATGAGAATAAATTTATTATACATCTCTTTGGATGTGCCCAACTTAGAGATGTAGGCCACCAGACTTTTATGAATGGATTCCCTAATCATCATCTTTGCTTTGATCTCCCCCTTCTTGTACTTTGTTTTGGCAGCAGCAGTAGCAGTGGATGGAGGTTCTTGGATTTTACCCTGCACATATTCCATGACATCTTGGTCTTCCAATTTGAGATCCAATATCATATTCCAAGCATGGAAGTCATCCTTTCTAGACAATTTTTCATCCTCCTTGAAGCCATAGTTTGCAGAACCCATTTTCTTCTTCGGTGATTGCTATAAATTAGGGCTTGTCTTCACCTCAGCTCTGATTCCATGTAAATTTATGTATATGTTCTATTCTTGATGCAACTTTACTTTTCACGACAACAATCACATAAACAATCAAGTAAAATGCTGATAGAGCATACCAGTGGATCTATAGAAGACAAACCAGAAACAGAAAAATGTGGTGGTGCGTTACGGCAGTCAACAGGATGCTTCAACCAGCAAAGTCTCCTTGGTCAGCCAACCCAACATGTGTCACAACAGCCCTCAAAACAGCCACACAGTGAACTCAAATTCAACCCCAGAAAATTCAATGCCGCCCCAACGGTAGCAATGGCAGCAACACCAGCAACAACGGCAGTGATGGCAACAGCAACGGCAGCAACGGCAACAACAACGTCTTCGTCCTTCTTTGCCACATGTGAACTAAAACTGCCTCCAAGGAGCTCGAACCAATCAGAAGAGGAGAGATGATGTGTGAGGATGAGATGAGTGAAATGTCCTCCAACATTGACTCTATTTATATCAATCATTGAGGTGTGTGACACATTTGCTGGGGGTGTAAAACCTTAAGTCCGACCTGCACATATTTGAAATTATTAAAAATAAATTCAAAATAAATGTTCTACTCATCGGATTAAGATCAATTTTAAATCAATCTTACACCTCTCCAAAAGAGGAACCCAATAAAATATTGGTATCTTCATCTGAGCATCACAACATGGAGTTTTGACCTAGTTGTCCAATTTTAACAAGATTTTATCTCTAATTACTCATAATTAAAAATATTATGCTCTGACTTCCTTTAGGGGTGGAATTACTGTCTTTTCCTATGTTATGTGTATGAATCATCTTTGTCAAAAACCTTTATCTGCCTCAGCTTCCATGTGAAGAACTGTTGTTACTAAAACTATTGATGTTGACTCCATAGCCCAATGGTAGTAAGCTTTCATTTTTCAACCTACAATCATACAAAACCAAGTCACGTTTCATAGAGTTAGCCATCTAGTATTATCTTTATTCAAAATCATAAACCCCCCTTTGAGAGAGCCCTCTCAAACTTAAGAGACTAATCTTCATTTAGAAGTGGTTTGAAAGAGTTATATTGAGTTGATTGATGAGCATCCAATCAAGATCAATTTGGTGATAACAGAAGTGATGACATACTCAGTATTATGATAATATTTGTGCTCCACTATTACACTGGTACAGTAGCTATAAGTCTATCACGTTGTCTCAATAATATGACAACTCGGTGCTATAAAAAGGTCCAGGATTCAGTGTAGTAATGATGATTCGGTACCATAAGGTCAAGGTGGATCTACATTGAAGAAGCTAATCAAACAAATCAAGGTAACTAAGCGTTTACTTCAGCAAAGGATTGGATCCTCTATTCATCTCATCAAGTCAAAGGGTCTACAATGCAATATAGCACAAAATATAGACAGCCAAAAGAAGTATTTCATATCTACACTCATTCACCTCCAAGCAAGTCTAAGTATTGTGAAGAAAAGAAGGCATTATCTTATTATATCAAGGATCCCCTCCTTATCCTTGAAGAAGGTCATCCAAAGAAGCATTAATCACCATCAACAAAAGAAAGTTGGATCTAAAGATGTTGTCATCATAAACGGAGCAATCTCCTTTTTTGAAGAATGGTTTTTCATTTGGAAGAAGATCATTCAAAAGTATCACTAATACATCTTCTTCAACCACCTTCAAAGTAACAAAGGTGAATATTTCATCTTCACTTGTCAAGCAAGTATATTTCATTCTATAATCAAATTTGGTTAAAATGACCTTGTGTTTGCAAGGAGATCCATAATTTGGTTGGGTCATCGAAACTCCTTGCATGGGAAAATAAGGATAGATATGATCCTTGAATAAAGTCAAGTCATTGGCATCTACGAAAAAGTCTTTGAAGGTCAAATATTGTCTGAATACATGGAAAGGGATCAAAGGACTCAAAGGATTCTTATGAAATAAATCAAAGGTTATCTCATCCCTATGTAGCAGAAATGGAGGCATCAAAGAGATATATGATAAGTTGGAAGAAATATGCTCTGAAGATGCAGTGAAAGAAGGTCATATCACTTATTAGACCTAATCTACATTAAATTGAAGGAATATCTTCATAGAATCTCAATTGTGATGTCTGGTAGGAATTATGAAAAGAAAGTTACCTCATTCAACAACTTGTGGATTCTATCCTAGATAGAAGAAGACAAGTTGAGGGAAAAAGTGATGAAATTTAAAAGGACTCAGACATTATAGAGAGGAAGCTCATATCATAGGAAAGAGGGAGTAAGAGATCACTACTATGATTAAGATAGTCTCCGTCAAAAAAGGTATTTTCGTAGCTCCTAAACCTTTTGTTATAGGATAGGACTATAATAAATAATAAGATGCAATGTGGCATCATGCAAGCATTAGAAACAAGAGCTCATGATATCACCATGGGAATCATGAAGGACAGAAGGAACAAAATCCATGGCAGTCAAATATGAAGGAAATAGCTCTCGGGAATCTCATTGGTAATTGAAGGAAAGAAAGAATTCATCTAGGGAAAAGCTCATCATACATCAAAAGGGAAACATTTGTCAGATAGAGATATGCAAGATCCTCAAGATTCTCTGATGGAATCCTCATCAAAAGATTCATCGATCCAGAGAGTAATCAATTGTTTCATCGGGAACTCCAACTTGTGAAATTGATGGGATGATGTCATGATGACATAAGAGATGAAGTAGATCAAGGGGTTGAAGATATTTTCAATCAAGGAAGTTTTTGAAAGAAACCTAAATGAACTTAAGGTAATATGGTTGCAAGTAACATGGATCGCTACTTCTATCTTGAGAATCATGATCAAAGGAAAAGGATCTCCTCCTATGAAAGGATGCAAGAAGGCATAGGTCACACTAGGTGAAATAAACATAATATGTCCACATATGTATATAAATTGGTTGACTACAATCAAGGAACTCTGATTGGAAGCTCATGGGAATGAAACAACCATGGTGAAGACAATCAACATCCAAGAAGAATTGACTAGGAAATCTCCCGGAAAGATATGAAGACTTTGATGGAAGTATGAAAAATATGAAGACCCTTAACAATGGATATCTTTGGGGGATATGCCAACAAGTAAGTTGGATGTTGATACCTAGAGGAAGATGTCATGATGAAAGACCATCACAAAGGTAATTTTGATTTAAATGTTCATATTTATTTTGAACAATATTTGGATGGGCTTATGCAGGGCTACCAAAGGAAGTATATGTCTTCCATCGTTGATAACCATGTGGCAAGATGAAAGATCCTTGAAGATATGTGGTATGAAGAAAGCAGCATGACATGAAGCAAAGCTAGATGAATATTAATGGATCACTTTCTGATGAAAGGGATGAAGGCTGAAGAAAATCCCCTTCGGGATATGTTTGCTAGTGCATCAAGTAGAGTCTTGAATTCTTTTGAATTAGTTTATGAAGAAACTGAACCATCTGCAAGATGGCAACTCCCGAGCATATCTGCTTCAGAAGTCTATTCTAATGTGTCAGCCTTTCACTTAGTAGCTGCCACTCGAATACCGATAAAGGATTTAATCATTTCAATCCAAGAGAATTCAAACTGTGTCCAATCTATTCCCCTTCTTGACCCCAAGCAGCTTCAGGCAGAAGCTAGAAAGTTAAAAACACAATATTTGCATCTAGGATGCATCAGAGTGGGAATCAGTGTTGTCACACATCAAGGGTTAGATACTTATGTCTTAGCGACTGTGAGAGATCTCACCCACAATAAATATATTGATTCAATCATTGGAGGGATTGTAGCCCCATTATCTAATGGCCCTGTATGGTTTGATTGCTACCCTAATTTTTCAGTCTATGTATTTGATGAAACCATAGATAAAATCTCACAGCTTCAAATACAGACTTCAGGGTTTGACATGTTGAAAAATACAAATAATATTTCCATTCAGACTAGAGGTTGTTTTAGACACACAAACACCCTCTATCCGGCTATCCTCCATGCACCCAACAGAGATTCAAAAACTAGTGTTGTTGTTCTCACCGATTCAAAGAATCAAAAGGTAGAACATCAAGCAATCAAATGGGAAGATCTGAATTTCCCAGAACATTGGGTCATTCCTAACCCCAAACCCATCTCTGAAAAATGCATCACTTATGCCAACATCCATGAAGATCAATCCTCGGTTGTCTTGTCTTTCCCCAGAAGATCCACCATTGACAGACATAGGATTGAAGAAGCCTGCAAAAAGTCTCCCATGTATGAATATCCAAAAATTGTAGATACTGCTTGTTCAAGTTTAGTTTCAAGTTCTTGTAAACACATTTCTTTATTTGAGTTTGCCTTCCTGCCCAGAATGCAGAAATTTAGTCAATCTTAGTAGTCTTGCCTATCTGGCCATTCATGAAAATCATCATCTTAGGACAGGAGAAGCCCCAGCTTCCACTTCTTTTAACCCTTGTCCTAATCCAAAATGTTCTGACATTCCATTCCGTCATGAGTCAGACCATGTATTAATGATGCATGAATTTCCATCTCTGGAAAATGAAGACCCCAGATTGACAGAAATGTTCAGCAAGATGAGACCACCAAATATGCCAAAATTTGGTCTCGGATATCTTGAGCAGATGAATGATCTGATCCCTAAGTCAAGATTCAAAGATCTACCAGCTGACTGCAAAAATCCTTCAGTCATGGAAATGCATAAATTCTTCACCATTATGGATGGGTTCAAAAAGCACAAAGTTGTAACCCATTGGATGAAAGAGATGTTAAACTGGGACATCTACACTCATCCAGAGGCTAAGCTTCTGGTCCCACTCATTCGAGTGAAGAGAAAATCATATCATCAGAAGAATGGAAGGAATACATGAAAAGAACAAACAGTTGGATATCTTTCTATTCATGGAAGAAAAATAAACAATCTGATATTGCATTAATCACTGATGCCACAACATCCTCTTCTCAGCATTCATGGTCAGCCCTTGACGGTAGTAAAATTGAAACTTCTACTACCTTTCCTCCTTACAGAGGTATCATCCTAGGAGAAGGTCAAAACACTGCAAAGGCCATTCCTTTGGTGCTAAAGGATGATAATGCTCTTGGAATTGATGGCAGGATACAGAAATCCAGTGAACAGTTAAACTGGTCAAACACTGCCATAACAGGTCTTGATAAGAATGTTGCGAAGACTGTTTTTGTTAAGGAGCAGTTTGATAGGTTGCAAGTCTCAGTGAATGATGTAAATAATGCCCTGAATAATGTACAGTTTGATTCTTCTTTGATTAAGTCCTATTCCAAAGAATATTTAAATAAGATAGAAGAAGTAGAAAATAGAATAATAAGTGAAGCCTATTCTACCAAAGGTCTTATAACTGATCTGCCTGATAAGTTTGACAAGATAAATCCTTCCAAGACAGATAAGCCAATTCCAGCTTCTTTCTTACACAAAAGACATGTACATATCCAGAACCCTATCAATCCTATTGACAAGTTTCCTCATCTTTTTCCAAAAGAAGTTGGACAGTCCTCCCAGAGACCTGCAGAAGAAAGAATCACTCTTGCCTCTTTGATAAAAGAATCTGACAAAGAGCCCGAAACTCAGGTCCTCCCAGTCTATGAACCCCTAGAAAGTCAGTTTACTAGATATTCTACTCCAAATATTAGTGGAATGGGTAAACTTCCAGAGACTCATTCATTTTATCCTGAATGTCATAAAGAGTGGAATATTGATAATCTCAGTATGGGGAAAATTAGACAAGAAATTGATCAGATGATCACTGAGTATAAGCTCATGTGTGTCAGAGGAAAATTTGAAGTTGAAGCATGTAAAATTATGATTCAGAGCTTCACTAGAACCTTGGCAAGATGGTGGGAAGTTGAGACATCTCCAACTTTGATTAAAAAGATGGAAGAAGAAATTTTGAAAGATGAAAATGGAGATATTATTTTCCATTCTGATGGCACTCCCACAAATAACATGATTGGAGTTGTAACCTCCATGATCGAGGAACATTGGTGTGGCACTGAGACTGTTGTCTCAAAAAAAAATGAAATTATTTTGATGAATTTAAAATGTATGAAAATGCGCCAGTATGAAGATCTCCATCGAGATTGGATGCAGAGGATCTTCCTAGTAAAAGATCCCAAAAATATCTTGTGGAAACAAGTATATCTTGCAGCTTTGCCTTCAAAGTTGGTAGACATTATTAAACTGCAAGAATCTTTTCAGTTGCCTTTCGAAGTTTACACTTGGGGAGAAATCTATGCAATTATTACAAAGGTACTAGTAACTCTGTGTACTAGTTCAAAGATGAAAAAATCTTTAGAGAAGATGTCTAGACTTCCTGACAGTAAATCCTTTGCAGTAAATATGGCATCACTATTGATGATCCCCTAGTAAAAAAGAGAAAGTCTAAAAGAAAGGCTAAGAAGGCTCAAAAATGAGAAAAAATTGTCAGCAGAAATAATAAGAGGAGAATTTCCTCAAAGCCAGCTAAAAGAAAGGGATATTACAAGTATGTCCCTAATACCCATTACTATAAGCCCTCAGACATCCATTTAAAAACTCACAAGCATGAGAAGTTGAACCAACTCATATGTTGGTTATGTGGTAAACCTGGCCACACAGCGAACAGATGTCCTAATGGAGAAGAGTCAAAGAAAAACAGAGGCAGAAAATCTCAGCCTCCTAATAAAGGCAAGACAGTTGTAAAAACTGAAGATAAATGAAGTGTGGATCTCCACACCATAAAGCAGAAAATTGTCCTCGTCTGTTTATTCAACAACAACAGATGTATGATTATTCCTCTGATTCATGCAGTGAATCTTCCTCTTCCAGTTCTTCTGTTGAAGAACTACAAGCTCACTTACATTGTTCTTGTTCAGATTCTGAAAATTGTAAATGTGGATGTTCTTCTGATGATGAATCTGACTCTTCATCTGATAATAACCTTGCAGAAGATTTTAGTTCTAAACTAAAAGTTTTAATGGCACAAACAGATGAAGTTGAACTAAAGATTTTTTCACAAATTCGTGCCATGGAAGAAGGAGATCTAAAAAACAGATTTTTGGAGACATTCATGTCACAAACATCTTCAACCAGCAAAAGTGCCAGCAAGAAGCCTCTCTTTCTCAAAGCTTCTTATGAAAGAAATACCAAGGCCTACCAGCGGGATCAGCAACACAACAAAGTTCGCTCACTCACTTTGGGGGAGGTGAGTAGAGAAATACACATGCTCAAATCTAAAATTTCTGTTTTAAAATCCTAGGTTGCTAAACTAGAGAAAGGAAAACAAGAAATGGCACAGCCTATTTCAGGCCACTGTACAAATTACACACTACACAGTACACCATTTACAGAATCAAATGTTGAAATTCTTGAAGGAAAAAAGGATCCTACAGTAGGATTCAAAGAGATGTGTGTTCTAGCAATAGAATATCAACAGCATCATGTGCAGATAAATGTTTGTATCAAAGGAGAAATGTTTTCCCTCATTGCACTCTTAGATTCTAGTGCAGATGTAAATATTTTTAATAAAAAATCCATCCCCTCCAAATACTGGATTTCAGCGTCCAGGAAAATAATAGGGTTAGGAGAGAAAACCCTACAATATGAAGTTCCCAAAGATGTTGTCTTCTTTGATACTCATTGCATAAAATTGAAGTTTGCAGTAGGAGATATTCTTGTTGATTGCATTTTAGGAAATGTTTTCCTAGCAGTAGTAGAACCACATGGCTCTATCAGATTGAAAAATAACAGAGCTAGTTATTTCATAATTGTACCCACTTCAGATGGAAGATCCAAAAGAATAGATATGCCCTATATTTCAAATCCTAGGGTCTCTACCATGGTACAGGCTATGCAGGAACTTAAAAAGGCTGAAACAAAACTCACAGAGCTCAAGGACCTAAAGTCTACAATTCATATAGAAGAGAAATTAAAATCTCCAGACATTCAGAGAAAAATCTCTGAATTACAATCAGTTATAGAAACAGAATGTTGTTCAGAGGAACCTAATGCCTTCTGGCATAGAAAATAGCACTGTGTAGAGCTGTCCTACAAAACTGAGTATACAGGCGGACCCTGTAAATCCAAAGCAATCCCTATGAATAAGGAATACAGGGACCTATGTGAAAAGGAAATAAATCAGCTACTGAGCAGAACGCTGATTCGAGAATCCTGTAGTCCATGGAATTGTTATGGATTCTATGTGAATAAAAGATCAGAACAAATCAGAAGAATCCTAAGACTTGTAATAAATTATAAGCCTCTGAATTCTGTTCTTACCGATGATACTTATCCAATTCCGCACAAAGGTGATCTACTGGGTAGGATATCTGGCGCAAAAATATTTTCAAAGTTTGATCTAAAGTCTGGTTTTTGGCAGGTTGCAATCGCAGAAAAAAAGATAAATTCAAAACTGCCTTTTGTATTCCAGCTGGACACTATGAATGGAATGTCATGTCGTTTGGCCTCAAGCATGCTCCCTCAAAGTTTCAGAAGGTTATGGATTCTATATTCAAAACTTATGCAGATTGGTTGCTTATTTACATAGATGACATTCTTATTTTTTCAAAAAATCTTCAGGACCACTTTAAACACA
The DNA here is from genome assembly GCA_034641835.2 of Pinus albicaulis. NCBI lineage: Eukaryota > Viridiplantae > Streptophyta > Pinopsida > Pinales > Pinaceae > Pinus > Pinus albicaulis. Next base: position 1,542,456,149 of record CM076570.1, on the reverse strand, counting down.
TAAGAATCTTTATAAAGTTGGTCAAACAAAATGGTCTGGTATTAAGTAAAAAGAAGATTGAAATCTTCCAGACTTCTATAAAGTTTTTGGGGCACACAATCCAGAATGGACAGATTACCTTGCAAAGCCATGCTATGGAATTTGCAAATAAATTCCCTGATGTCATCCTCGATAAAACACAGCTTCAAAGATTTCTAGGATGTCTGAATCATGTTGGGAATTTCTATAAGGATTGTGCAGCAGATAGATCTCTGTTAAATTAGAGACTGAGGAAAAATCTTTCACCTTGGACAGAAGATCACACTGCAGCTGTTAGACAAATTAAAGCCAAGGTAAACACTTTGCCAATTTTGTATGTCGCTGATGAAAGTTCTTTTAAAATTGTTGGAACAGATGCCTCAGCATTAGGAAAGGTCCTTACTAAGGACATTAAAAAGCCCGATGAAGCCAAATTCGCTAGATGGCAAGCACTCTTTGCCAGCTTTGACTTTAAAATTGAACATATTAAAGGGACAGAGAATCACTTGCCAGATTTCTTAAGCCGAGAATACATTCAGCAACAAGAAAAAGAAGAAGACCAAGTAATGGTGATAGTAACAGAATGGGATAAAGGTCACTAAAGAGAAATCCTGAGGACCATCCCAGAAGATAAAAACTGGGCCGCATACAGAGAAGAATGAAGGCCTACTTGGCAGCGCAGAAATACCAAAGTACTAGATGCTAATTTGCAAAATCATACAGATCTCCAGCATCTTGTACCTGAAAGACGAGTGTACCCAAAAGGCAGTAGATGGATACACGATATGGTGTACTCCAAAAGTATGGCTACATCATTTGAGGCTGAAGAGTCATTAACGAATGACTTTCTTGATATCTCAGTTATGTGCACAGGAGGGAGTGATAGACAAAGAATCTATCATAAATATTGGTCATTAACAGTACTAGAAACCCTGAATGGACCTGGACTAATTTCAATCAATGGCCAGGAAATAATCCTGATTTAATATTTCCAGATACCATTTATAATTTCTCAGGGCATAAAAAGCTAGCCTATGGTATCAGAGCATAGGCCCATGATCGTCAGGAGAATCTACACCAAATCTTGGAATGATACCACATATCAAAGGTACAGATTTCCTGGAATAAAAATCTTAGACGATCCAATAGAAAGTGGTTCTAGTGGACTCCACTAAAAAATTCTCCACTTTGTAATGTCTCCCAGTCACAGGATTAAAGTGACCGGTTTTTCCCGAGGACTTTTCCGGTAAAAAAGTATCCTCTGTGTAAATATTTGTAATAGTTTCCTCGTGGGCCTTCTGTACCAAAAGGCATCCACTTTGTACCTAGCACTGGCACCCACATGTCTGCGTCCGAATGAAGGAATCTCTGTGCGGATGTCGATTTGGCGTTAGCCGAAAGGAATGATTCCCTCTCCACGTCTTTGTCCCAGTCAGTTCCGAATTGATTTCTTGTCCCTCCTTCTCATCCTATATAAGGAGGGTAAGGCTCATTCATTCGGCATCGAGAGTTAGAGAGTCATTAGAGTTTTGTGTGTTTAGAGTCTGAGTCTATATTCTTCCTGCTCTGCATCTGCAAGCTTTAAGCTTGATCTGCTTGCATCACGGAGAAGTGACTCAAGTCTAGTAGTTGATCTGAGAAGCCTGCGCATCAGTGTGCTCGGCACTGGTGAGAACCTAAAGTGGCCAGATCATTAGTCTGTGTGAAAGTCTGTGTGTTATATTTTCTTAGACTGAGTCTGTATTCAGCCAGGAAGCCTCCAGAGCGCTATCTCATTTGTTGAGAAGCCATCACTGGTAAATGCTGAAACAGTCAATCTCAGGAAAGAAATCTGAGTCCATGAGATCCCTATAATACATTTCTGAAATTAATAAAGAGAAAAAAAAAATCCGCATTCTTGAGTATTTAAAACTCCGAGCTTTATATTGTCTGTTGAGTTAGTATCTGTCTCTCTTATGTTCACTTGAGGTTCGCCAAAGGTTCACAAAAACACCTAAGGACGCCAACGTTGTTGAAGGCAGGAGGCCGTGTTTAAGCCGTTAGAGTGTGACAGTAGAAGTAAGTTCGTGTATGGGTTCGTGTAAAGGAATTTGAGAGATGAAAGGCAGAGAAGAGACTCAACAAGGCTAGTCAGCCTGTTGTTGTTGTTGCAAGCTTTGATCAGTGAAGCCCCTGCGTAAAATTGACTTGCGGATGAAAGTGATGGATAGTGTGTACCCTATGAAGAGATCCCAAAGAATGAAGTCCCCATATCAAAGAAGAAATTTATGACATCAAAGGAAGGGGTTCTTCAGTGCAATTGGTTATCCCATTATTTACAACTTAGGAGCTTTTGCATGTACCTGATTAAGAGGGAGCCTGGAAACAAGTTTCTTACTTGGTAGAAGCTTGGAAACTCCTCCCTAATTGAGAGGGAGAGATAGACACATCATTATGGTCTTCACCTGGGAATACATAATGGAGGATTGGGTAATCATGTGGCATATGATACTCTTTGAGGATGTAGTAGAGAATCCAAGATAAGAGGAGTCGTGAAAGGACCGATATTCTTTAAGCGCTGGGAATCCAAGATAAGAATAGTCTTGGATATACTCTAAGAGAACCCGAGTGGGGTATGTTCCGAGAGAGACAATGATGAAGGTGTATATTAAATCATTGGTCTTGCTAGCATTGAGCTCAAGATCTCATGAAGAGATGGAGTTGTTAATTCAAGGCCTTGTTATGTAATAATGTAGGTTGATATGATGCTATACAGATGGGTTACCAATTTGATTCTTCTTATGAGAAATTCTTCAGATTGAGAATGACCAAGTACCATTATGAATACCTCCCTAGTTAATAGGGAGTATTGAAAAATGTAACTAGGTTCAGTCTTCATAATGACATGTAATTGTGACTTGTGTAAATGATGTAATAAAGAAGAATGAAATTATTTTTGTAAACCGTGCTTAATGGGTTTCATGAGTAAGTGATTTTAATTGCCTCTCATTTAAGAGCATTCATTAAGGGAAATTTTAGCTTATAAGTGGCCTCCTAAGGAAAAATAATAAAATAATAGTTAAAATAATAAAATAATAGTTATAAATTTTGGAGGAAAAAGAAGAAAACTACTTTTTTAAATTGTATTTTTAACTATCTCCTTATAAGTTTACTCAAATTTCGAGTGTAGACAATCGTTGGATGCAGAATTAAATTCCACATCCAACGATTACCCATTATGCATACTTTCGAAAAGACTCTCATTGATTAAAAAAAAATGCAGATACATTAAAAAAACGTCCAACGAGTGTGTACACATGAAATTTGAGTAAACCTATAAGGAGATAAGCAAAAAGTACAATTAAAAAAGTATTTTTTCATTTCTTCCCTCCAAAATATTTACATGTACATATTTTTAAATTTAAAGGATTTTGTTTGGTTTACATATTATGACATGGAAATTACATGAAAATTTCATAATAACTTTTGTGGGATTATTAAATTTCCCCAATGAGACCTATAGTTCACTAATTATTTGAGAATATCTTCATGTTGGCTTTACATTAATGGGACACACCTATTCGATGCTTAGGTCGGATATGTATTTATCGACCAACTATTATATAAAGGAACCTCGGATCAGTCCACAAAGACAGAATTCGAAAATCCTTCTCTAAGATTTTCAGTGACACACCTCTGTGGTTTCCAGTAACGAGACAAAACTTTAGTTCGGATCTATCTTTGTGATTTTTGGATGGGATAATAGTTTGGTGTATCTCTAAGTTTCAGATGAGAATTACAACAAGAGAGTTCAGATCCTCTTTGTGATTTCGAATGGTATTGCAGGTAGTACAGATCTGTGGAATGGACAGCAAAGTAATGAAGGGACAGCAAGGGAATACTGAGATTCTCGGTGGTGCAACAGTTCAAGTGTGTGTCTATATGATGCTATGGTGACGATCTCGATGTGAATATAGAAGTGAAGATATCGGTGGAAAAAGAGGATCGTCAAAGAGAACGTGTGTCTTGGTCTTGGAGTGGCTACTAGGTCAAGGGTCTTGTTCTTGGTATTCATCAATTGGAATCTCTATAAGATGAATTTTGTGTGGGTTTTCCTCTCAAAGAGTGAGAGGTTTTGACCCTAGCTCATAGCCTAAATGTTGTGTCTCTTGTCTACTTTATGTCCATGCATTGGTTATTGTTTTATGAAGAATAACACTAATAACTTAACATGAAGAAGATCCTAACTTGAATAAGTAAAAATTCCTTCACAAGCAATAACTGATAAAGGGAAATATCTTGATGCAAATGCCCTAGATTTCTCAACAACCCCTAGAGAGCAACTAGGCGCTATGGAAATCAATGATTTTGGTCTAGCAATAAGAAACACTCTGATTAGATCTATATCAAGTCTCAGCATCCAATAATTTTTTCATTCGCAAAATTATTTTGAAACCGAAGACTAACAATGAAACCATAAAGAAAATGAAAATGTTATCCAGGATCAATTAAATAATAACAATGAATAACAAATACTTCCCAAACTAACTAATATCACGATCGTACCCCCCCCCCCTGTCGCAACTTGTATCTGTTGAAGATGTTATCACATTGTTAGTCTAAATTTTTGTTTAAGTGCTGACAATGAGTGTCTGCAAAAATTTGTAATAAACAGGTTTAAAAACGCTAACAACAAGGGTGTCAGCGGTATTTTATTTTTGAGAATTCAAATTTTGTTTTATGTCTAAAAGAATGCACTGATAAAGCACATGTCATCAGATGAACAATCATCTATCAAACGAGCACTGACAAAGCATATGTCAGCAAAAAACTTAGTTTTACTCTATTTTTCTTGTAAAAGAAAGTAACTTCGAGCACAGATTACAAACAGTTGGAAATGAAATTTTAAAAACCAAAGGAGGTTTTTGTTGGTCACTGACTCATTAATAATAGCCTCTTTCATTTCTTACACAGGGGTAATGGTGTTATAAATTCGAAGGAATCTTTGAGACATAATTTTCAAGATTTTGCAATTTAGTCTTTCCCTGTATTAGCCATTGTTTTAAAAATCCATTTCCAAACAACTGAAGATGATTTTTTTTAAACACAAAGACGTTTTTGTAGAAAACAAACCCATTAACAAAGATGTCTCTCGATTTTCTAACAACTATAAAGATTTTGGAGTTTAGAAGGGATCTCTAGACCCTATTTTTCAGGAATTTGAGAGGGAAAAGCTCAAGAGCAGTTATTAACTTGGATTCCACCTCATCAAATTCGACTTGGTGATCCTCATCTCCAGCCATGACTCCAACAATAGCATGATATTTAGATGCATATAAGATTGGAAAGTTTTATATGCATGTATTTGAAATGTCCATTGTGATCTTTAGACTATGTACTTATGATCCACCTGACTTGCTGAAAATGTCCCTTCTTGCCTCTTTAATGCTTCAATTAGTTCTTCATTTTCAATGTAGTCCTAGTCCTTCTTCACACAAAATTCCAGTCTCGTTTAGAACATTTTGAAGCTTTGCCCCATTGAAACTACCTTAGTTAGAATTTGAATCATATCGAGTCCACCACTTTTGGCACCAATAACATCAATTTCGTTGAATATAATGGCAGGTGCATACTGCCTTGCACGAGCAAAAATATCTCTAACACGAGTTGCAACCATGCCAAGAAACATCTCAACAAACTCAAAGCTACTATTGGAGAAAAATGAAGTGCTTGCTTCTGTAGTGACGGCCTTTGCTAAGAGTGTTTTATCAATGCTCGGTGGTCCTTTGCACTCCTTTTGAACAGTAGACACCAATCCCCTGAAATTTGTGGCTTTCCTTCAAAAGCTTCACAACTACTTGTAATTTACGCTTAACATATTATTGTCCAGCAAATTCATCAAATGTCACAATTGTCTTTTCCTCTGCAAAGACGACTCTTGCCATGTTTTTCCCAAGAAATCCCAAGTCTCCAAAACTATAAAAGACCCTGAGCCTTCATATTTGTGTACACTTGGGCATCTTCCTTGCATAAAACATTCCTAGAAATTTGTCAAACCTCAGATATAAGAAAACTATAACACCAATCCACATGGCCCATACCACTGAAATGACAATTGTTGGAAATGTTTGGGAAGGTACATTTATGTTCACAATCTCTACATTGATTAGTTAATGTATTTTTTTCCAAATGTCAATTCAAAGATCAACAAGCATATGTTGAACAACATGAGTCGAAATACAATTTCCCTTCTTAAATCTTTCAGCAACCCCTTCGCTTGGCCAGTTGTAACCCTACTATCTTTGTAATTAGGCAAAACCACTGCAATTGACTAGCCCAAGTTGCCATAATACATGTAATGAACTTGATGTTTAAGCATGCTAAGAGAATTTGTTCCCAATAAATTCTCTGTCATATCTAGACTTTTCCTTTATAGGATTATGCTTCTTCAAGAGTTTATCCTTACCACAATCAAAAATTATAGTTTATTTGTTAAGAAATGGGGTAGACGGATTTTGATTACAATCATCAACCAATGGCAATGTTGAATTATTTTTGGTTGAAAATGCTACGCCACTTTTGTTGCTTCTTGCCCATATTCCTTCTCAACAAGTGCAACCTATCAAATTTGTACTTGGTAGGTTGACCACGACTTTTACCTTCAACGTTTGAAGCAACAAAAGTTCTCTCTTCTGCTTCTACAACATGGGTTAATACTTCGTTGCTTAGAATAATGAATACTTGGTAGGTTGACCACAACTTTTACCTTCAACGTTTGAAGCAACAAAAGTTGTCTCTTCTGCTTCTACAACATGGGTTAATACTTCATTGCATAGAAACCTCTATTCAGCATCTCTTTAATGGTACTTCTAAAATATCTGAAGTAGCATTCCCACCACTGTGATGTTGTCGTGTGTAGTCACAAACCTCCGATCCATCACAAGGCATCTCACTTTTTACAAATTATTCTTCCATATTTTTACCTAAAGCATTATTTACATTTGGGCTCACTTCAATCTATGCTTGTTGGTTTTTAGCTATTGCTTCAAATCTGTAATTTATTTTTTCCTTTCGCCACCATTGATAATGCCCTTGCTTCGATCCAATCTACCGTTCTTGTGAAATTCTTGTTAGATTCTTGAATTTCTCTGTTATAATCTTCAAGTTATTTTTTGTAATAATCTTCAAGTAATTTTATGTTACAATCTTCACATTTTTTGTCATAATCTTCACATTTTCCGTTACAATCTTCAATTTTTTGAAATATTTCTGTGAATAATTTCTCTTGCTGATTGCACATTCAAATAATCCCTTCGGACTGGTAGGAAAACTAATTATGATACCGTTGTAATATTCCTTTTTATTTAATTGATTAGATTTTCTAGAAAAAAAAATTCAAAGGAATACAACATGAAAGTTTACCAGAAACAATATAAATTTGTGCAATGAGAATTGCCAGTGCTTAAATAAATCTTGCAATTGCAATCCAATTTGTGTTAGTGCTTAAATAAATCTTGCAATTGCAACCCAAAAAATTGGAGAGAATAATGCAAACCCCAGCTAATTTCATTTATTTAATATGAAGAAGGGATTACATTAATAATTTACAAGAAAATCTGGTGGGTGAATTAGGTAAAAACACCTTGGCTCCTAGCTCCCTTATTTTTGAAACTCAACTCCACTGAACTTACTTAATAAACCAACTTGACCTTCCAAATTGGTCAATTCGGCCTTCTTGAGTCTAGAAATTCAACCTCCTATAGTCAATTCAGCCTCTCATGCAAAATCAAATTGCAACTCATAAAATTGGAGAGAAAATAATGCAAACCCCAACTAATTTCATTTATTTAATACTAAGAAGATTACATCAATATTTTGCAAGAAAACCTAGTAGGTGAATTAGGTGGAAATCCTTGGCTCCTAGCTCCCTTATTTTTGCAACTCAACTCCACCAAACCTTCTGAATAAACCAACTCAGCCTCCCAGATTGGTCAATTGGGCCTTCTCGAGCCTGGAAATTTGACCTCCTTGAATAGTCAATTCAATGTCTCATTCAAACGCAAATGATTAGCTACAGTGGTTTTACAACCATCGAAACCAACCACCACCGACTAGGGTGTATATCTCAACACCAAAACCAACAAATATTCAAATATATCAAAGGCTTCTTCTCCCTCACAACATAAGCTAATTAAGCTCTTGGAACAATTATCAAAATTTCAATACTCATTCGTACTCCAAATGAACTCTCATCTTCTTTTTTTATAATTTATCATCTTCAAATACTGTGTAGTTGAAATACCATGGTCAATAACATGTGTCATCAAAATACCCTGAATTTTCTCTTTATAACCTTTATTATTTTAATTATTCATTTCACCTTTTAATATTGTTTTTTTCTTTGCAAATAAAAGTGAACAATTAAATTGGCCCTCTTAGAAAGGGCACTCAAAGTGGATGCATGAGGTTGATGGATTATAATAATACTAAAGGTTGGGCCTTATCTTGAACCTGGAAATTTGACCACCTTAAATAGTCAATTCAATGTCTCACTCAAAGGCAAATGATCAGCTACGGTGGTTTTACAACCATCAAAGCCAACCACCACCGACTAGGGTGTATATCCCAACACCAAAACCAACAAATATTCAAATATATCAAAGGCTTCTTCTCCCTCACAACATAAGCTAATTAGGCTCTTGGAACAATTATCAAAATTATCAAAATACTCATTCGTACTCCAAATGAACTCTCATCTTCCTTTTTTATTATTTATCATCTTCAAAATACTATGTGTAGTTCAAATACCATGTTCAATAACATGTCTCATCGAAATACCCTGAATTTTCTCTTTATAACCTTTATTATTTTAATTATTCATTTCACCTTTTAATATTGTTTTCTTTGCAAATAAAAGTGAACAATTAAATTAGCCCTCTTAGAAAGGGCACTCAAAGTGGATGCATGAGGATGATAAATTATAATAATGCAGAGGATAAGCTTTGAGGCCAGAACCATAATCCCGCTGATAATGGTCAAAGTAGTGCCGCCATTCACCCTTAAGAGAGGAGAGAGATGGCATAGTACTAGTTCATCTGTTACACGATTTAGAATTTATATGTTGAATATTGAACATCTGGATATTTCTGTTGTTATAAACATGCTGTTGTTATGCTGTTGTTAGTATGAACGACGCTATTGAGGATCACCCACTGTTGGTTAGGGCATTGAATATACTCCATCTTTAGTTTTGAAAAATTAAATTATTTTTTCAAAAACTATATTATGAATACTAAGCTCATGTAAGGTTAGTTTTACCTTCAATAGGTAAAAAATAATTACTCCTGTGTATTAAAAATGCCCTAATTACTCTTGTGTATTAAAAATGCCCTTAAATATTTCTTGTTGCGAAACCTGACAATGTGTCTCCCATTCTGATAGTGATCCTTGTTTCGTTTTGCATTCCTGGTTTCTCGTAACATGGCTGGCAGCAAATTCAAGTACGGTGTGACTAATTTCATATGAACCGTACCATTTTCTGCACCTTTAAAAACGATGGTAGTTCTGAGAACTATAAATATAGTAGAAATTACTTCTAGAATTGCAACATCCACTGAAATATATTTAGACAGATCTCAACAGCAACAAAAATCTTCTTGGATGTGTATTGAAAACACCCTAAAATGATTATTATTGCTAAACTTTTTTCCTTTCTGAACATGATTCTAATCTTGTTCCGCATTTCTCGTAACATCGCTGACGGCATAATATGGTTACTAACTGTACCATTTTCGGCACATCTTGAGAGACAATGAGAACCGGAAATATAGTCGCAAGGGCATTTGGAATAACGATACTAGGATGAATAATATAGAGATGTTTAGAAACTTAATTATTCTTGAATGTATTAAAACACCCTCAAAATGTTTCTTTTTGCAAAAAGCTGAGAATTTTCGTTTTCATTCTGTTGTCATTTCTCGTTTCATTTCGCATTTATTTAACATGGTTTATAGCATATCCAAGCATGGTATGACTGACTTTATAGAAACTGTACTATTTTCTGCACATCTTTAGAAACAATGGCAGGTCTGAGAACCATAAATTTAGTAGCAATCGCAATTGGAATCGCAACATATCCATAAGAAACAATACAAATACATATGAACACCATGAACTCCATACAAGAATTAGTTTCTAACATAGCAAAGGCATGATGATAATAAAGATATCGGACATTTGATAATTAGCTACGAGGACAGCCAAAACATTTATACGGTTCCTAAATCCAGCTAGAATGCCCAAAAAACCTGTTAAGTCACTTAATCTGGCTGGCTGTCACTCTCTTATTTGATAAAGGCAACTAAGTGGCCAAGAGAAACCCTTTATTGTACGCCCGTACTTAGCGGTGCCAAAATAAACGCAGAATCATAAATCTCTACGATAATCCCTAAAATAAAGACGAAAGGACTCCGTAAAAAATAATCCCAGGGCACCAGATCCCAAGTAGCTGGTAAATTTACAAAACTATATTTTAGATGATAAATGAAACTGCTTACCCTTGAACTTACAGCTTAAGTCGCTGCAAATGCTTAAAAATTAATAGATTGATATCTAAAAAGTATTCTGAGGTAAGGTCTATGTACTGCAACAGCAAAATTCTAGACGGGCACATGAATGTGCTCTAACTATGATACACGGCAAGGCCAAATGAGAACTGGGTAAAGCCCGCCAACCTATGAATAATATTTAATAATCTACAAATTGAAAAATATTGACCAGCTAAATTAGCTTAATGCAATTCACAAACAAAAGACCTCCCATTGTCAACTGCTTTGATGAAGGCATAAAGTAACAAGTACACCATAGAAATCAGCTCTCTGCAGCTGCCACTCTTCACTGAACCCTGGATGTTGTCGCTGCAAATTTCAGACGCTTCAAGTTGCATCTGCCTCCAAAAGATCATATAAAACTCCATTCCAAGGCTAAATTATGATTTGTTTGGTTCGAGCCTTCAAAGCTGGCAGCCTTACCATTTTACAATATTACTCTTCTGGCATTGAATTCACATCTTTGAAGTTATGCATGCCATGACAGGCGTTGGCACAACAATGTCAATAATTTCTTGTGGACCTTCCCAGGAAAAGCGAATTGGAATAACAGAGAGTTGTGCAGGTAAGCAACAAATGATGAAAGAAAATATCTGACCTTTGTGCAGACAAAACTGCTATATAGTTTACAATGCATAATGCAGAACAGTAACACCACCAAGTATCATGAACTGGAGTCGGAAGGCTGATCTAAGCAGCGAAAAATCTGGCCATCAAATCCATGCAAGAGAACCTCGATCATTTGAAGCCTGCGGACGACCTCTTGTTGGTGTCGGTGGTCTTTGAACATTGAGCTCCTGATTCCAAAACAAAGGTAAGTATTAACAAAAGCTAGAAAAAATAATACAGCCACATTAAACAAATCAGAACTTTCAACACAGACAACTGAAAATCGGAAGGGTATCAAGGCCACTAGAAAAAACTACCTGCATCCATGTGTCCTCCATATGACCTTCGGGAGATGCCTCTGCTGATGCTATTGCCGGAGGAAGAGGATGGATCAGCTTCGGAACCACCACAAGGTCCCTACCTAGTACTAAGATCGCACCTGCATTGTTGGCAGTTCCTGTAGAAACATATATATTATTGTTTGCCACACCTGAGCCAATCGTATTCCATTTTCATTTCAAGAAAGAATGAACTTACCACAATAATTGGTGGCTGAGAAGAGAGTGATTAAATGGCCTTGAGCAAAACGTTCAAAGCCATCCATGACACACTCGTGTGCTCGTATAATAAGCTGCAAATCGTTGTTTTTGCAGAACTCCATCACTCGATCTGGCTGCAACACAATAACCAAATAACCTTAACTACTAGAATTATCTCAGTTTCATAGAAAATGCCTAGACGATACATACTCTAAAAGGAAACATCCAAGTTCGTAACAGATGAAGAATCCTATTAGCTTTATGAAACAAATAGTGCAATACTGGAAGATCCATTTTTCTTGACAATTCTCAGGCTCTTATTACAATACTTTTCTATTGAGAAGTATTTCCTAAACCGCATTTTAAGGAAATTGAAACACCTGGCCATAAGTATTTTGCCAGAGTAGACAGGAAACAATTTGCTGAATTCAGAAAACACTAAACTAATGTTTGGGTTTCTCTTCTATGAAATTGCATACTTAACAAGGATTGTTTGCTCCAAAGTTGTCATACTTTGACTTGAAAAGGACTCAGCAAGACTCGGGACTAGGGAAAAACTCCAGAAAGACTCAGCAAAGACTTGGCAAATACAAGAAAAACTCAAAATATAGTAAATTTTGTGCACAAAAAAATTTATCTAATGACCTTTCCAATCCATATAAGTTATAAAACCAGAGTCTATGCACAAATTCGTAAGATCGTGACATAAAATGCAATAATGCGACATTTGAGACTACATTTTTCGATAAAACAGTGAACTGAAAGATGATCCAAGATCAAATCCAAAAATGATACCGAGTTCAGCAATTACTAATAAGCTATCAACTACATATAACAGCTCAACAGTTTAGCTGAAACTTTTTGCCCAATAACACCTATTAACCCAAATTAACCAGATAAACCTTACTGTTATTTCAGTGGGGTGACCCCAAATAAACAAAGTTGAATATTAGCTAACAACCTCTGCAGCATGACTGGTAATTTACCTGAGAGTTGAGAGTTTATGCATTTACGCTCATACTTTTAGGTTTATGATCCAGGTGGATATTGGTGGCCACCCACCTATTCCACCTAGACCGCCAGTCGGTTTCATCAGTTTTCTTGATTATAACAGCATTTACTATTTTTAGTAGTTTTTCGAGTCTTGAACTTCCAGAGCTGTTTTGACCCCGTAAACAGGGTTTTTTGAGGTCCGCCGTAGGTTCATAGCCATAGGCAAGGGTCTGCCACAAATCTTGTAGTACTCAGAGAGATCTTTCCAACGAGGTATCGTACGCACATGCATGTAGCCACCACATTTCTTCTCAGAGATAAGCTACTATCATCCGAGCTAGTTTATTTCCATTATGTATGTAAGCATATTTCAGTTCTTAGATATTAATGAAATGAAGTTTTATTTTTGCTGCATCTTTATGTTTATGTTTATATTTGTATTTTGTTGCATTATTGTATAAGTTTGGATCAATAGTATCAGAGGGGTCTGCTCTTTCTCTGTTTTTCTTTGCATGTCCCCAACGAAGTCGGGGTATAAGGAGTTAGAGCTCAAACTGGTTGAACTTTTGCAAGACCAACCTCGCAACCCCGATGGTGTCCCATGGCGAAAGAAAAGAAAGACGAGGGAGTAGGAGATCCTTTCAAAATATTGCTCGAAGAAGTCCTCGAGCGACAAAGGAACGCGGTGATGGACAACTTTGCCCAGATCCTTCGGCGGTTACCCACAGGCAACGCATCTTCATCCAACAACCACTTTGAAGGCGCCACTCCTTTTAAGGTACAAGTAAACTTTGACATCCTCATATTTGAAATCCAGATAGATGCGAATGTCGTAAATAAATGGTTATATCTGTTAGAAGGATATTTTTCAATTCACAATTTTTCCAATCGGAAAAAGATTACTTTTGCACGCCTCAAGGTCGCCCCAACGTCAAGGACTAGTGGAAAACCTACTGTGAGAAGAGGGACGAGAGGGAACCCTGTTAGGTCCCTATATTACTAGTATAGTCCCTTATTGTTGTTAGTGTAACCCCCTTATTGTTATTATTGTACCCTTGTAACCCTCATTTTGTTATTAGTGTGCCCTTAAATTATTATTGTTAGGTCGGCTAGGATTACATTGTGGCCCACTAGGATTACATTATGGCCCCATGGACTCCTATATATAGAAAGGAGGTTTTGTAAATTGTATCATCCAAGAATTGCTCATTCATGTAATGTATTGGAGGTTGCCCCCTCAAAGTGGCTTATTTCTAAGGCGTTGATATCTCTTTTCTTCTATTTTTGGAGCTGGTTACACAACAAACCCTCACTATTTTCAACCGCACCCACTTGGAATTCTTTCCGAGATGCCATCAAGGAGCAGTATTACCCTCTTGAGAGCTATGAAAATAAATACATAAAGTGGACCATGTCGCAGCATGCAAAGGACCAAGACGTTTTGGAGTTCACAAATATTTTTCATACCCTTCGCACGAAGTTGGCTATCAAAAATTATAATCGGCATTTGGTACTCAAGTACTGCGGTTGTCTCCACAAGTACATCCAGGACGCGATGGAGATTTTGGACATCTCGCTCGACACTGCCTATTGATACGTTGTCAAGATCGTGCAGAAATTTAAATAGAAGAAGCAAGTGAAAGGCGCCCCCAAACTGCACAACAAAGGACAAAGCCAAGGCGGGGCGACCCAGAACAACCTGTCGAGCCGCAAGCAAAGAAGAACACCATGAAGACAAAGGACATGGGAAAATGGTATGAGTTCCATAAGAGCCTCACTCACAACACGAGTGAGAGCTGAGCCAAGCAGTCACTGGTGACCGAGTTGAAGACCTCTGAATCAGATGCATGTTCTGACTCCGAGTCAAAACCCGACAAGGGGAATGACAAAGGGAAGTAGATTATTGATGCAGAGCCCAGTGCCACTGTCGCCACAACCAAGATCCAAAACATTGAGCCCGAAGATCCAGAGGAGGGGGAGCACCTATTCCGCTCGTAGATATGGGTGAAGGTTTCTCCGCTGCAGTTCATCGTCAACAACGGAAGCCAAAAGAACCTCATTTCAGCAGAGATCGTAAAGCAATTAGGCCTACCGACCACACCACACCTGCAGTCGTACACCAACATGTGGCTTCACCAAGGATGAGACCTCTGCGTCAGCCAACAGTGCTACCTGCCCTATAGCATCAAGCCCTTCACAGATGAGGTACTATGTGATGTTGTTCCTCTTGAAGTTTGCGGTGTATTATTAGGCCAACCATACTTGAGGAAGCGTCATTTTGTGGATAAGTCTCGGACTCACACTGTTATTATTACTTGAGGCAATAAGTTATACATGATACCTGAGGTAGCACCGCCTACTGCCATCTCTTTGATCTCTGCGAAGCAATGTAGTAAGATCATCTCCTAAACCGGGAAAGTTTTCTTCCTTATGATTCACCCTCAGGGAAAGAAGAATATTGTGGCCACGTCCATGGCCTCCAGACACGGCTCCCCTGCACGACAACAGCAAATGGGCAACGTCATGGAGAAGTACAGGGACATCTTCGCCTCACCCACAAGGGTACCCTTACACTGTAAAGTCAAGCACTCCATCGATCTGACCCTAGGCGCGTCGCTACCCAATGGACCAATCTACCAACGCTCTATTCTGGAGAACGATGAAATCAGGAGGCAGATTCAAGAGTTGTTGCAGAAAGGGCACATCAAGCCAAGTTAATCACCATGTTGAAGCCTGATCGTATTCGTGCAAAAGAAGGATGGAACCTGGAGTCTCTGTATTGACTATCGGGCGTTGAATAAGATCACTGTCTGGAATAGGTATCCAAATCCACAAATTGATGACCTTCTAAACCAGCTCAAGGTTGTCAAATATTTTAGCAAGATTTAATTGAAGTTCGGTTATCACCAGGTACCAATTGAACCCTTTGATGTGTGGAAGACTGCCTTCAAATCCAAGGAGGGCCATTTCGAATGGTTGGTCATGCCTTTCGGGTTGACGAATTCTCCCCACAACCTTCATACAGCTAATGGATGACATCTTGCAGCCCTTCGCCTACTCGTTTGTGGTAGTGTACCTTGACGACATCCTAATCTTCAGCTGGAGTTGGGAAGAGCACATACACCATATCCAACAGGTCCTACAAACCCTGTGATAGCACAAATTGTGTGCTAATTTGGAGAAATGCACCTTTCGTATGACCGAAGTTCAATATCTGGGGTACATCATTGATGAGTGAGGTGTGCATGTGGACCCATCTAAGATAGAATTTATTCGGGATTGGCCAGCCCCAACCACTCTAACAGAGCTTCGCAGCTTTCTGGGTCTTGCCAGTTTCTATTGCAGGTTCGTGTTGGGATTATCTTATATCATTGGGCCTTTGAGTCAAGTCACCAAGAGCGAAGCAAAAGCAAAGTTCTTCTGGTTTGAATCCTAACAGAAGACATTTGTTGTGTTGAAGCATTGCCTCTTCTTTGCACAAGTGCTCACATTACCGGACCTACCGCAACCATTTGAAATTGAAATAGACGCCTCTGACTATGCTATCAGTGCAATTCTTACCCAGCAGGAACACTCGGTGGCATATCACAGTGAGACACTTTCAGATACACTCCGAAAGTATTCCACTTATGACAAATAGATGTATTCCACTGTGCGGTCCTGCCGACAATGGAACCATTACATTCTGGGAAGGAAACAGTCATCCACACAACCCTGCAATTCATACAAACACAAAGAAAGTTGCAGAACGATCGCCATCAAAAATGGTTCACATATCTGCAACAGTTCCATTTGAACATCAAGTACAAGAAGGGCAGCACCAATAATGTCGTGGACTGTCTTAGCCGACCATCGATTATGGCGCTGACCACTACGTTAGACCCTTGTGGAAACGAGACTTCGGGGTGGCCACATCTTTACAAGAGCGATCCAAAATTCGGCAACATTTACCAGATGCTCCTGGAAGGCAAGCAAGTTCCAGTTTTTCACCTCCAGGATGAACTGGTATGCCACCTAAGACACCTTTGTGTTCCTCCAAGCGAGCGTGCCAAGATGATTTGGAAGGCGCACTAGAGTCGGGTCGTTGGACATTTCAGAGTAAAGAAAACAGTGGCAGAGGTGCAGAAGTATTTTTATTGGCCAAACCTTCGACATGTTGAAGATTGCAACAAGAAACAGTGAAGGAGGCATCCTGAAACATCATTCCTGATCCTAGTTGGAAAATGATCACCTAAACTAGGTGGGGCCCACACAGGTGATTTTTGTTGCAAAGTCTATTTTTAGACTATGTCTATTTTTAGATACAATGATCATATTCTAAGAGTTGAAATATTATTTAGATGGTTGGTCAAGTTGGAAAAACAGATGGACTTCGCTTAGAAATATTACAACTTATTTTTGAATGCTAGTCGAAATAGATATGCTTAATATTATTAGCTCTTAATAATATTTGGACTCTAAACATTATCTTATTCTCTTGGAGCACTTCATTTAAGTGCACAGATGTGGCACAGGAGCTGACAGAAGGAATTACGCTATTCCTAAGGGTTTACTGGAGCTATTACATGGAGGACTTCAGTTAGAACTCATGTGACAGAATTTGGTGGAGTTGTAAAAGTAATTGGTGGAGTTGTGTTCAATTTAACTCAGTTAGACACAGTTGAGCTAGTTGTATCTAGTCTATCTGATTGATACACTAGTGAGAGTGGTGTGAATTAATTAATAATTAATTCACTAAATAATAACTCATTAATCCACTGAAGAATACATCAGTTAACTGCAGTGCATGGACAGTTCAGTGGAGACCAGTGGAGACGTAGGTGAAAAAGCAGTTGTGACTATAGTGTTGCATTGTTTGCACCACAAATTTAGTGGAGATGCCTTTAAGGATTGCGTGAGCAAGGCTGGAGCAATTTTGATTTCATCCAAAGCCATTCTTCAGCAGGGATTGCGTAGTAGAGGCAGGCTAGCAGGTGGCAAAGATCGGTGCATGGATTTGCAAGATCAGGCCTGATTAGTGTGTAGCGATTGAATTGTACTGAGAGCTTGTGATAAGCTTTGTATGAGGATTGTTACATGATCTCTATGACATATATTATATACAGATAGTTGGGGTTTTTAGCTTCAGGCTTTCCCGTTAAAACAACTGTGTTAATATGTGTAAATTTTTATGGTTTCATGTGTGCATTGCAATTGATTTAATTTCCGCATGTGATGATCAATGGTGGAATAGATTCTGTATTGTGCATGAAGTTAAAATAGTGTGTGAGCAAGAGAATTTTGGACATATGCATGCGTAATGCATATAATTTCTACACGACATGATGTTGGGAAGTACATCAAATCGTGCACTGCCTACACCATTGTCAAACTGACAATCAAGAAGCAAGGCATATATACTCTTCTGCCTACTCCTAGTCGGCCTTGGGAATCCATCTCCATGGATTACATGTCGGGCCTTCTTTCTACTAAGCATGGCAACGACTACGTTTTCGTGGTTGTTGACAGATTCTCTAAGATGGCCATTTTGGCATCCTACAAGAAGATTATCAGAGCAGAAGCCACTACTAAGCTCTTCTTTATACAAGTGTGGGTACACTTTGGGATCCCACAGTCCATTATCTTAGATCGAGACAGCAAGTTCCTTGGTACATTTTGGTCAAGCCTATGGTCGATGTTGGATAGCAAGCTCATTAAGTTCACAACCTTCCACCCCCAAACTGATGGCAAAACAAAGTTTGTCAATAGGATGATCGCGCACATTCTGCACATTTTACGCATATACAACTCGAAGCATCCATGCACATGGGATGACAGCCTCCCCAATGTCCAGCACAGCTACAACAGAGCTCTCCATAGCTCAACTAACCACAGCACCTTACAGGTGGGGTTAAGATTCTAGCCACTATGCCCCATTGATGTGGCCATATCATTTGCAGCTAGCTACTTAGGCAGATTCGGCTCATGTCTAGTCCGAAGCTAACATGGCTAACAACTTGATTGAGCACATTCAGCACATCCGCCCGCAGGTCCATGACATATTAGATAGAGTCAATGCTATGTACAAGCAACGTCATGATCAACATTTGTTGTCACACAATTTCTAGGTGAGCAACAAAGTTTGGTTACGTTTGCAAAAAGAGCATCTCGTTGGGCCCTGCCACAAGCTTTGCCCACTACGATATGGGACGTACATCATCAACAAGGCTATAGGAGACAATGTATTCGAACTCAACATTCCACCAGTATTCACTGTGGATCGGCTGCGACCATACTTGCCCCCATTTTTGGACACATCTAACGTTGTTGAGCAGTTGACACCAACAGAGCTCAACCCAAGGTACATCGAACAAGCCACAACTAACAAGATCATAGACACACAAATCAAGAACACTCGCCAATAGAGCATCCAGTTATATCAAGTTGTCAAAGCAGGTCAACTCCTTCACCAGGGCAAGTGGTTCACCAAGAACCAAGTTCCACAGAAATTTCCTCACCTCATGGAGGCTTTGCACATAATGGGGACCATTGCTTCCTAAGGGGGGCCGACTGATCCAGGTAGATATTAGTAGCCATCCACCTATTCCACCTAGACCTCCAGTCGATTTCATCAGTTTTCTTGAGTATAGCAACATTTACTACTTTTAGCAGTTTTTCGAGTCCTGAACTTCCAAAGTCATTTTCACCCCCTTAACGGCGCTTTTTTGAGGTCCGCAGCAAGCCCGTAGCCATAAGCAGGGCCCTGCCACAAATCCTGTAGTCTTTCGAACGAGGTATTGTACACGCCAAATGGAGATCATATGACCAAGTTACAACCCCGGGAAGTTGGTTGCCCAACTAACCCCAACGGAACCCAAAAACTCTTGGTGTTCCATCTCTTGGGGTTAGGGTTTTGGTTGTTTAGGGTTTCCTTTTGTTGTTCAATAATAAAAAGGCCCTTGAGCATATTTCAGTTCTTAGATATTAATGAAATGAAATTTTATTTTTCCTGCATCTATGTTTTTATGATTATATCTGTATTATGTTGCGTTCTTGTATAAGTTTGGATAAGTTTAACACTCCAACTTCCGTGCCAGTCACTCCATTTCCAACCTATCCCCCCCCCCTCCAATCAGCATTTCACAAATCAAAATGCCCATACAATCGTCACAAGGGCCTCCAAGTATGACCTCAGACATGGCGAGCACTGTGAGTATGGCGAGCTTCCCACAAATCTGGCAAGTGGTGAGTTTCAAGGGGCAAGCCTTGGACCAGTACTTACCCTAGATAAGGCTCAACAAGACTTGTGAATCTTAGCTTAGCCAAGCCAAACAAAATGTTTTCTCAACTTCCCATGACATTTCACTGTTCAGGGATGAAATATTGCACTACCATAGATTTGAAAGTTTTGAGATGATAATTTTCCATTTTTCAGTTAGGCTCACATTTTATCAAAACTTCTGTAAGTTCAGATTATATATTGTAGAAGATGTTCAGGCACTGTTCTCTGGAAGACACGTCTACCTGGTGCATTTTTGTGACTAACATTTTCAAACCTTATTTGTGCATAGCAAACAAAATCAGTAACTGAATTTCATAAGGAATGACTTTGAGATTCCAAAAGCATCCAGTATTATAATGGTTTCTCACACATTTTTTAGCTACAATCTGCTGCATCTGATGACAGAAAATAGTGCAGATGGGAGAAGTTCTGAGAAAGCGGCGTTCTACAAACATATCTACTCTGGAGTCCGTTTCTTCACTAACCAGTCATTAAAACATATGAAATTTCCCTCAGTTCGAATACTACAATTCCTTGTTGGCGTGAAGAACATGAAAAATGCTATGTTGCCAAATTTCCCCAGAAGGCAAAGTTCATGTTCTTCTTCTAGTAGATTCATTACCCACACATCCATACGGAGTAGCTGCTAGTACACCATTATCACTGGATAAATCAGGACCAATTGATGATTAGTTGATGATTATTCAGGAATGAAATTAAAACAAAAATAGACAATTTATATATGTCGAGTGACAAAATTAAGTGTTTGATTTCACAGTAGGCAGAATGTTTTTATTGTCTGAACCAAGATTCAAGTATCATATCAAAGCAAATAATTGTTGTCAAAAAAATTTATATAACGTAGTTTAGGAAGCCATTGACTGATTAATGTGACGTCCTAATTTTTGTTTGGTCGCAGTACACACATGATCGAAATACAAACACCCAATAAATGTAATAGTCAAGTTAATATGATTAATCATGTTTATATGATTTTAATCTGGTTAAATTTAATTTGAAATCCCTTTGAACTCTAAGATATACTTTGATTTTTCTTTGGATATAATAAAATTCTTATTTCTCCAATTTTACATATTATGGTTTAGAGTAATACCTAAGAAACCAAATTCGTTCTCCACCACCCCCCTCCTCGTGTCCCGAATCCCACGAATCGGACACAATTCTCTAGGACACGTGTCTGATTCTCATGTCTAGTGTGTCCTGGAGCGTGTCCTAGAGTACACCCATCTATCCTTGTTGAAGATTGCAGATACACGGTTTGCCTATTCATTCATCATGTTGAAGAGGTTAAGGGAGGTCAAGACCGCTCTTGGGGCCATGGTTATTTCAAAGTTTTGGTCTTTTTGGAGAAAGACAGATCAAGCAACATGATGTTAGATGATGCTTGCTGGGAGAGAGCAGATCTCACTATTAAGATCATGGACCCTATCATTACTTTGCTACAATTTGCAGATACAAACCAACCCATCCTATGAGAGGTTTATGAGGGATGGGATCCCATGATTGAGTCTGTGAGGACCATTACTTTACAGAGTGAGTGCCCCGAGTATGAGACATCATCAAAGGCCTTCTTCACCACCATACAGGATATTACTGTCAGCAGATGGGACAAGAATTGCACACCTTTGCGTTGTTTGGCTCACTCATTGAACCCAAAATACTACAACCATGAGTGGCTGAATGGTGGACCTTCCTGCAAATTCCCTCCTGACATCGATGGTGAAATTTCATAAAAAGGACAAAGGATGCATTGAGGCGGATTTTTCAGGATAGAGCGTCCCTTGATGAGATGGCAGATGCCTTTGCAGAGTTTTCCACTAGCACTGGGCAATTTGCAAGCTATGATGTGATTAGAGACAGGGGGGCTAAGAAGCCCTATTCTTGGTGGGAAACTCAGGGGAAACAAGCCCTCCTCTAGAGCAGTTAGCCATGAGTCTCCTCTCTCAAGTGACTGCATCCTCTTGCGCGAGAGGAATTGGGGCACATACGGGAATTTTTATTTTGATGACTAAATGAGAAAACTGTTAAAATTTGGGTGCCAGAGGACAAGTGGTTCCCAAAAAATTTGATCTTTGGCCTAGGGAAAAGTGTCCAAATGTATTTGTACTTTTCTCCTAACGTGACTTTATAAGTGGTAAAGTCAAATCTAATTTTAAAGTGACTTTATAAGTGATAAAGTTACATTCTAATTTTAAAGTGACTTCATTAAAATCAATGAAAAATTAGAAAGTGAAAAAGTGACTATGGAAATAAAAGGCTAAGTGGGTGTTTATTTAAGTGGGGTGAATTAAAAATTAGAAAGTGAGAATTAAATGCACATTTATTCTCAGCCCTTGATCTAAAGCTATCTTAGCCATTGGATTTAGAGATTCCCCAAAAGTCACTTAGGGTTAGATTAAAAGAGAAAAGAAGAGAAAAAGGTCATTCAATGTTTCATGAGCAGATTGAGAGAAGGAGAAGGAGAGCAGAAGAAATTTTCTGAGCGTGAGAACTTGAAGGAGAGCAGCTAGTAAACTTCAGCAAATTCGTACAACAGCTTAGTGGCACAAATCCCAAGGCAAAAATCTGTACAACAAGAGGTTGGCACACTTTTCGAGAAAAGAGGCACAAAAATCGAGGATTCCATACAGCAACTTCAGCGCACATTCCAAAGTAGATTCTGGGCTCGAAAAACGAGGAGCACCTTTGTTTTTCGGCACAGATTTCGAGGTAGTTTTGAGGCACAGTTTTTTAGGAAGACGAAAAGTAGTACTTTCCGTACAATCCATACAGTCGTACGACTGCATTTTGGGCACCCAAATCGAGGGTGACAGTTCAGCATTTAATGCTGTAATTTTTCTATTTTGAAAGTTTGTTGTTTGGCACGTTTTTCAAGGCAGTGTGCAAGCACGGAAATTGAGATAAGCAAATTTTTGTGGTCGCTAGAATTTTTACTGTATATATTTCAGTTCTCTGTGAAAGCATTTTCCAAAAATAAAGAAGAGCTCTCAAACTGGTTTTCCCCAAGAGTTGTAGGGGGTTTTCCAAGGTCACATTGACCAAAAATCAGTGTTATTTTTTTGTGTGGTTGTTTTAATTTCTTGAGTTTTATTCTGCATTTCCAGCACTTTTGAAATTCCTAAATTTGTGTTTTCAAAAAATAATTTCTTTTCCAGAATTTTGAATGTATGATTATGGGAATGGACATTTAACTATATGGAAGTGATAAGGTGAAACTGAAAACCGGAGTGGGGTCAAAATTTCTACAAAAACTACAGTTTCTTGTCTTTCTCCCATTGGATCATTGATGAATCTGTCACAATTGTATTTGTATGCATAATGTTACTTTGTAAAACTTACAAATTTTAAATTTACAATGTAGAATCTTTGAATTTGTATCATGAATGAGAATTTGTGTAAGGAATATCTATTTAGTATTAATTTATAATATATATATTAATAAAATCATATATAACGTGTCCTGTTCCTGGGGATCAACATGCCCATGTCGAACACTCAAATTTTCGTGTCCTGCGTGTCCCGTGTCCCTGTGTCAAGTGACTTAGAGTAGTACCCTTTATCTAAATACAATAAGTAACCATTTTGATGGGCCTTGAGTATGCCCTAAAACTGCTTATGCTTGGCTAAGAGCTCGTCTTCCTTGGACGTAAGGAAACAGGTTAACAGCCCAATACCTAGAGGCATCTAGCAAGAGTGAAAGTCTACCCCCTTACAGACCACCAGCAGGTCATTCCAGGTGGCATGGTTTACCTTGAATAACAGTTGTGAGACAGCCTGCATTCCCAGATAACAGCCAGTGATGGCTGTACCTGCTGCTGGTTTGACAACTGAATTATAATAGGTTTTTCCCACTGTATTAAATAAATAAACCATGCTGATCTTGATCCATCAATAACAGCGGAAAATTATCCATCAATAACAGAAAAGAAATAAAAAGAACAAAGGAGCATAACCTCACTCAAAAGTAACAATCAATACAAGATAAAAACTACGAAAGAGAAAAAATGATGCATGTGGTATGCGACGAGTAAAGGAATCTTAATCTTAATAAACGAATCAATAATTATGACTGCTATCTAGTAATTTATCATTTTATTGCATTCTATGATGAATAAGGTTGTTTTGTATTACTCGTTTTATTAATATCACATATCTGATCATTTTCAAAATTCAAACATAAAATTTGCTAAAACCTCAAATTCACAAATCGAGAAACAATGTCAACTCTGGACCTGAAATAGCACCTAGTACCAACACATACACCTAATAGAAAATATAGTTATAAAAAAATTTAACCATTCTGGTAAAAATCGCCGATTAGTCTGAAATCCAGATAGATGGTAATTTTTTGCATCAACCGATTAGATTGTCAAAATCATGACTTGTTCACATATTTTCCAGCCCAACAATTTTGAAAACGCCTTTAAGAGAGAAGTTCAGGATTCATTTTGCGGTGTGAGCAGTTTGCGATCTTACGATAGAAGAAACTTTTGGTGTGTTTCGAGGGAAAAAATGATCTTTATTTGCCATCTTTAAATCTTCTGTCATTGTTAGTTTATATCTAGATTATATAGTCTGATTTTGGCCCTTTTTTGCCAATTTTGTAGAGTTGTTGACCCACATCAGTTTTTTTCCAATTCTGATTTTTCCAACACTGAATTATACAGAGTCACATTATTGCATATTACCAAACGCTATCCATTTTTTTCATTAAAAGTTTCATTTTAGGTCAGCACATGCATAAAAAAGACTGCCATCATAGATTAATGATACCCAGATATATGTTTTGGATGGTGGATTAATTGACTTTACATAAAGGTTATGGCTGTTAGTCTATATTTTCCTAACTGTTTTCATCTGATTCAAAAACTAGCCTAGCAAAAGCATAACAAGGGATAAAACCCCCGGGCCCCATCTACCTCTTGCAAAAGCTCTGGATACAAATACATCCTATTATTGAGGGGCTAGATTGCACAAACTCATGTGATTTTGATATGAATCCAGTGAATATCAACATTAATAAAACACTTTCTGTTGTAATTGCATGTGAAACCTACTCTTACGAGCTATAACTGGAACCTTGACAGTTTGCTTAAAGCATTAAGAGATGACTTGGTGTACACTTGCTTTTTTGCTGTTTGGCATGCATACACTTACTGTATAAGGAGCATCTTCTTATATGTGGCTAAAACAAATCTACTGATATATATATGCCTTATGGTAGTTCATCAACTTGATAGCAATAATGGGTGACAACAGAAAATGTAATTGGCACATGCTTGACATTTGTCAATCTTGTGCTTAATGTGCCTTGAACCCTTGTGGCTTTGCACCATGGAATGCTCATGATTGCATGATATATGTGCATGAGAAGGAACTCGGTGATTCAGAAAAACATATTTGGAAGAAAATGTACCTAGCTGTGTGCTGAGAACAATCAAACCCATGGATAAGCCCACAGCAATAACCTAGGTCTAACAATAAACGAAGCCATATCTGTGTTTCACAAACCATTGGTAGCAGCACACCGAACCTTGACATATAACCTTAGTATAGAAAGTCTGCCCCCTTACAGACCACCAGCAGGTCATTCCAGGTGGCGTGGTTTTCCTTGAATAACAGTTGTGAGACAGCCTGCATTCCCGGATAACAGCCAGTGATGGCTGTACCTGCTGCTGGTTTGACAACTGAATTATAATAGTTTTTTCCCACTGTATTAAATAAATAAACCATGCTGATCTTGATCCATCAATAACAGCGGAAAATGATCCATCAATAACAGAAAAGAAATAAAAAGAACAAAGGAGCATAACCTCCCTCAAAATTAACAATCAATACAAGATAAAAACTATGAAAGAGAATAAATGATGCATGTGGTATGTGACGAGTAAAGGAATCTTAATCTCAATAAACGAATCAATAATTATGACTGCTATCTAGTAATTTATAATTTTATTGCATTCTATGATGAATAAGGTTGTTTTGTATTACTCGTTTTATTAATATCACATATCTGATCATTATCAAAATTCAAACATAAAATTTGCTAAAACCTCAAATTCACAAATCGAGAAACAATGTCAACTTCGGACCTGAGACAGCACCTAGTACCAACACATACACCTAATAGAAAATATAGTTATAAGAAAATTTAACATTCTGGAAAAAATCGCTGATTAGTCTGAAATCCAGATAGATGGTGATTTTTTGCATCAACCGATTAGATTGTCAAAATCATGACTTGTTCAAATATTTGCCAGCCCAACAATTTTGAAAACACCTTTAGAGAGAAGTTCAGGATTCGTTTTGCAGTGTGAGCAGCTTGCGATCTTACGACAGAAGAAATTTTTGGTGTGTTTCGAGGGAAAAAATGATCTTTATTTGCCATCTTTAAATCTTCTGTCATTGTTAGTTTATATCTAGATTATATAGTCTGATTTTGGCCCTTTTTTGCCAATTTTGTAGAGTTGTTGACCCACATCAGTTTTTTTCCAATTCTGTTTTTTCCAACACTGAATTATACAGAGTCACATCATTGCATCTTACCAAACGCTATCCATTTTTTCATTAAAAGTTTCATTTTAGGTCATTACATGCATAAAAATGACTAACATCATAGATTAATGAAACCCAGATATTTGTTTTGGATGGTGGATTAATTGACTTTACATAAAGGTTATGGCTGTTAGTCTATATTTTCCTAACTGTTCTCATCTGATTCAAAAACTAGCCTAGCAAAAGCATAACAAGGCATAAAACCCCCGGGCCCCAACTACCTCTTGCAAAAGCTCTGGATACAAATACATCCTATTATTGAGGGGCTAGATTGCACAAACTCATGTGATTTTGATATGAATCCAGCGAATATCAACATTAATAAAACACTCTGTCTGTTGTAATTGCATGTGAAACCTACTCTTATGAGCTATAACTGGAACCTTGACATTTTGCTTAAAGGATTAAGAGATGACTTGTTGTACACTTGCTTTTTTGCTGTTTGGCATGCATACACTTACTGTATAAGGAGCATCTTCTTATATGTGGCTAAATCAAATCTACTGATATATATGTGTGTGTGTGTGTGTGTGTGTGTGTGTGTGTGTGGTGGTTCATCAACTTGATAGCAATAATGGGTGACAACAGAAAATGCAATTGGCACATGCTTGACATTTGTCTATCTGGTGCTTAATGAGCCTTGAACCCTTGTGGCTTTGCACAATGGAATGCTCATGATTCCATGATATATGTGCATGAGAAGGAACTCGGTGATTCAGAAAAACATATTTGGAAGAAAATGTACCTAGCTGTGTGCTGAGAACAATCAAACCCATGGATAAGCCCACAGCAATAACCTAGGTCTACCAATAAAGGAATCCATATCTGTGTTTCACAAACCATTGGTAGCAGCACACCCAACCTTGACATATAACCTATATAGTATAGAAAATGAGAATCCTAATAATTGATTATATTTCCACCTGCATTGTATTGCAGCAAATAAAATTACACTAATTATTACTATTTCATCACAATAAAAGACATATCCATATTTTTTCACATTACATTAGAAAAGACACTGATTCAATAAAATTGACAAGAACTGGTTCATTTAAATATATCAAATTATAGCCCATGTACAAGCTTTAAGATGGAAACATACTCCAAAAGTCACTAGGCCCGGGCCTCTAGCATTTGGCCGCAAACCTTCAACACTGTCATTTTCTGTTGGATCAGACCTGCAAGTAAGAAATATCACATCAGTCTCTAAAGTCCAAACCTAAGAATTGACTTGATATCGCATTTACATCTCACCAATTCAGCATATAGATTAAGGAAATTACCATAGCAGATCCATGAGAACAACAGATCCAGTTTCCATAGTGATAGGACGTTGCAAATTTTCAATCTGCTCAACATGGTTGATTGACCTACCAATCCCACCATGCATGCAGATAATTTTCTTCTCTATCAAAGCAGCTAGGGGCAGCCAATTGAATAACTGATTGATACGCTGCCACACCCATATTCCATCCTTCTCACCCTGCCCACCATTATAGCAATATTATTCATAGGCATATTCAGTAAACTCAATACAACCAGAAATATGAGATTTTGGAAAGAAAAATAATACGGCAAGGTTTACCAGGCGTTCAATGCACTCAATACGAAAGCCAAATAATGCATTGATGTCAGCAGCTTCATGGTTTCCACGAATCAAATGTACATTATATGGATGTTCCACCTGCAATGAAAGAAATAAGCATGCATGGAAGTATACTTCTTCAAACTTGAAACAACGGGCCTCTGACCACAGGTCTATAATGACATGACACCTAAAAATGAAGATAGAAAGAGAAATGGAACTACACAGTGCAGTTTAGATAAGGGAAAAACAAACGACTTATACTCCAGTTTTGTACATTACCTTGAGAGCAAGCAAAAGAGCAATTGTTTCCAGACTATGCTGTCCTCGGTCCACATAATCTCCCAAGAAAAGATAATCGATGTATCTGAGAGCAATAAACAGAAAGAATCAGAACAAATGGACAACCGTCTGCACAATTATAATATTTAATGAATCGATACTATTGTCTGTAGTTACAGAATCCAGCATCCAGAAACTAAATGAATTAGAAAAAATATTAAGGTAAAAAACTAGATTGTATATCTCCAGGACTGAAAGAACATGTAGTCACAAGCTACAACACATTGAAGATTCAACAGCTTCTGTCACATTCAACAGAAAAGAACGCTGCCAGAAGGTTGCCCAATTAGGACACAGAAAAAATAAAGCCGCTCTTTAATTGACAGAGTTGTTGGATCCACCTGAAGAATTAAGTTTAGTTTATCAACTTTCAGCAACTACAACCAGTTGCATTAACATGAAATATTTGGAATTATGTAGCCCTAGAAACTTATAATCAGGCTACCGACAACCATGTGAAATGCACTTAGAAACATTCTAGTCAGAAAATGTTCTTATCTGTTGAAAATCAGTGCATATAAAATTACTCATGCCACCAATATGTTATTCTGCAATACTTAACAAGATCACAAATTTAAATAATAAGCAGAATGATGTAAGCAATGAAAATGTGAACTGTTTAAAACAGATAATTAGACTTACGAGATATCTCCTGCAGTTGAAGGGGCACCATACTCATCAAACAAGCGCATGAGATCTCCAAATTGACCGTGTAAATCCCCGAAGATCTTAACAGGAGCCTTAATTTGCAAAACACTAGGTTCTCGAGCAAAAATCCGTTCTGCACTCTCACAGAGCTCTGCTATTTCACTGCAATCTAAAATAAATTGCCTGCGCACAGGAGGTTTCCAGCCACGTGGCTTTAATAAATATGCTAATACCTGCATAAAATAATTTATTTCATTGTCATGCAGGAAAAACAAATCATTTTTTACTTTACTGTAAAAAACAATTATTCATTGTATGTCAAAAAATTATGGCATGCAAAACTACCTTTTTGGGTATGCTATTGATTGACATCTGCCTGTCCAATAATTTTCTTGCAGCAACAGCACTCTCAGGAGTCCCATAGCTCACTCGCCTGCCTTCATTTTCAAACTGATCAATAGAAAGTTGTCTTACAAGGCCACCTAAGGCTCCCCCGGTTTCTGCAGCTACAACTACCTACAAAGGTTTACCAACAAGAAATATTAAACTAATTTTCATATTGCTAACAGATATACATGATTAATACATGGAAATAGCACTCATCATCAAAATAGACACTAATAATAAATATGATAAATTTCAAACTGTGATGGGATCTGCAGACAATAGGGGGCAGCATTATTAACAGCATCAAGAAATAGGATCAAGGCAAATAGTGCATGCAATGAACTTGTGAACTTCCTGGAATCACTTGGCATGTAAGTAGGTCTTTGTTTTATGACAAATGTCTTCTTACAGCTCTATGATGAAGTCGAACACCAGTCAGCAAAGGATCATTTGGTATAACTGCACCAGGTGACTTCCCAGGGTTAAACATTTCATCCCCACTGTGAACTGAATCTGCTCCCTGATCTTGATCAGGTGATTGTTCTGCATCTGCATTACTCTCCCGTGCTTTTGCCAATGTTTTACTTATAGCTTCTGCTTCTGCAGCAGAAGCTTCAACCAGAGTCTCCTCACCTCTAGCCAAGCTCCTGTAACGTAAATGCTTTAGTTACCTTGATTTCAATGATCTTTCAAAGATCACTCATTAATATGAAGCCACTTGAAAACATTTACCAAAAAAAATTACTCAACCATGCATAAACAACAGAAAGCCACATTCAGATTACTAATCCACCAGTCTTATATAAAGGGTTCTGTTAGAATAAATTGTTGAGGCATCTAGAAGCATTCAGATATTGAATTTTCTCTCCATATTCAAGCATAAAGAGGGTTTAAATGCATCTAACCTTTGTCTTTGGAAGAATGCATTTTCCGTAGATATATCAATAGATGCATGGCCATTGACGAAAGGCACAACAGGGATTCCCATTACAACAGCACCATCAGAGATATCACCTGAGGGTGGAGATCTAGCCTGTCCGTCCATATAACCAGATCTACCTGGAATTGTTCCTGGGTAAGAACTGAATGTTTCTGGGGCTGCTGAATCTTCTGCTACAAGCAGGTCATCCAGCAAAACACCTGCAAATAATTATGACCAGATATTAGAACAGACGCACAATCTACAATGTAAAGAACTATATTTCATATATGGAAATAAACTAAAAGACAAAACACAACTGACAAATTGCTGGCATCATCAACATAATGAGATTGTGATATTTTTTCAAAGTGGCTTACATTTTACATGCTACTAAAGACCAAAAATCTGTTTCATGTTCTTTGAAAAAATAAATGCATGGATACCAACTACTCCCTCCAACCAAAAAATGACTGAAAACTTCTTGCAATGTAAGACACAACTTCCCTCCAGCATCTAGAAATTAGTTTTCATAGAATTACATCACCAAAGGGGGGAAAACATATAGCCTGAAAATAGCAAATGTTAAGGTAAGGAACATACAGACATTAAAACGATAGCTCACCGAGAGAAGTTCACAGTATCCTAGAGAACATTTGCATTACAATATGCAGTTTTTCAGTACTTGTAGCAGAATCTAGGGAGACAATTAGATCTCTAAATGATCAATAACATAAGTTTTGTCTAATGTCCCAGACCACTTAGGAGAACTAAAACGGGTTCTGCTAGCCTAATAAGTTCCTGCAGGCTATGGCAGAGAAATGTTTCAATAGGGGAACATGATTTGCCTAAGAAAACATTATAATTGCCTAAGGGGTGAAAAGGAGAACATATCATAGGCCAAAAACATTATAATTGCCTACGGGGTGAAAGCGAGAACATATCAGAGGCTAATGAAAATTCACTTTAATTTTATGAAGTGAAAGTCTCCTAGAGCGACATAACGAAAAATTAAAAGGGTAAAATGGTGGCAAAAGTTGTCACTCAATTATAAAAAGAGAAAAGTGAAGAGTCTCTCATCATTCTATCACTTCCATTTTGGAGAAAAAGAGTTTTGGGGAGAAGCTTAGGGTTTTTGGAAACCCTAGCCGTCATTGCTAGCTTCAATGTTGAAATTAGACACCCTAGTTGGTCTTAAGAGTGGAATCACTCAGATTTCACCATTGAGATTCAAAGACAAAGATGATTTGCAGAAGATATTGAGATAAAGAGGTCTTATCAGTGGATTTATCTTTTGATTTTGTGTTTCCGTGCATCTTCTCACAGGTGGAGATCCAAGCCAAGGTCAAGGATCGATTTTCCTATTGAAGAATAGCCATACACACGGGCCATATATTCAGGGGTCGAGTTTCTTGATTAAAGTGGCAGAGTTCCATGCATAAAGAAAACGAGTTTATTCTCTGTTAGCTGGACGAGTTGGTTTTCTGAGAACATTTTGGTTGAAGATTCAGTCAACAAGAGGATTGAATAATCTCCCATCTCACAGGCCGAGTTTGTATTTCTCTCCTGGCGGCATTCTGTTCAACAAAGGGAAGATTGTCACTGAAAAAGATCGAAACCCTTCCAGTATCTTGTGAGACGAGTTCAGCAGCTGGTGGGTTGAGCTCGAGGTGAGTTTTTGGCTGAGCTGCATATATTATCAGTGCTGGAAGTTAATGACAGACCCAGAAAATTCATGGGTACCTCCTTGCTGAATGTAGGTGCTGAATCAACTAATCCTGTGCATGTATACTAGCAGCCCGACCACGAGGTTTAGTCTACAGTAATGGTACGAGCAGCTGGTTGGTTAGTGCATCTAGCAGAAAAGGGTGTCTGGAAGTTGCATTGCTGATTTGATGGAATGAAACAGAACTACATCACTGCTTTCATAGTTGAGGAGATCTGATACACAAGTGATTTCTTACTGAAGAGGACAGACCAGGTTCTATTGTCGTATTGTTCACTGTGTGTAACATCTGGCAAGTCAACTATCAGTTTGTTTATTTCAGATTTCTCATTATTTATTTTCATATCAGCATCTGAGGAATATTTCTGAGCACAATACAATAAACTTATTACTGATTAAAAGCTGGGTTTCCATGTTTGTGCTATTGCATGTTTAATATTCAAGACAAGCAAACAAATTTACACCTGAAAGAGAAGAGCCACACATGGGGGATAAGGAGACTCAAGCATTTAACAGCTTGCTCAGTGCTCTGAATGATTTGGCTAAGGGCCAAAAGGACATGGTGGATTTGATGAGCAAAATAGCAAACAAGGGTGTTTCCACTGAGAAGGAACCTGTTAATGGAGAGGGGTCTAATAGTGTTGAGGTCCATTCACGTCTGCACGGCAGAGCACCTAGACCCAACATGCCTCAGTTCATACATGAGGGAGCAAAAGACCAAAAAGAGCATACAAATCAGGCGATTCCTTATGCATATTATTTGAGAATAGAGCATTGGGACGTGAGTTCCAAGCCATTATAAGTTTCACTGACTTCTACCACCTCCAATTAAAAAGCAAGCCTAAGACGTTCGGAAGGCTTTGAGGCAGAGTCACAAGCTGTGAAAAGACATCAGGGAAGGTGACCATCCCTTGCTTCGATGCGTCATCTAAATGCTCAGCTCGGTCATAGGTTCAGAAGCTAGATACATATTTCCAGTTGCATCAAATGACGAAAAGAAGCCATTAAGCTGGCCAAATTACACTTGGATGGCAACGCCCATGCGTGGTGTTAGTAGTTACCATGGGTTGGTGACAATGGGTCACAACAGCATCACCACATACACTGAGTTCACTCAGAGGCTCATAGAGCGGTTTGACAGGAAGGATCCGAAGCTTCATTTAAGGAGCTCACCTAGCTCAGGTGGACAATGAGCCCGGAGGCTTACATTGCAGAATTTCAGAGACTAGTAATTCTGGTCACAGATATCTCAGAGGCTAGATTGGTGATGCTATTTGTGGAGAGGTTGTCTGAAGTTGAACCTCTACGTGGTTGGGTCAAAGGTTTTGAACCAACCACTCTTCGTGCGGCAATTAACAGAGATAGGGACATGCAGGATGTTGTTCCTAACAGCAAATTCCCTCATAAGCCTTCCTTTCCACAGAAGAGCAAAGAAGTCAAACCTTTTCAGAGGGAGAGCAACAGGAAACCAAAGATGGATGATGACCCGGAAGGAGCTGAGAAAGAAGAAGCTTTGTTTCAATTGTCAAGATCCTTGGGCACCAGAGCACAGGTGCGCAGGAAAGGACATGGTAGGCTAAGCCCACTAAACTGAGGTGTACTCTGAGAGTGACAATGATGATGGAGATGAGCCGGTGCAGGAACAGTTACAGGGACAGATACATCACACAATTGGGGGTGAGGCTTCACATGCAGAGGGCAAAGCCCCTATGATTGCATCAATGTCAGGATTCCACAACTATCATACTTTTAGTCATAGGGGTTCTGGAAGGACACAAGGTGATGGTATTGATCAATGGTGGGGATTTGTTGGGAATCACGATTGCCATTAAACCAAAACCCGCAGGTGTTAGTCAACAATCGCATCAC
Source organism: Pinus albicaulis (assembly GCA_034641835.2). Taxonomy (NCBI): domain Eukaryota; kingdom Viridiplantae; phylum Streptophyta; class Pinopsida; order Pinales; family Pinaceae; genus Pinus; species Pinus albicaulis. The sequence goes on along the minus strand of CM076570.1, from coordinate 1,542,422,088 downwards.
CAGAGATAATGATCCACGAGAGGCGTTTAGTCCATGTCGCGAGACATTCAGGTATTGCTTCATAAACACAAGAAGGCTTTTTTTTGACATTCCTCCAAGTAGAGCACCAGCTTGGGGTTTCGTGCATGTTACAGAATTGGAGGGTGTATAGGCAATCACTACTAGCCCCTACTAACATCCCAAGGTTTACAAAGACGAAATTCAAAAAACCATCAAGGAGTTGTAGAGGTTGGGTCAAATTTGGCCTAGTTCAAGTCCTGGTGCAATGGTGAGAGAAGGTGCCTTGTCAACCGTCGACCCCACCCCACAGTCAAACGACTGTCGAGTCTCGATTTTAACTTGGTCGCAATGGTTTGACTCTTGAGCACTGACACTTGGCTGCTAATCCTCATATAAGTAATAGAAAGGCTCGAATTCAAGCATGGAAGTTCACAACTGAAGCCAGGTAACAAACAAACAAAAGGAGTCAATCCGATTGATGCCTTTGACTGGGTGATCGAAATATTTCTTTTTTTCTTTTGTCAGGTCAAGCTTGGAAAGTTGGTTCGGTTTGCCTCTTGAGCACTGACAGGGACTGTTTGAGCAACGGTTTGAGCACCAGATACAGCCGGGGACTGTAGACCCCTGTAAAAGAAATTAAAAAAAAAAATTATAGGGACAGAATTTCATTTAAATTACAGGGACGAACAGGGACAGAATTTCGAACTTTCAATACAAATAATACAGGGACCTGTGACGGGGACAGAGCAAGGGTGAAAGCACTGAACAGTGAAAGGTTAGTTTCTGCATTATTTAATACAGATTTTCACTGCAGTAGAAATCCACAGTGCAATTTTTGGTGTACATGAAACATTTTTCAAAAAAATTTAAATCCCTGCACAGTGCACTCTTAAACATTAAAAAAAAAAGTGTTAATTTTATGCATTTTATGTATTTTAAATTATTGATAATAATTATAATTTGGACTTTATATGCAGTCAGTCACACACTATACCCTACAAGGCTACAACTTATAAAAATGGAACCATCACGACAGAGTGAAGGGGAAAACATCAAAACAGACCCAAAATCTCCTTTACGGCAGTATGTGAAGATTATTGGAAAAAATCCTGGAGGTGCTTCTTATAAATGGAAGTGCAATGAATGTCAAGATATAAAAAATGGCTCATATACTAGACTGAAGGCCCATCTAACTGGACAAACTAACACATGGGTGCAAGTATGCACCAGGCCAAAAGATGCAAATGGCAAACCTAACCAAGGTTTGAGTGTTGGAAAAATAAAATTTTATGCATATTTGCAAGATGTTGCTGATAAGAAGCTTGCAAAGCTCTACAACTAGGTCTCCATTGTCATCTAGGCATGTTCCCACAACTAATAAAAGGCCCACTCTAGGCCCTCTTGAAGTCGCTTTCAATAACCAGAGTAGAGACATAGTCGATGAACATGTAGCTCGTTGCATCTATGCAAATGGGCTAGCGACGAGCGTTCAATTTGGTGTGTTCTCCTTACTATCAACAAATGATTAAGGCAGTTAATGAAACGCCAAAAGGGTACAAGAGCCCTAGATATGAAAAGGTTTGCACTACTTTGTTCGCATCAGAGAGACAATATGTGGATATAGACAGCTACAGTCAATCCAGGAAACATGGGCAAAAACAAAGGTGCCCATTATTTCTGATAGATAGAGAGACCAAAGAAATTGTCCGTTAATTAATGTTATTGCAATATGCCCCCAACAGACAATGTTTTTGAAGGTTTTTTATTGTAGTGGAATAGAGAAAGATGCAACTTTCATATCCACAATTCTTATTGATGCAATAAAAAGTGTGGAGCCACATAATGTTGTTTAAGTCATTACAGACAATGCACAGGTTGTAAAGCTGCAGGTATGATTGTGGAGAGTCAATATGATCACATTTTTTGGACTCCATGTGCAGTACATTCATTGAACCTTATACTTGTCAAAATTAATGAGATTGAATATATTAATGAAATATATGTAACAGCAAAAGAAATCCAAAAGTTCATAACCAATCATTCAATGTCCCAAGCCATATATCGAAGTTTTGCAAAGTTGGAGCAACCGAAGGTACTCTTTAAACTTTTTTTAATCAATATTGTTTGTATTGGAAGTTGGAAATTCTTAATTTTAAATTTTAATTACAAATTTATATATGATTTTTCATTTGATATTTGACTTTTCGAAATTTGTAGGTTGTTGAAACTCGTTTTGCCTCCCACATTCTTGTCATAAAGAGGCTTGTGGAGGTGAGACAAGCATTACAAGCAATGGTCATTGACCCTCTTCAGATAGAGGGCAAAAAATCAAGTCCATCATTCTTGATGTTGCATGGTGGGACAAGGTCCAATACTCTCTGCGGTTTACTGAACGAATATTGACCTTGATCGGGACATTTGACACAGATACACCTTGCTTGGGAGAAGTTTACGAAAACACTGATAATATGTTGGCGAGGATAAGGGAAATTATCTAGGCAACTGAAAATGATCATTTTGAAACATTTTATTACGAAGTGAAAGACATAGTTATGAAAAGGTGGAACAAAATGACCACGCCATTACACCTTTTGTCCTATGCATTGCACCCTAAGTATTATCATTCCAAAATTTTGTCTGTATCTGGTAAAACAGCGCCAAAAAAAGATTCTGAAGCGGTACAAGGATACAAGACAGCTTTGAGGAAAATGTATAGAGATGTGGGAGTTGCAATAGAAGTTTATCAAAAATTTGGAGGATTTGTACAATCTATTAGTAGTTTTTCAGATCCAATAGCTACAGATAATAGAGGGTATCTTAATCTTATTACTTGGTGGGGCTTCCATCGTGGGAATAGCATTCATCTCTCGAATCTAGCCACCAAATTGTTATCACAAATTGCTAGTTCCTCATCAGTTGAGAGGAACTAGAGTACATATGGCTTCATCCATTTAGTGAAGTGAAACGGGTTGGGAGCAGCAAAGGCTGAGGATCTTGTGTATGTTCATTCCAACCTCCGTCTTCTATCACATGTTGAACCAAAGTATAAAAAAGGTCCGAGCAGGATGTGGGATGTGGAGCCTGACACTGAATGTCATCACTCACCTCAACCTACTTGATGATATAGTTCCATTTCTAGTCTATCCTACTGATGCAAGTTCCTACATTCTAGGACCTCCATTATCTATTCATGATGTAGAGTTGCAATATGCAGAAAATAATGTAGATCCATTTGAAGATATGAGTTAAACCTACTGCACATTACGATATTAGTAGAATGATCAAGGATGAGACGCTCATTTTTGTATTTATTATTATCATTTATGATATTATCCTTTTTGTATGAGGGAGAAAGCATCATTTCAATGTTTCAGTCTTCATATTTATAATATATCTAATGGTTTCAATTCTAAATGTTGTGATTTATAATTGTATTTGATAGTTGAACTCTAAAATTGTTTTTTAAAATTTCAAAAATATTATTATATATTTTCAATTGTACTTGACGTATCCTTGTCGTATCTGGATCTTGGAATTTCAAAACAAACTAGCGAATCCGGATCCGTATCCATATCTGTATCAGAATCCTGGCAACTTAGCATTTTCTTAACAAATGGATGGAAAACCCTGAGCTCTACATATTGCTTCTCCCATTCTATACATAGGAAAATCAATAAATATAAAATAAAATAAAATAAAAAAACACAAATTATCATGAACAGTTAAAACATCCAGCATATTAGCATGTTAAAGAAAGAAAACTGAGAATAAGAAAAGCTTAAAAGTAATAAACCAGTTGATCATCAAAATTTTCAGATTTCATATACAAAATTGCAAATGTTGTTTAAAAGGTATTCCCTATGGATTTACAAATGGAACAAACATACCTTCTCGCAAGCCACCATATATGAAAACTAGATCACCCATAGCTGCAGCAGCATGACGACAACGCCTTGTGAGTTCGAGCGATGCCTCCCCACCAGCAGCATCTACACTGTATCTTCCTGTCCGAGGACTAGTAATCACTGACTTCCTGTCGCACCAGACTCCAGCTGCAGTATCCAGAACTAAAAACAAGGAGTGCAAATATATTTTATTTCCAAGGGTTTATCATGGAAATTGCATAAAAAAGTTATGCCACTTGTACACGCAAAATGGACTAGACAAGGAAATATCAGCAACTACAGATGCTTTCCAATTAAGGATACCTGCAACACTCGAAGCATCCTCTACCATTCGACCACCTCCAAGAGCTCCACCAGAAACATGGAGCCTTGCATTAACAAAAACCTGGAAAAAAACTAAATAAGTCCCATGGAAACAAATTTGTTTGAAGTCAGGGCAGTTTTACTAATAGAAGATGAAACGGCTATTAAATCATAACAAACTTACTGCAGCATGCTGATATCTAGGAGATGGAGATACGCCAGGTGCAATTGCCCATTCCCAACGTCCATCTCTGTGCTTTGCCAATCCATATGCACTAGCCAAAGGCTACAGGTACCAAAGAAAAAACCATAGTGAGTGAAAACAAATGTATCAGCAATACTTGTCACGGTAATAAAATGTGTATGGCTTAAGGTCACAAATAGTTATGGGAAATCTAAAACAACGAAAACAAGAGTTATTCTAGGATGTTATACTTTGATTTTGCATACTTCTGATAAGTATGAGACTTGCGCCACTGGAGAAAGAGATTGGTACTCATAGGTTTTCTCAGAAGATCCATTTGCAGAAATCACTAGGCAAGTCTTTATAAGTGGCCGTATTTGTAGAAATCCCTTTGCAATTCTTCACATGCAGTTATACATATTACATTATTACATTCATACATAGTTTATTTAATTATGGGTTTTTTGTCCAGAAATATTGCTACTCAACCTTCTACAGTTCTTGTGGGTGGACTGAGTTTATTAAATAAACACATTTTAATTGAATATATACAGAGAGTTAATTGAATATATACAGAGAGAGATATGCAGTTTTATGTGTGATTTTTTATAGGTATGAATAACATATATGCCCTTTTACATAATTATATATGTTCTTACTTTAATCATGTATGTTTTTATATATACTAAAACATATATGTTCTTGCATTCTTATGTAATTGTATATGCGTTATTATGCTCTTATGTAAATACATACTTTCAATAAAAACTGGTGGTATGTGTCTCTCCATGCTATCATTGAGATAGTAGAATTTGCATTAAGAGATATATGTAGAAAAATTCAATGTGTCCTGTAGCCCCTCTCGGTTTCAGTTTCTTTTGTATACAAGTTTAATGCCCAACCCCATAGTTCATTGCATATTTAAACATGAATACAAATTCAAAAAAAACACTGCTATGCCACCAATACTCTTTCACTTTCAGTTTCAACTGATAAGAAAATTTAACAAGCACACACAAATTTTAGACACTTATTCTTGGTCAATCTCAGACCCTGGAAAACCCCCAAAGGAGAAAACCAGTTTGAAGGAGGATTTTATTTGCTTTAATGTCAGAGAATTTACAGCATTAAATACACTTCAATGGTATTTATCTCTCCCTTGAAACTCGTGCCAGTCCTCTAGAAATTTGTACCATTGTCCTTGAAACCTGTGCCACTGTCACACCTCTGCACTTCAAACTGTGTGCCACTGTCAAACCTCTGCCTCAGAATTTGCCCTCGAAAATCATGTTGAGGATGACTGAAACTGCTCGGGTTTTGTGCCAGCAATCTCTTCTTTGGGATTTGAGCTGCCATATGGTCTCCTCACGTCTGTAGGGTCTATATTCCTGCTGTACATTCTCTCCTTTGCAAATCGCTATCTCAGCTGTACATGTAATATATAGAGATTAGATCCCAGCTCTCCTTGATCAACGGTGGAGATCTAATCTCCCATTGACTCCCTTTTATGTCTCCCCCTTCATGAATGAGCCTCCCTAGTGACTTAAATGTCTTTTTGTACCTTGTACCTTTTTCTAATAATGTCACTTTAAAAACATAGTACTTTAATATAATAAAGTACTATGTAGTTTTGTACCTCATAAAATGACTAAAAGGTCACATGACATTTAATAACCACATAAAGTCACACTAAAAAGGAGTCTCATGTGTTTTCCTAGGCCAAAGGAGAAAAGCACTAGGAAACACCTCCTTGGTACCCTTTTTCTCAACACTCTCTTACCGAGGAAGGTGTTTCTCACCACTCCCATCTTATCTCCGAAGTACACATGCTTGCCCCTTGGCAACGACTTTGTGAGAATCTCTACAACATGTTCCTCAATGGATATGTACTCAAGCTTCATTGCTCCTCTCTGAACACAATCCCGGATGAAGTAGCACTTGATCTTAATATGCTTTGACCTGTCATGAAATACTAGATTCTTCATGATTTTAATACAACTGATTGTCATAGTAAATCGTAGTCGATCTCAGCCTCTGACCAAATAAGCCAGACAACAACTTGTGAAGCCAGATATCCTCACAACTGGCCTGACTAGCTGCAATGTACTCAACCTACGTGGAACTCAGTGCCACTAATCTCTGTTCCCTGTTGAACCACGACACCACTATCAAACCCAACCTTATAATATGGCAGAAATTGAAAAAGTTTAACATGCCTAACCAATGATTTTGGTTTGAGTGAAGGGTCCATCTCCTCAACCTTACAATATGGTAGAAAAAGTCAAAAAAACAACTCACGTGGAATCTGCGACTGAGCTAGTAATGAGCCATCCGGTTTATGATGGAACCGGTTGGTTCCCTCATAAACCGATCGGTTTATGGCCGAATAATGCCAAAACCCTATCCCGTTCACATAAAAACCGGTTTTTTCTACTGGCCAGGTACCTTTGCCTAATGAATTGGTTGGTTTGACCAGTTCACAATTCGAACCAGTCAGTTTTGAATACTATGGTATGCAGGTTGAAGAAAACCCTTTACAAGCTGAAGCAGGTTCCACGCGCATGGTATGTCGGGATCGATGGATATCTCCTTGGTTTGGAGTGAAGCAGATCCTTTGTACTTGTTGAGGGGGAGCCAAGTATTTTGGTCTTGTATGTGGATGATCTCTTCTTGAAAAGATCAGAGAAGCTTATAGGGATGTCCAAGGAGGATCTTGCTTCAGAATTCAACACGAAGGACATTGCCTTGATACATTACTTTTTGGGATTGGAGTTGTGGCAGCAACCAATTGAGCTTTTCCTTGGACAACGCAAGTATGCAATGGAGATATTCAGCAGATTCAAGATGGAGGATTGCAGGCCTATGCCTACACCTATGATCACTAAAACTAAGAAGTTGAGCGCTTTTGAAGGTGAACTAGTGGATCCCACCCTGTATAAGCAATTGATAAATTTCTTTATGTATTCGGTCAAGTCTAAACGGGATATATGTTTTTCTATGAATACACTCAACAAATTCATGGTGGAACCAAGACAGCTTCATTGGGTGGCAGGGAACCCTGTGCAATGTGCTGAGATACCTAAGTGGGATAGTAAATGTTGGACTAAGATATGTCAAAGCTAGAGGAGTGGAGCTACAAGGGTACACAGATTATGATAGGTCAAGGAGTGTGGTGGACAAAAAGTCCACATCGAGATGTTGTTTCAGCTTGGTATTAGCCATGATCTCATGGTTCAGCAAGAAGTAGCAGTCAGTGGCACTCAATACAGCAGATGCAGAGTACATGGTAGCGAGTATGGCGAGTTGTGAGGCATTGTGGCTTCGCAAGATGCTTGCAGGATTATTTGATACGCAGATGGGGCCAATGGTGATACATTGTGATAATCAGAGTTGCAATAAGCTCTATGTGAATCTTGTGTTTCATGATCGATCCAAGCATATTGAGATTAGATATCACTTCATCAAAGGCATGGGTGCTATGAGATTGCAATACATTTCTACAGAGGAGCAGGTGGCAGATCTTCTCATGAAGCCTCTAGTGAAGGGAATGTTGGTTTAGTATCGAGATAAGCTGGGGATAGTGGAGAATCCATTCCTTGCTAGGAGGGAGTGTTGATGTGAGTAGCTTCAGAAGGTCTCCTACAATTGTTTGGTGTCTTAACATGTGGAAGACATTATTTGCCTCTTGAAGTGATTTATATCTTCATTCCTAAGTTTAACTTAGGAAAAGTACAATAATTAAATTCAATTAATTATTGTGGACTATTGGGTTATTTTCTAAGGATAAATAATTTAATTATTTAAGTAACTTAGAAATAACATCAATTGCTTATCTATAACATGTTTCTAGAAAGAAGATACAAGATGTTTCTAGATGGAAGTTTGTTGAAATATGTAACTAGGTTCAGTCTTCATAATGACATATGTAATCATGATTTTATGTATTTGATGTAAAGAGAAAAATAAAATTATTATTGTTATTCGTGTGTTATGGGTTTCATGCTCGAGATTATTTGTTTTATAGGTCAAACACCCATCGACTGTTTCTAGGTCTTGTCCTTGAGTCTACAAGTCAATTGAGTCATTGTCATGTATGGAAGACCATTTTGGGCATGTTACATATTGTAAAGAAAATTTATTTGAGTCAAAAATAGAGTGAAATTGGCTTATACAAATGACAAGTCAGCCTAGAGACAGTGATAATTCGGCCTACAAGCTAGAAAAAGAAGCCTATAAATAAGGGTACTCGACCTCATTCAAAGACATACAATCATATCACAGAAGTTCGATAAGAAAACAAGAAGAAGCCTCATCACTAAGCGAAGGAGGAAGCGTTAGAGAAGAAAAATCGAAAAAAAAAATGATTGTTTTTGGTTCATCACTCTCACACGTGCGAAGAGGAGTTAGGGAATTCAAAAGTTGTAGCAAATCAAAATTGTACTCATCAACAAGAACCGAGTTTTGGGACAAAAGAGGTCTCCTTGGCAAGCCAAATTCTCAAGAAGAAGAAATCAAGTCAAGTGAAGAAAGGAGAAGGCCAAACTGCCCACACGTGTGAAAACCGTAGAAGTTGCAAGTAGGCCGAGAATTGCAAGAAGAGAGGTCGAAGTTGCAGTCAGGATGCATGTCCAAAAAAGAGACTTGGTTTGACTTTGCAAGAAGGAAGCACACCAAGGAGAAGTTTGACTTGGTCTTGGAGGGGTCGAGGTCATGTTGATTTTTAATGTACCTTCGACAAGTGGTTTCCCATGGGTTAGTCTCCACCTAGGGAAAAGTGTCCAAAATAATTATTTTCGTAAGTGTGACTTTATAAAGTGAAAGTGACTTTATAAGTGGTAAAGTCAATGTTAAATTATAAAGTGAAAGGGACTTTATAAGTGGTAAAATCAATGTTAAATTATAAAGTGAAAAGTGACATTAGACATAAAGTACAATGTGGGCACTTTATTTAATGGGTGAGTTAAAATATAGAAAGTGAGATTTAAAGGCACATTTATTCTCATCCCTTGATCTAAATGAATTTGAGCCATTAGATCTTAAGGTTGTTGCATTCATTCATCATTCATTCTTCATGAGTAGATTGGAGAAAGGAGGTTGAGGGATGGAGAAAAAGTTTTCAAGGAGAAATTTGTTGCAACAAGTTGAAGGAGTGATTTCTAGGAAAAGTTGGGCACGGAAATCAAGGCATAGAAGACAACACAAGGTACAGTACAAACAACATTTAATACTGTGAACTGCACACAGTTCGAGAGAAGTTTTTGTGAATTAAAAATATAAAAACATACAGTCCGTACAATGGTACCAGAATCCATATAGTCCATATGAAATTTGTACAGTACAATCTATATCCATATAATACATATTTTCAACTTCAAATGGGCACAAAAATCGAGGCAAAGTGGGCACGGTTTTCAAGGAGTTTTGGGTTGAAGAGATAAGTTGTACTTTGCTGTTTTGTTTTGTCTGCAAATGTACTTTTCCTGAACTTGAAAGATAAATAATTTGAAGAGCTCTCTAACAGGTTTTCCCTAGAGAAGATTGAAGGGGTTTTGCCTAGGTCTAAGTTGACCAAAAATTTGAGTGTATTTTTATGTGTTGCTGGTTTCTTTATGTCCGTATTTATTTTCAGCATGTGTTAACAGTCTCATGTGTTTTAATCTGAAATTTTCATTTCCAGAATTCTATATGTTGAATGTATGTTTATGGGAAACGACATTTAACAAAATGGGAGTGATAAGGTGAAATTAAAACTGGGATGGAAATGCAGGAAAAATTTTAGTCTTCAAATTTCAACAGGTCAAGGTCATAGATCTTGGAATTCGTCATTCGAAGTTCTATAAGAAGAGAAGAGTTCTTGTGGGTTTTCCTCTCAAAAGGAGAGGTTTTGGCCCTGGTTGATAGCCTACATCTTGTGTCCTCTTGTCTCATTGTTCTTTGTTGTTTGGTAGTTGTTTGATGAGAAGAACACTAAATATAATCAAGTGAAAGAAGAAGCTAATCACGTTAAACAAAATACAACACAAGCAGTTATCAAAGTAAGAGAAATCACCTAACTAGCTTCCTTAGATTTCTCAACATGGTATCAGAGCTAAGGTGACAAGACAAGGAAAGGCAACTTGTGGAAAGACCATCAAAGGAATATTGAGAAAGGTCAAGGCATCAAAGAGGACATCAATCCATCAAGAAGGAATACTTAGGAGTCGAGCAACATCAAGGAGGACCATTTATCACATCACAAGGATCATCGCAACAAGAAGACCTCAAAGACTCTACATTCAAGAAGGACCCTACCTCCGCTCAATCAAAGGACTCTACATTTAGAGCACCTTGGGAAGTCTCCACGCTCTACATTATCACCCAAGAAAGTAAGAAGAAGTGTTGCCATCATCATCATTAAAGCAAGGATTACATCTCAAGCATATTTGAAAGATATCTCTAGAAGAGAAACCATTGTCATCTTCAAGGAAGCTATCATCATCATCTATCATCAAAATCAACAAAGGAATCAAGTTGAAGATACCATCATCAAGAAGCATCTTCACTTGACAAGCAAGTATCCTTGTATCTATAACTGAATCTACTGTCAAAATGACTTCATTTTGCAAGGAGAGCAATAAATTGGTTGGGTCTTCAAATTTCCTTGCATGGAAGAAGAGGACAGATTTGATCCTCATAGAAAATGAAGTCATTGGACATGTTAAGGGTTCAATCATTGAACCACCAAAAGAAGCTCAAGCTCTAGCAAAGTATATGAAGGGGAGATAAGGGCTCAAAGAATCCTTATAGAATCAATCAAGGATTCTCTCATCCCCTATGTAGCAAAATTGGAGAAGTCAAAAGACATCTATGACAAGTTGGTAGGTTATTCTCTGTAAGCACTACAAGAGGAGTGATATCTTCGAGAAATGAGATATACAAGATGAAGGTATCAAATGAAAAAAGGATAGCCTCATATCTTATGAGCGTGCCACAAATAAGAGACCAGCTACAAGAGTTGGGGGAAATAATGTTTGACAAAGAGATGACCACCGTTGTGCTAAATGCATTACCTGATGAATGGGGAAACTTTGTATCAAGTATCTATGGGAAGAAGGAAGCCACTCCATTCAATGAACTTTGGTCATTGTGTAAGATTGAGGAGACAAGGTTGAAGGCAAAAAGTGATTTGGGATCATTTGCTGCCATGGCAAGGAGAAAACAAAGGTTTGGAAAGTTTGGTCCTCAAAAAAAAAGATCAACATGTCAAAGATCCAATGTTGTGGATGTCAGGAATATGGGCATTTCAAGAGAGATTGTCCTAAACTCAAGAAGGACAACAAGAAAAGAAAAGAAAGAATTGGAGCCCATATCACCGAAGAAGTAGAAGAACCTAATGAGAAGAAATCCAAGAAGGAAGGGATAGATCTTCACTATTAAGGTCTCTCAAGTCCATAACAAAGATTTGCTCCATTGAGTCCATCTCCCATTGCCTCTCCTCCCATGCTGCTGAATAACTTCGCCAAGAATGTTGTCGCATTCTTCGGCACTCCAAGCTCCCCAAACCTAACCTCTCTAAGGATGAATTCCTGGCCCTTCGTCGGCTCAACTCCAACCCTAATATTCTCGTTCTTAAAGTTGATATAGGTAACGCCTCTGTTATTATGAACTCTTCCGATTACCATCGTAAGGTGATGGATCTTCTCTCCTCCTCTTCTTACCATCCCTTACCTAAAAACCCCCTCCAAGCCATTTCCAACAAGGTCTACAAAGCCATTAAATCTTCCTTCCTTGACCCCGCCACCCAAAAGCGCCTCGTACCCCTTAACCCCATTACCCCTAGAATTACAGGCAACCGAAAATTCATAAGCCTAATACCCCCCTCAGACCTATCGTCAGTGCTATAGGAGGCCCCACCCATGCCCTATCCAAATACCTTGCCATGAAACTTAACCCCTATTCTGGCCATTCTTCATCCTATATCAAAGACTCTGCAGATTTCATTAAGCACATAAAAACAATCAAGCTTGATAAAAATGACATCATGGTCAACTTTGATGTTGTCTCTTTATTTACCAAGATCCCTGTCCTTGAAGCCATCAACCTCATTTCCAAGCTTGTCGATCCTGAAACTCTTAACCTCATTAACCTTTGTCTTTCCATCACCTTCTTCACCTATGATGGGGTATGTTACAAGCAAACTGAGGGCACAGCCATGGCCTCATCTCTTTCCCCGGTGATCGCTAACATTTTCATGGAATACTTCGAAACCAAAGCCCTTGAATCCTTCCACCTCAAACCAAAATTTTGGAAGCGTTTTGTAGATGACACCTTTGTCATCTGGTCCCATGGTATTCCTGCTCTCCACCAATTCCTCTCGCATCTCAATAGCATCTCTGCTCACATCCAGTTCACTATGGAACTGGAAGAGAACCATTCCCTTCCTTTTCTTGACGTCCTTGTCTCCCGCCTCTCTGATGGATCCCTACCCCGCCAGATCTACAGAAAAAAGACCCATATAGACAGATATCTTCATGCAAGCTCCCACCATCATCCAACTCAAAATTACGTTGTCCTCAAAACCCTTGTCTCTCGAGCCATTCGAATCTTCTCTCAATCCTTTCCTAAAGAAAAAGCCCATCTCACCAGAGCTCTTAAATCTAATGGATATTCTTCTTCCCAAATCAATAAGGCTTTCCATTCTTGCACCCATCCCCGTTCTAATAACATTCTAAAACCCCTTCCCTTGGCCAAGGTAACCCCCCTTACTTACATTCAAGGCGTTACCAATCATCTTTCCAAAATCCTTTCTAAAAATAATATCATAACCTTCTTCAAGCCCCAGAGAACCCTCAGCCACCTCTTCATGTTAGCCAAAGACAAGACTGATCTTATGTCAAGACCCGGAGTCCATGAGATCCCTTGCTCCTGTGATAAATCTTACATAGGTCAAACCGGTCGTCCCTTCAAAACTCAATTGAAAGAACATATCGCTGACACCACCCATAACCGTATTGCAAAATCTTCCATCATCGAGCACTCTTTCTTCCAAGCACCTTATTTGTTTTGATAAATCCAAAATCCTTGCTTCCGCTCCCATTCATTCCACCTGAATCATTCGCGAAGCCCTTGAAATTGAAAAGCATCCCAGTAACTTCAACCTCGACAATGGGTATCATTTGAGTCGTTCCTAGAAACCCACGGTCCATTTCCTCTCCTCCAAATGCCCTCCCTCGAATATCGATTCTAACCCTTCATAACCATTCTTTATCTGTTCTCTCCCCCCATATTTTCCGATTATTTCTATTTCCTTATTTATTGAAATAAATTACCCTCCTTCATTATCATTCTCTCTCTGATCCCTCTCTTCTTTGTCATTTTATCTATCCCATTATTCAATTAAAATTTTATTTCATTATTTAATCCAAATTTGAATTTTGTTTTTTCTTCAATTTAACACAATTTTAAATTATTATTTAATTTTTAAATAAATCAAATTCTAGTTTAATATTCAAAAAACTTCCAAATCTTTAATTTGACTTGATCCAATTTCAAATTATAATTTTCTCTCTTCCCCCTCATTTATTTTAATCTTACCAATTTAATTTTTAATTTTTTTATAATAATTTCTATAACGGCTAATTCAATTTTAATTTAAAATTCAATCCATTGAATTAGTTTAATAGCTATTCTTCAATAATTTAATTTATTATTTTAATCATTTTCTCCCCAACGGCTAATTTTGACTTCCACCTACTTGGTTGATTTTTAACGGCTAGATTCTCTCTTACATATTCTTTCAGTGGCTGCACTCATCCTATCTAACGCTTAGCTTCTTCCTCCTTAAGATGGGTGAAGTATTCACCCAAAACGTCGAGCTTCTCAATCACATTACACAGGATTCCATAAGTTCAAACCTACAGGATGCATCATATTAAAATATGGCATCATAGTAAGCATACAATTAAAGTTGATAAGAGCTCATGACATCATTATAGAAGCTTGAAAGAATAGCTGAAATAGAAGTCTACATGGTTGTAGCAGTCCTCAGAAAAAGGAAGTAGCTATTGGTAACCTCATTGAATGCATAAGTAGTATATATGAAGAAATTCATCTAGCATATTAGAAGATAGAAAGAATTCATCATACATCATCATCAGGAAGGAGCATTTGCAGGAAGAGGATAATCAAGATCCTCCATTGGAATCTTCATTAGAAGGTTCACCTCTACCTGGAAGAAGCAAGTGTCTCGTTGATCATTCCACCTTGTGTGGGTTCTATGGTTTAGAAAGATGATAGTATGATGACAAAGGAGTGCGGCAGTGAACATGAATGAAGTACTTTCAAGCAAAGAAAGAAAGTTGTCGAAGGAAGTCTAGATGACCAAAGGGAGAAAAAGGATTGATTAAGTCATGTCATCATATAGTTGTAGATAGCATGGGTGAATGCTCTATCTCATGAGCATGATCAAAGAAAAAGGATATGTTCCTTTGGTAAGATGCACGAAGGCATTGTTTGAACTAGTTCACATATTTACAATATGAAATCAACATAACATGTCCTCATATGGAATATGAGGTGGTTGACAAAGATAGAGGAACTATGTATATAAGTTTCAGGGGAATAATATGTGAAGAAAAGAAGAAGAATTTGTGAAAGATGCAAATATAGTCATAGTGATCAACATCCTATGACTAGAAGAACTTGCTATGACATCTCCAAAGAGAAAGTATGAAAACTCTGATGAAGTATTTAAAAGGAAGGAGACCCTTGACATTGAATGTCTTAGAGATGTGTTTATGAATGTGCAGGATGTTGATGTTGCAAGCAAGCAGATGTCATGATGAAAGGCCATCATAACAAATAACTTTGATTTGATGTTCATTTTTTTATTTTTGAACAACATCCCGTTGGGTTGAAACAGGGCTACCAAAAGAGAGTTGTAGATGTCACTTACAACTAGTACTCATGGGAATGGATGGAAGATCCTGAAAGAAACATGACTTGGAAAGAGGTAGCTATGTGAAGAAAAGCCACATGTGGATCACTTTCCAATGCAAATAAGGATGACATGACTATTGCGTCAACCCTATGATTCATTGAAGGAAAGTGATGGATGGTTGATGCCCTACGAAGAAAAATCTAGAAAATGAAGGCTCCATGATCAAGATGAAATTCATGACATTGGAAGGAGGAGCCCTACGAGCAGTTAATAGTACCATGATCTCCACCAAAGAACAGATAGTTGTTGTTGATAACAAGTCCCTGATTAAGAGGGATCTTGGACAAGTCCCTGATTAAGAGGGATCTTGGGTATATTCCTTTTATAAGAATAAGTATATCTTCCCTTTAACCTTGAGCTGCCCATGTGTATATTTATCCTCATGAACGTTACTGTAAATCATCGTTCATTTATTACTCAATATATTATTATAAATTGCACATTGGTGTGTTATCTCGTAATTGCCCACTGTGTTTATGCCTCTTTATCTGCATAGAGGTCCATATACACAATGGTTTGGGACACAATAGTTCATCTAGCTAAATGACTTTCAAAAATAGACTTCCTAAAAGCATATTTATAATGATGACCCTAGTAATTAAATTGTAACCAACTTAGAGCAATAGCATATTCACATCATAGTCACATAATATAAATCACATTGATCACATGTACAAGTAATCAAAGACCAAGATAAACTAGAACACAAAGTAAATCAAGTGACTAATTTGGGGTTGATAACAAATATTTTCATTTTTTATTGATAAGCATAAATCTCAAAGAATTTGTTACAATTTTGTTTGAAAAACTAAATTATAAACAAAAATGATGCAAAAAATCATCCAACTATACATACAATAGTAGGAAAGTTAAAATACCCATCTATCACATTCGTTTGAATAGCTTAAGACTCCCTAGTAAAAGCATAAGCAAAAAGACAGCAAACACAGACACATCTAACCATGCGTAGACCAAGTTTAGGAAGAAAATAAATTTATCTAACATTAGAATAAATATACATTATACAAAAAACACATATATTTTCTATGTGGTGTGCTTCCCGTGGATAGGAAAAGATAAATTTCTCTCAAACCTAGCAATTTTATCTAAAGATATGATAGAATTCAAAACTTCACAAGTTGTCCTC
Organism: Pinus albicaulis; assembly: GCA_034641835.2. NCBI lineage: Eukaryota > Viridiplantae > Streptophyta > Pinopsida > Pinales > Pinaceae > Pinus > Pinus albicaulis. The sequence goes on along the minus strand of CM076570.1, from coordinate 1,542,405,571 downwards.
ATTGTAAAGTACCAGTTTCATTGTCACAATACTCTCTACATGAAGATTATATAAGGTCCATTTGAATTTATGAATGAACATAATAACTGGCTTTTCGACTGTGGGTTTTCAAAATGTTGCAAAATTACAACATCATGTGTACAATGTATCAGACTAAAAACACAAATATAGAAAATGTGTGACTGTTGAAATGTCATAAAGACTGCATTCGCTCTAGTTTCCATAGCATTGTTATTTTTAGAATACATACCGCACTGCTTGCATCCCTCCCTCCACAGAGTAAGAGCAAACCATCAGAACGTGCACTCGCAGTTGCATACCTGATCAATCATTTACTTCTACCATTAGAAGCATGCAAACATTGCAAGGAATGTCAATAAAACTTTCATTAACGAAAGTTGTCATATTACTTCATAACAAGCTGTCATACCTTCTGAAAATATAAACAAGTATTTACAATTTAATAATCCTTTCTTAAACAATTCATTATAAAGCCCCATTGAAAATACTTTGTTATAGATGAAGTTTAAATCAAAACATTAAGAAAAGGCTAGAATAAGCTTCCACGTCCTCGTGTTCAAAATGGAAAGAACATTTAGATCGATCCATTTACCATAATTGCCACAAACCGAAAAAACAAACATTTGCATGATAGCAAAACAAGCAATGCTTTGAAACTCAGAACCAGAACCAGCCAATGTGCCAGTTTTCGAACCAATGCACTAAAAAAACATTAAAAATTGCAAAATAATATCCATGTCAGTATACATCAAACAAGAAATTTGCTCATACATATTACTATATAGCACATGCAGAGCTTTTGGAGGGGAGGTTTATGTTTATTTCCCTCAATTTTTCATTCTTCGCTTTTTTCCATATTGTGGATTTAGATTGGCTTAGAAATGGAATCAATAAAACCTACATGTTTGATTGGCTTGTTACCAAATGGCCAATTTGTGTAACAAACTAGCCAATTTACCATATAGAGGAAACCACCAATCTAGGTCAAGCCCAGTTTTATGTTTGCATGGGTTACACTGAAAGAACCAGATTCCCAATTCACACAGTTATTTTTTCTTTATTTTAATTAATTTTCCTTTTTTCACTATTTTTTCCACATTGAAAGTTCAAACTAGTTTAGAACGGGAATCAATAGAACCTATGGGTTTAGCTAATTCAATGCTAAATGACCAATTTGGGTACCAAACTGGCCAGTTCACTATGGAACCTACCAAGAATTCAAGACAAGTCTCGGCAAGGTTGCCCTATAAGAATAGACTCGTTCCAATTCTGGTTGACACAGTTTTTTAATAAATAGTAACAATTCCTATTAGAAAAAAGTTGAGTAACATAGTTGTCTCACTAAAAATGAATAATGGTTGACTCATAAGAATGGTTGGCATGGGATCTCTGTCATTTGAGATCATGTAGCATAGTGATGTTCATTGCGAACATAACGCAATTTATTGATCCTGACTCTCAATTACCCCCTAGGAATAGAGAGTCAACTTCTACTACAGTGTGTTCCAAATTCCAATGGTTCATGATTCTAATGCATCACTCTATGGAGTTCTTGTGCATCATGGTGTTATATGTTGTTATGTTTTGATCATTCTAAAAATATGTGGTAAGGATTCAAGCTCCCCTCACCTAAGTGTGATTTCGCAAAGAGAAGGCTTATAATGCTTTAAAAGTACATCCCTATGCATGTGGAGTACAAAGCCTCTTGGGTCTTCTTTTGTGGATGTATTCCTCAATCTATGGAGCTTAGTGGGTCATTTTCATGGGTGTATTATTCTGCTCACAGGTGAGTTACTTCTATTTGTTGAGAATTTGATAGGGCGGTGATTAATTCAAATTCTCTACTTGATAATTACTTGTGAGCTTACTTCTTTTACTTATGTCTTTTCTTCTTAGCTTATTATATCTTTCATCAAGTCAATTATCAAAAACACAAAACACAAATTTAGCCTCTTCAAGCCAGGGCCAAAACCAATCCCTCTTGAGAGGAAAACCCACAAGAAATTCTTCTTATAGACTTTCAGATGATAAGTACCATGACCATGACACAGACCCTTGAACTTTATATGCCTTCAAGACCTTGTCACTGCTTCTTCAATGACTCCTTGAGCTGATCCTTCTTTCCTGCACCGATCTGCACCGTTCAGCACCAGCCTTAGACAGCTCGGTCTCTAGTCTTTGATTTCTCCTTTACCTTGGATTCTTCTTGGTTTCTTCTTATCTAGCTTTATGTCCAAGACAGAGGCACATATTTCTGTACCTATTCTTTACATGCAGCCCTAGACCGTACTCATTACAGGCCTTCTTCACAATGTATCAATATCCTTTTCTCTTGTACTGTATACTTCGCTTGAGCAGCCCTTACCTTACTTTGCACTTTACTGTAAATCTGTCCCACCTCCGCACCAAAGTATAATCCTGCAATTTCGCACATATGACAGACCCTTTTATCCGAGTTACCTTCTAGTTGATCTGTCCTTCTAGGATTCAATCCACAATTCTGTTCTGCTTGTCTGAAAAACTCGCACTAAATCTCAGAGCTTGTCTGAATTCTGTCTCTACAAATGAGCCGCAGAAAGTCCTTTATATAGTGTACTTCTTTCAGGGTTTAGGCCGACCTTACTGACTGAGGGTAGGCCAACATGTTCACAGCTTATAGGCCGACTTGTAGGGCTTATTTTCCAGCATGATGGAGGTTGTCTTGAGGACTGTTCTGAGCATCATACTTGAGCCATTTCTTCACGGTTATATGACAAGGTCTTGAGGCATATTCCTTTGACTAGGCTCTTCATATACATGACTCTTAATTAGTACATTTATGACAAGATGACAAATCCCTAAAAGACATCAAGAAGAAGTCTTTTTACCTATAATAAAAACCTTGCTAATGAAACCCATGAAGCAAGCATAACAGAAATAGATTTTATTATCTTTGTCTTCTTCATTACATAAATACATAATTACATAGTCAATATGAAGACCGAACCTAGTTACACTATCCAACACTCCCTCCTAACCAGAGAGGTATTCATACAGGTACATGGTCACTTTCAAACTAAAGAATATCATAAGAAGAATCGGATTGGTAATCGCATTTGTATAGCATCATATCAACCAGCATTGTCCTTGTGCAAGGCCTTGACTAACAACCCCATCTCTCGACGAGACAATGGGCTACAATGTTGGCGAGACACATGACTTATAGACACCATAGTCATTGTCTCTCCAAGGCACATACTCCACCCAGGTGTTCCCAGAGTTTGACCTTCTTGGACTATTAGACCAGAATGATGTGTATATCCATTTTCTCCACATGGCCTTCACTAAGACTTATGGTTGTTAGTCCTGGTCTAGTGCATGACACATGAATTAGAGAATCATTTACGTCACTCCCTCTTAACTCAGGAAGGACATACTTCAAGTTTCTACCAAGTAAGAAACTTACCACTAGGCTCCCTCTCAACTAGGGACTTGTAGCAGCAATGGTGAGAAACCTAGTTGCTCATGAAGAATTCCTCCCCTCGATGTCATGGATTTCGATATTGAGGAATCTTCAACTTTTTGGATCCATAGGGCACAGATCATCCATCACTTTCGACCACGAGTCATGCAAACCATCAAAAAGTGATCAGTCTTTCTCATCTGGTCCACCTTTATGCCATGTTGCTTTCCTCCGAACCATCTCCCAAGGATCTTACATCCTTCCACGTGATTGGCAGCCCTGCATAAACTCATCCTGATAAACATATACATAAGAACTTTTACATCAAAAGTTACCTCTTCAAGCTAGGGCCAAAACCTCTCCCTCTTGGAGAGGAAAACCCACAAGAAATTCTTCTTATAGATTTTCAGATGACAAGTACCATGACCATGACCATGACATGGACCCTTGACCTTTATATTCCTTCAAGGCCTTGTCACTGCTTCTTCAATGACTCCTTGAGCTTATCCTTCTTTCCTACACTGTTCAGCACCAGCCTTAGAGAACTCAGTCTCTAGTCATTGATTTCTCCTTTACCTTGGATCCTTCTTGGCTTCTTCTTATCTAGCTTTATGTCCAAGACAGAGGTACATATTTCTATACCTATTCTTTACTTGTCGCCCTAGACCATACTCATAACAGGCCTTCTTCACAATGTATAGATATCCTTTTCTCTTGTATTGTATACTTTGCTTGAGCAGCCCTTACCTTACTTCGCACTTTACTGTAACTCTATCCCTCAGCCACACCAAAGCATAATCCTGCAATTTCGCATATATGACAGACCCTTTTATCTGAGTTACCTTATAGTTGATCTGTCCTTCTAGGCTTCAATCCGCAATTCTATTATGCTTGTCTAAAAAACTCAGACCCGAAAAACTCGCACTAAATCTCAGAGCTTGTCTGAATTTTGACTCTACAAATGAGCCACAGACAGCCCTTTATATAGTGTACTTCTTTCAGGGTTTAGGCCAACATCACTGACTGAGGGTAGGTTGACATGTTCACAACTTACAGGCCGACTTGTAGGGCTTATTTTCCAGTGTGATGGAGGTTGTCTCGAGGACTGTTTTGTGCATCATACTTGAGCCATTTCTTCACGGTTATATGACAAGGTCTTGAGGCATATTCCTTTGACTAGACTCTTCATATACATGACCCTTAATTAGTACATTTATGACAATATGACAAATCCCTAAAAGACATCAAGAAGAAGTATTTTGACCTATAATAAAAACCTTGCTCATGAAACCCATGAAGCAAGCATAACAAAAAAACATTTTATTATCTTTGTCTCCTTCATTACATAAATACATAATTACATAGTCAATATGAAGACCGAACCTAGTTTCACTTTCCAACACTATTGACAAGTGTTGATCTGTGATGTTTTGCTTGTGTCATTGCTCTCAGGCTTGTGTTTCTTATGGACTTGTGTGCTTGGGGTCTCAACTTGAGTGCTTATGTTTTCTATGAACTGTCTATAGCAACCGCTACTTCTAAATCTCAAGATATGATGGTGACTAATGTGTATGTCCCAAGAAAATAAATTATTTGTGTTTGAAGTCAAGGCAAGGAAAGTAGGTTGTAATGGTCTCTCCACAGCTGATCTGCAATTAATTGTGAATAACCATCTATCCAATGTAGAATTAGGGGTGGTCGTTTTCAAGCCTTTCTAGCACATAAGGGTTCAAGGGTGTTTAAAACAAGCAAAAAAAGGACTAGAGCAATGATAATGGTAGCAATAAAAAAGACAACAAGTTTCCCAGCCAAAGAAACTCCTCTATTTCAAGCAACAAGCCATCTATTTCTAAAGAGCCCCCTACTAAGTCCCCTTTTAAACCTGACCATAAGAGTCCCAAGACGACTAATATCATTCATAGCCATAAATGTATCTGAGAGTTAGATGGATGATCTCATCCTTCGAAAGCCCTCCTAGAGGATGATTTTATCAGTGACTGTCAAGGAGACCCCTATTTATTGCAGTTTAACCCTCTTTGCTAGTTGGCAAGTTTGATACCAAATTTTTTTTTTCTGATGATGCAATCAAACTTATTGATTGCTTAAAGAAGGTGGTGGTCATCCTCCACTTTTAAAGATGAATGCCCTTGGAACAAGACCTTCATAAATTGTGGTTTAGCGAAATTGGTTTTCGGACCTACAGTGCCCACAGGGGTTAGAATAACCATCGAAGCAAAGGTGAATTTTCGGTATCTTCAGGAATATGAGCGACAGGTGTATTCTAGGATGGCGGGAGATAACAACCATTATGACCGTCGGATCCCTTGAATCGTTGGAGGCTCATTGGAGCAGCGTAAGGGTTAGGTCTAACATCGATATTGAGTCATAATTTTCGCTTTTTTTGGAATATTGTGCAAACAGTGTTTTTGGAACAAGGGCCCTATTGAACTCATTGATTGTTGGACCTCGTCAACACGTCTTGAGGTTAACTACAATGGTCTGAAGGTGTCTCTGTTGGCAAACTAGAGGATAAGTGTGGTTGGTGGGTAGTTTTGTGTTGAGATTGACGAGGAATTGGTGGATTATTCTTCTGACCCTTTTGAATCAGTGCCAATTTCGACATAATCTCCACCTAAGAAATCGGGAAAGGAGCTTATGTTCCCTAATGGACAGTCAAACAGAGGGCTTTCTCCCCTTTGTCATCTACGGTGGAAGTATTCGAAGTTTCCTCATCCCAGGAATTTGTATCAAATTTTCTGTCATTGGAAGGGAAAACCTGTCAAGGGTTTCACCAATATGGGGGTTTGGAGAATTAAATCTGGGAATATGTGCAGCCGCTCTCGGATGAAGACATGATGCCCCTTCCCGACAACACACCACTTCCTTGAACAATGTATAAACCCTAGCTTTTCGTCGGGCCTGGTAACAGAGGACCCTAAGCATATCGAAGTAGCAGAGGTAGCCAAGCAGATTATAGGTCGTAACATATCTGCAGAACAAAATTTGCACAACAGGGGTCAGTCCTTGAGGGTTGGGGTAGATCCACCATGCAAAAATGTGGAGGGGTCTGAGAAAACGCATAGGGTTATAGGTTCAGGCCAACCCTATGGTTTCTTTGCTGGAATTTTTGCGGGTGCTCAAACGACTTGCAGGGAGGAAATTAGGATAAGTGAAGTTGAAACAAACCCTATCCCTTCTCCGGAGGTCAACGCTGAAGGTATCCATAAGAAAAAGGGGAAAAGATCAAAGAGTACCAAGGTCAAAGAGCGAGTGCGTGTGTTGGTTCTTGGAGATGGCATTAAGTTGGACTTAGTTATGGATATGGCAAATCGTGTTCTAGTGGGCACAGTTAGCGATCAGAGAAAATGGGTTGTGGAAGTCTGGGGCCAGGTATTAGATGTTTTGTCATCGGTGGTCACAATGACTAGGGGATGGTTCGCTCTCTGTTTCAACAAGGTTGAACATGCATCCTGGGTTTTGTCTAAATACTGGCACATTGAAATGGCACCCATCATGCTGAAAAGATGGTCCCCTCCCTTTGACTCCGAGTGGGAGCAATTAGGAGCGGGGCCAATATGGGTGGGGCTGCTTGGCTTACCTCTTCAATATTGGACAAAAGATGTCTTCAGAAGAATTAGGGGTGATTTAGGGGTTTTTTTGGACTACGATAAGACTTTCCTGGAGACTGGTAAAATGGATTTTGTCGGCATACTAGTTCATCTTGATACTAGGGAGGATTTGGTGGAAAGCTTGATGCTCTAGAGTCGAGGTCATTCCAAAATGTAGATATTCGATTACAAAGGAGTGTTGTTTAGGTGTAGACGATGTCACGAAGTGGGTCACATACACAAGGAATGACCCATGCTTGCAAAAGACATGATCGGCGAAGCAGAGCTAGTGGACGAAGATGTGCATGGGGTCAAAGCAGATAATGGTGCATTGGCACTCACTCCACAGCAAAGCTCAGTTCAGCTGACTAAGGTGGGTGTCAGTTTTGGAGGTAGTTAAGCAGCTGATCATAATTCTTCTGCTCCAATGCTCACTTGTGCAAGGGCATCTCCATCTGCCCCCCCCCCTCCCCGCGATACCGCTCTCTCTCTCCCATCCTCTAATCCTAAAAATATGATTCCTTTAGATTTCTTTGTATCTTTTGGTTCTGCTATAAGTCACGGGGTGGTTCTATCATTATACAATTTGAATACTATCACATGCCCAATTTCATCTATTCATGTATGTTGCCTTGCACCTTTCCCTATCATCCCCTTTGCAGCTCCTGAGGTGGTTGCCCCATCAACAGAGGATTCATCAGATTCCCATCCGGGTCACAGATATAATATGAGATCGTTAGCCAAAAACCCTAGTGTGTCGTGGGGAGGTATAGGTCCTTCTTCACCACCTAAATTACCTATAGGTCGTCAATCTTATATCTCGAAAGCTATTCATAAAGCCATTATGGATATCGTTAATTTAGGTCGTCAATCTTATATCTCGAAAGCTATTCATAAAGCCATTATGGATATCGTTGAAGGTAGACAGTTATCTATTGATGGGGTTCTTAGAGCAAGATCCGCCCCCGACGTCGTCCCATAATGAAGTGCATATCGTTTAATTGCAAGGGGTTGGCTAGCCCCACCAAAAAACTAGCCTTCAGGCGTCTTTTTAATTTTGAAAGATTGGACGTCATATACTTACAAGAAACATTGGGGAATAGTTTGGATGTAGTTTCTTTTCTGGAATCAGTTGTGAAGGGTTGGTCTTTTTATGTGATTGACACAAGAGGCAGATTTGGGAGTCTTGCCATAGGCATCAACTATCGATCGACTAGGCTCCTGAATGTTTGGGAAAGAGAAGGTTTGATAGCAGTTGACATAGTATCGAAAAATTAGGTATTGAAGTTAGGTAGATAAATGTTTATGGGCCCTGTCAAAATCTTATGGCCTTTTGGGAAGGAATTATGAGGTTGTCGTTGATGCAGCCCAATAGCATAATATTGGGAGGAGATTTAAATTTTTTCTTGGGTAGTGCAGAATCTTGGGGGAGTCATGCCCAAGTAGAGTTGCTCACTGGTTTTTTCGAAAATCTTCTGGAAGTCAATGAATTTATTGATATTGAAGTGGCACGACTCAAACCTACCTGGAGGATCAGGAGGATTGGTGATGCTATGTTAGCCAAGAGACTTGACAGATTTCTAATTAGAGAATCAATGATGGATAAAGTTGCATCAATCAGACAATGGGTTGGCTCAGGTGGCATATCTGATCATCCACGTGTATTCTTAGAAGTTGTTGGGGTCTCTCTGAAGCCTCAAGCACCCTTTAAATTTAATGCTACATGGTTGAAAGATGTGGAGTTTCAAGGGATTGTAAAGGAAACCTGGCAACCATACTCTCTCTCTCAATGAGGATTTCTCAGGAGCAGAAAATCTGGCCACCAATTTAACATGATTGAAACAGAAGACTATTGAATGGGTTAAAAATAAAAGGACGATGAAGCACTCGGGACAATTGAGGCAGAATTAGCTCGCCTAGATGATCCCAACAGTGGTGGATACGAGTCCTTGGAATCGAAATTTCACATTACCCAACTAGAGGCCAAAAAGCGAAGGTTGTTGGAGGAAAGAGAGGAAACATGGAGACTAAGGAGTAGGGCTATATGGTTACAGGCAAGTGATGATAACACAAAAAATTTCCAACAATTTGCAAGAGGTCGAAAAGAGATTAATACTTTTTGGTCATTAGAAGATAGTCAGGTTCAAATGTTCACACTTTTAAGGATCTGGCAAAGTTGGCATTCAGCACTTTGAGTCTTCATTTAAAGCTCCAAGAGAAGCATCCCTGGCTGAAATCATCAGGGTTGCCAATTTTTTTCCTCGCTTTGTAGATGACAAAATTAAACAAAGGATTGAATCCTCCGGTTACTATGGGTGAGTTGGAGTATGTCGTGAAGCGGTTCAAAAAGGATAAGAGCCTTGGCTTGGATGGGTGGCCTGTTGAATTCTGTCTTGCATTTTTTGATCTAATCGGGTAAGACATCCTAAAAATGGTTGAGGAATGAAGATCGACCAGAAGAATGTATGAAGCTTTCAACGCCACCTTCATTGCTTTGATCCTTGAATCAGATAATCCAATGAACTTTAATGATTTCCGACCTATATCTCTTGTAATTGCATTTACAAAATCATTGCTAAAATTATCAATAATCGTATCAAGCCCATCTTATCCCAACATCTATCCAAAGAATAGTCTGATTTTCTGGAGAAACGTCAAATTCATGAAGCCATAGGTATTGTGTAGGAGGGCCTTCACTCACTAAAAGTAAAAAAGCTGAAAGGCATGGTCTTTGTAGTGAACAAAGTTCCTACTTACGTCAAATACTCCAGAAAACTTGGAATATGAGAGTATCCATTAAGGATACAAATATTATTATATATAAACTATAAGAAGAATGATGATGATCAATGTTACAAATGAGGCCCGCTTATATACCTAGGCAGGTGCCTCTTCACGGAAAATCATGTCCCATTAGACATGCCTCTTTAGTACTAATTACAAATTAATTATCATTATTTATGATTATTATCTTTTACATTATTTTCTATATATTTTATTCATAACATTGCCTTCCTCCTCAAAAAGCTTTGTCCCCAAAGCTCGTTGATGAAAGGGCTTGATCTCTTTTTCTACTACGATTGTCTTATGCTTGATCTCTTTTTCTGCTACAAATGTCTTCTTGTCTCAGGATAATCATCTTTGTCGATACAAGTTGATATGATCTTCTAAGTGACAAACACAATTGTCGCACTGAGAAGGGATCAGACCATCCTAAATTAATCTTCTGATGGAATCTTGTGGTGACTAGAAACTTGTGATGAATTGTTATGACATGAATGGCTTAAACTTACGTTAGTATTCTTCGAAACATCAATTCGTTGTTTCTATTCTAAACACGTAGCTTGATTGATTTGTCTACTCTCGTGATTCGGATGTCGATAGGGAACATTTTTGGTTTGACTTTCCCTTATTAGGTGTGTGGCAATTTTTTTATTTTCTTCTGGCAAGGATGTTGTTGAGTTGGTTACAAAACCTTCACTTGGGATGTTCCGCGTCTAAACTGCAACATCTAAGTTTGTATTTTCTTCAACTTGCTTGCCTTCTTCTTGAGTTGTGACATTCACTGGATCAGTATCTGTTTTTCTCTCTTCAACTTGGCCTGCAACATTCGATGCTTCCTTCTCGATAAACTGTTGCACCTTGCTTTCCAATGACTTCTTGTCCTTCTTAAGCTTCTTAATTTGTGTCGGTAATTTTTCACTATGGTCTTTAAGCCGAGAAACTTCTTCATTTCGATGGGAAGTGATTTTGTCAATTTCTTTTTGCATATTTTGTAATACTTTTTTACCTTCTTGAAAATTTACTTTTGAAATATCTTGTATGTCTTCAGGTGTTACTGAATTTGGTTTCAATGAAACATCCTATAATGTTATTTTTTTCTTTTTGTATGAAAATGTCAAAAACTTCTTTTTTGTATTCAGTGTGAAGGAACCTAGGGTTTCCATCCATGTTGATCCCAGAATAATGTCACTTTGATCATTCCTCACACCAATGTTTAACTATAAATCAATTATTTCATATTTTTTTTGTTCAAAAGGTCTAATTTTTCAATTATATTTAAGTCAGGAATCACCAATTGGTTTGCAATTTTAGGGTTTATATAATTTTTATCTTCGGCAAGTGAGATAGCAATAGTGACATCTTTTCCTGCAAGAGTTCCTTAAATTTTAAATAGCACCTTATAGCATAGTCGGGTAAGGTTTCTAAAAATCTTCCTGCCTTCATTTTCGTATTAGGCTCCATTTTGCTTCGTTGGGATGAACTTAGGGTTTTATAAGAGTAAATATTTCTAATCTTTATAATAAAATATTAATCTTCCTCAATTTAAAAAAATCCCCTTAACTTGAAAACTAGGGTTACCTATGTTGCCAGGAAACATGGGTGCGAGTGCGGGGACAGGGACAGGGACGACACTTTTTGAAACAGGGTGCATGGGTTCGTCGGGGGTATGTGTGTGTGTGTGTGTGTGTGTGTGTGTGTGAATTTGTATAAAACAAGAAAAATAAAATATTTTTTATTTAAAAATTAAAGTTTAAACTTGAGAGATTTAAACATGCACATCAATGAACATTCATTGTTCAACATTCATATAATGATATATCATATCAGTCTTGACTCTTCAGATAAATTAAAATTGATAATACATTGAAATTTCAAATTTTCAAAATTTCTTAATAGATTAAGATAAATTGAAGAGTGCAATGATTATATGAGTTCCCACTGTCACTACTAACAACAATGTATGCCCTAATGATATAGAAAATTACTGCTGAAAACACAACAATCATAGTAAGAATGTCTTTGTCACAACATACACGTCAGAAGATGATACTTGCATCATGGTAATGCCATCCAAGTGAAGCTACTATACAAGTAACAAATGACAACATTCTGAAAACTTCCTTTGCAGGACTTTCCCATGCAGTTAGAATCAACTGGACATGAGCATCTACAATTTCATAAATTTTAAAGACTACAGTGTCAGCAATTATTTTCACTTATAACACTTTAGATATAGAAGGTAGATGAATTAAACACACCCCTTTTGCCTTGTTCCCTGTGCATGTATCCAGTAGTCTAATCTCGAATCCACAACCTTGGTATTTGGGTGCATTAATATTGTGCCTTCTTTTCTTTCGGGAATACCTAAGCATATGGGGTATTGGTTGTTAGTAAACACTGTCTGTTCAACTGAAATTTTCCATGTTGAACCCACTTTTAGTTGCACCTGTAACTTTGCAAATACATTTACTAGAAATGTGTGCAGTCTTCTAGTTTCCTCGAGATTTTGTATTCTTTCATTCCCTTCTCTGATTTCATGAATTTGTCAAGTTCCTCCTTCATCTCTATTAATGAATTCAAGTTGCTCACTTAATAAGTGGGTGAGGTTGTTGCTTGTTGTGCCGAGGGTGAGGTTGCTACTTGTTGTGCCGAGGGTGAGTTGCTGTGCGGTGAGGTGAGGTAACGATTGTTGTGGGTTGCGGAGTCCGAGTGGTTAAGTTTTAACACAAAAAAAAAAATCGCAATAAGAATAGTCGCTCATATTTGGTTTTAATTTTAATAAAAAAAATCTTAAATTTTAATTTTAATAGCGATTATTAATAGTCGAATTTAATAAAATAAAATACAAATTTAACCAACCCTGGCACCAAAGAACCCGTTTTTGGGGTTCTCCGTCCCCAAATCAGCAAAAGAACCCTGATTTTGTGTGGGAAGTCTCGGGTTCTTTCATGAAGAACCGGGTTCTTTAGGGTGCTTCTGAGAAGAACCCGTCAAGCACCCGGTACTTGGGGACAAGAACCCGGTTCGAGTTCGAGAACCCTACCCCTGGGTGCGGGAACCCATGCAACGTAGAGGGTTACACTGCCCCTTTCTTTTTATGGTTTTTCTTTTTTTAATTTTAATTTTTTTATAAATACCCTTGGAATTGTATTTATTTAAGTTATCCCTTTTATTTAAAACCTCAAACTTTCTTTATACCTTTTTCTTTCAATATTTTATAATATATGTATTATTTACCTTTCTCCTTTATATACTTAGTACTTCCTTATAATAGAAGTAGTAATTATCCTTTTCCACCTTTTAACTAAATACCCGTTTTTAAAAAAAGTACCTTTTCGTTTAAAAAAAAAAATGTGTCGCTTTTCTTTTTAAAATGTCTTCATATAGATATCTTACCCCTGTTAATCTTGAGTTTTTAACTTTATTTTTATTAAGGTCACGATTAACTTCCATGGACTTCTAACAGTGTTTCAAAGTGTCACGATCTATTCCACACGTTACAATCTTCCTTGACAGTCGTGGCTTGAAGAAAAATTAGTAACAGTTGATGCTCAGTTTAATATGAGTCATTTAGATAATGACTATACAACAAACAACCATGGATAGCCTGGTGTTGATGTCTTCGAGAGGAAAGAGAGTCGAATAGTGTTCGATTGAAACTAGACCACACCACAGAGATGGTAAAATCAGCACAATGGCAGCTCAATACCAAATCAGTGAGACGGGATAGAGATGCAAGGAGGAACGACGTCGGGTTGGGTTGCGTCGAGTGGCTGAGGAACAAGGATGAAGTAATTTAGCAGTGGCCCTGCAGACAGGAAGGGCGACAGAGGTGGCTAGCAAAGGACGGGGTAACTCAAATTGTCGATCGTAATAGGGTACAACAATAGCAACCGGTAATGACAAGGTCTATGGTAAATTCGTTACGAGCAGAAAGAGTGTTGGAGTAGGCACGACTATGGAATTTGAAGCGAATGGAGGGGCGGAAATGTGTGTGGTTAGTAGAGAAGGTTTGCGGCAGCTACAACGACTCTGTCTGCAGCACCATGAGCTGTAGGTGCAGGGACGAGGGAAAAAAAAAACAAACAGTGAGACAACAATTGGAACAACGATTTTTTGAGTACGATCTTTGCTGCTGCAATGGTGGACTTGTGGATGATTGGCACATACCAAATCAGTGAGACGGGATAGAGATGCAAGGAGGAACGAGGTCAGGTTGGGTTGCGTCGAGTGGCTGAGGAACAAGGATGAAGTAATTTAGCAGTAGCCCTGCAGATGGGAAGGGCGACAAAGGTGGCTAGCAAAGTAGGGGGTAACTCAAAAATTGTCGATCGTAACCGGGTACAACGACAGCAA
>CM076570.1:1542293435-1542388797 GCA_034641835.2 Pinus albicaulis | reverse complement strand
AGTGATTTACGTATTGCTACTTCACATCCCGCCCGACAACAACTTTCCTTCCAGGCAGAAATGTAAATCCGAAAGGCCTTGGAGGTCTCACTGTAGCCCACAAAGATACCCTTCTCTGCGGTGGGCTCTAGTTTGGTCCTCTTCTCCTTGGGTATATAGGAGTATGTCATGCACCCAAAGATACGAAGATGACCCATATCGGGCTTCTTCCCAGAAAAAGCCTCCTCCGGAGTCATGTGCCCCAAGGCACGATGCGGACTCCTGTTCTGCAAGTAAACAGCTGTGTTGCAGGCCTCTGCCCACAAAAACAAAGGTAACCCCTGATCATGTAACATGGCTTTGGCAGCCGCAATGATGGATCTGTTCTTCCTCTCTGCAACCCCGTTCTGCTGGGGGTTGTAAGGAACTGTGAACTCCCTCCTAATGCTGCCTCCGCACAACACTCAACAAACTCTCCAAGGGTGTACTCACCTCCATTGTCCGACCTCAGGGACTTGATCTTCCGACCTGTCTGTGTCTCCACAAGAGCTCTAAACTCCTGAAACCGCTTGAAGACCTCACTCTTGGTCTTCAAGAAATAAATCTAGGTCCTCCTGGAGTGATCATCAATGAATAAAACATAGTACTCATATCCACTCAAGGAAACATGAGACATCCGGCCGCTCACATCGGAATGAATCAAATCAAGTATCCCAGTCGCTCTGTTGTCACTGCTGGGAAAAGGGGATTTGGCAAACTTGCCCATCGCACATCCTCTGCAAGTATCAAAGTGATCAGTACTGAACTCTGGCACACCTGTAGTGATCTCCCGCAAAGTCCTCAAGGCTCCATGATGCATGTGCCCCATCCTGGGTGCCAAATCTCCTTCCTTTCCAGGCGCTGGCTCTGGCTGTAGTGCTATTTACTCGCAAAATAAGGGCCAAATGCAAACTTGTGGACCTTTGCATGGCGTACACCTATCACTCTAGCTGAATCAGCTGGAGCGCCCCTAGGATATATCAGCACCTGTCCTCCCCTGAACAGTATCTCATATCCTCTATCCTCCAAAGCTGAGACAGATATGGGGTTCTTCCTCATCCCTGGCACATAAAGAGCATTTGACACCTTTAAGGGAGGTTTGGGTTCCCTATGAAATGTCAGTGTTCCCACACCAACTGCTCTAACAACTCTGTCATCATCGAGTACTACCTCTATATCAGTGCCACTCTTTGAAAGCTCTAAGAAGTACTCACGGACTCCTGTCATATGACGTGAAGCCCCACTGTCCACATACCAGATACCCGAAGATGCTCCGCTAGTCGAGAAATACGTCTCCTACGAACACAGTCAAAATTACCCTACTGCACTAGATGACTCACACGCAATGAACCCAAACTCCCAGTCAAAGTGATTTGCAAAGTCCTCAACCTCTGCTGAAGCTGCCATGCTCTGGTTCTTCCCCTTCTTCTTCTTCTTCTCCGGACACACAACTGCATAGTGTCCCATCTTCTGACAATTCCAACACTTCAATTTGGAATAGTCCTTCTGTGAGTTATCCTGTTTACCTTTACCTTTGCCTTTGCCCCCACCATTGCTTGTGGAAGCCTGCTTCTTCCCTTTGCCTTTCTTGCGTCCTGCCAACGGTGCTACATCCTCATCCTGCTCAACTGGCTTGGCTGCCCCAAGCTGACCTTTCCTGATCTCTGTCTGAATGCAATCATCCCAAAACCTCTCCCATGTGGGAAGGGTCTCACGTGCACAAACTCCATCAGCAAAGTTCATCCATGAACGGGGGAGACCATTCACTGCAATCCGCACCAACTCGGTGGGTGGAATGGCCTCTCCAATCGCTGCCAACTCATCTCTCACATTAGTAATCTTTGTGAGATATCCAGCTGCACTATCATTGCCCATCTTAATGGTCTTCATCTTCTCCTTCAGGACCATTTTCCGGTTCTCATTGGTACTCTGGTAGAGATTGGACAATGTTGTCCACATCTCATGAACATTTCTCTTTCCTCTCACATGAGGAATGCAATGGTCTTTGATTCCGTCTAGAATCGGCCTCTTACCCTTGTTGTTCTTTTTATTATATGCTGCCAACTGAGTAGCATCAGTAGGCACATTCACAGGGTTCTGTGTGGTATGTACCATAATGTCCCAGACTTCTGCCTCCTCAAAGATACTCTGCATTCTCTCCTTCCAAATGCTGTAGTTGGAATGCCCATCCAACCTATCCTCCACCCTCAGTCCCAATGACATCCTGCTGTCCTAAAACTGAAAAAATAGCACTGCTGTAGTAAAGGTAAAACTGCTGTTTGTGAAAAATCAGCTTGCTGGAATTTTCTAAGTGAAAAATCAGCAGGCTGTAATTTTCCTCCTTGCTGTCCCAAACTGTTTTTCAGCACTCAAGCTCAGATACCATGTAGAAATTTCCTGTTTTTCCCAACCCCGGTTTCAGTATCACTTATTTCTCCTTTTGGTTAAATGCCCTTTCCCATATCCTTACATTCAACACTCAGAAAAAATAATTTTTATTTGCTGAAACAGCAATCACTTTGCTGAAACAGAAATCACTTTGCTGAAACACAAGTTACTTTGTTGAAACACAAATTACTTTGCTGAAACACAAATTCTGGAAAACTTTTACAGAATGTTGAAACTACAGAAATAAAACAAAACACACAGCAAGCTGAAACAGTCATTCAACACATTTGAACACTGAGATTTTTGGTCAACTTGACCCTGGAAAAACCCCCTACAACTCTTGGGGAAAACCAGTCTTGAGAGCTCCTTCTTATTTCTGAAAATACTTTTACAGAGAGGCAGAAATTACAGCAAAAATTTCAGCAACTAAACAACAGTACTTATCTCGATTTCCATGCATTCACTCCGCCTTGGAAATCGTGCAAAACAGGAAAAACCCAAAACAGAAATTTTATAGCATTTATGACAGCATTAAATGCTGAAATGAGCTTCTCGATTTTTGTGCCCAGCTGTACGGCCGTACTGCTGTACGGACTGTACGGAAAACCCAGCTGCTTCTTCTCCTCAAAATCTGCGCTCCTTTGCCTCGAAATCTGTGCCGAAACTGACTGTACGGCTGCTGTACGGATTTCCAGAAATCTGTACCACCAAGCAGCAGTCTCTCTCCTCGATTTCTGTGCCCAAAATCTGCCCAGAATTAAATGTTGAAGCTGCTGTACGGTTCTCCTTGAAAATTGTGCCTCTCTCCCTCGAAAAATGTGCCCAACACTTGCTGTACGGATTTCTACCTTGGAATCCGTGCCTCCTTGCTGCTGTACGGACTTTGCTGAAGTTTCTATCAGCTGCTCTCTTTCTCCTCTCTGCTCAGAAATCTCCCTTGCTCTCCTTCTCCTGCTCTCTCAATCTGCTCATGAAAGAATGAATGACCTTTTCCTCCTTTTCCTCCTTTAACCTAACCCTAAGTGACTTTTGGGGAATCCTAAATCCAATGGCTGAGATAGATTGAGATCTAGGGCTGAGATTAAATGCTCATTTAAATCTCACTTTCTATTTTTTAATTCACCCCACTTTAATAAAGACCCACTTAGTCTTTTATTTCCAAAGTCACTTTTTCCTTTCTAATTTTACATTGACTTTATTTAAAGTCACTTTAACTCTAGTAACTTTATCACTTAAAGTCACTTTAAAATTAGATTTGACTTTATAACTTTATAAAGTCACTTTAGTAACTTTATCACTTAAGTCACTTTTAAATTAGATTTAACTTTATAAAAATTTATAAAGTTACTTTAGGAGAAAAATTAAATTCTTTTGGACACTTTTCCCTAGGCCAAAGATCAAAGCCTTAGGGAACCACCTGTCCTCTGGTACCAAATTTCAACACATTGACTTTATTTAAAGTCACTTTAACTTTAGTAACTTTATCACTTAAAGTCACTTTAAAATTAGATTTGACTTTATAAATTTATAAAGTCACTTTAGTAACTTTATCACTTAAGTCACTTTTAAATTAGATTTAACTTTATAAAAATTATAAAGTTACTTTAGGAGAAAAATTAAATTCTTTTGGACACTTTTCCCTAGGCCAAAGATCAAAGCCTTAGGGAACCACCTGTCCTCCGGTGCCAAATTTCAACACTCCCTCTTACCGAGGAAGGTGTTCCTCACCACACCCATCTTGTCTCTGAAGTAGACATGCTTGCCCCGTGGTAAGGCTTTGGTAAGAATATCTGTAACCTGCTCATCAGTGGGAATATACTCAAGCTTCACAGCTCCTTTCTGAACATAGTCTCTGATGAAGTGATATTTGATCCCGATATGCTTTGACCTGTCATGAAATACTGGATTCTCAGTGAGTTTAATGCAACTCTGATTATCACAGTAAATCACTGAAGGTCTCAACGGCTGACCAAATAAGCCAAACAACATCTTGCGAAGCCAGATGGCCTCACAACTAGCTAGGCTGGCTGCCATATACTCTGCTTCCGCTGAACTCAATGCTACTGACTGCTGCTTTCGGCTGAACCATGACACTACTGCCGAACCCAACCCAAAACAACACCCTGAAGTGCTCTTCCTATCGGAAGCACAACCTGCCCAATCAGAATCAGTGTAACCTGCCAATCTCACTCCATCCCCCTGCCTGTAGTCCAGACCATAATCCACTGTCCCCTGCAAGTACCGCAAAATGTGTTTTGCGGCCACCCAGTGAACCTTCCTAGGCTCACACATAAACTGACTCATCGTGTTGACTGCAAAACAAATATCTGGCCTAGTGTTGACCAAATACATCAAGGAACCAATCAGCTGTCTGTACAATGTGGGATCCACCAACTCGGAATCCGAAGCATGAAGCTTCTTCCAGTTGGTGATCATCGATGTCGACATGGGTCTACAATCCTCCATGTGGAATCTGCCAAGGATGTCCACAATATACTTCCCCTGTCCCAGGAAGAAATGCCCCTCCTCCTGCCACACCTCCAAACCCAAAAAGTAATGCATCAAGCTGATGTCCTTCATCTCAAACTCCGCCGCAAGATCTCTCTTGCAGTGCTCTATGAGTCTCTCTGCACCTGTAATGACTAAGTCATCCACATACAGCACCAGAATGAGAGGCTCCTCACCTATCACAATATAGTAAAGGTTCAGATCTGCCTCACTCTTTGTGAAACCCATCTCTTGCAAGTATGTATCTATCCTGGAGTACCAAGCTCTGGGAGCTTGCTTCAAGCCATAAAGGGCCTTCTTCAGTCTGCACACATGGGACTCCTTTCCATGCACCTCAAAGCCCTGTGGCTGCTCAATGTACACCTCCTCCTGTATGAAGCCATTGAGAAATGCGGTCTTCACATCCATCTGGTGGATCTTCCAACCCATCTCTGCTGCTATCGATATAATGGAGCGGATCGAAATATATCGAGCCACGGGAGCGAAGGTCTCCTCATAATCAACTCCCTCTACCTGGGAGAACCCTCTAGCCACAAACCTCGCTTTGAATTTCTCAATGCTGCCATCTGCAGCATGCTTTACCTTGTAAAGCCATCTAGAAGTAACCACGGATTTGCCCTCGGGCCTCGGCACCACCTCCCAAACATCATTCTTCATGATAGAAGAATACTCCTCCTGCATGGCCTCTCTCCAGACCTGCTGGCTAGCTGCCTCCTCATAGCTAGAAGGCTCAGAGTCAAGGATGCTGGTAGCCATTGCCATATAGCTGCAAAACCTCTCAGGTGGTCTGCTCTCTCTGACCGGCCTCTTAGGCTCAGCAACAGATGTGGCATCTCTCAAGGTGTCCTGAAGCCACTTGGGCTTCCTCTTCCCTGAGCACACTTCTCCCGCTGGAGAATAAAACTCCTCCTCCTCAACATCGGGAGCCTGAACTCCGACATGCGTACATTTGTGCTCTGCACTTTGAACATGAATCTTGAGATGTAGTGTGGTATCCATCGGTGGACTCCCCCGGTGTTGCTCGTGGGCCCCCGCTCTCGCGTCTTTCCTCCTCCCTGGACGACACACTTGCCGAGCCACTCCCCACTGACGGACCTGACATCGTCATAGATGTACCTGCGGATCCTCCTGATCCCTGCCCACTGGATCCCTGCGACTGACTCAACTGCTGCTGAGGGTCTGGCTGATCCAGATACTCTAACTCCCGTGACCTCCTAAAGGCCCTGTCCTCCTCGAACTTCACATCCCGTCTGACAACAACTTTCCTCTGCGCAGGAATGTAAATCCGAAAGGCCTTGGAGGTCTCACTGTAGCCCACAAAGATACCCTTCTCTGCGGTGGGCTCTAGTTTGGTCCTCTTCTCCTTGGGTATGTAGGAGTATGTAATGCACCCAAAGATACGAAGATGACCAATATCGGGCTTCTTCCCAGAAAAAGCCTCCTCCGGAGTCATGTGCCCCAAGGCACGATGCGGACTCCTGTTCTGCAAGTAAACAACTGTGTTGCAGGCCTCTGCCCACAAAAACAATGGCAACCCCTGATCATGTAACATGGCTTTGGCAGCCCCTCCGATGGATCTGTTCTTCCTCTCCGCAACCCCGTTCTGCTAGGGGTTGTAAGGAACAGTGAGCTCCCTCCTAATGCCTGCCTCCGCACAATAGTCAACAAACTCTCCAAGGGTGTACTCTCCTCCATTGTCTGACCTCAGGGACTTGATCTTCCGACCTGTCTGTGTCTCCACAAGAGCTCTGAACTCCTGAAACCGCTTGAAGACCTCACTCTTGGTCTTCAAGAAATAAATCCCGGTCCTCCTGGAGTGATCATCAATGAATAACACATAGTACTCATATCCACTCAAGGAAACATGAGACATCCGACCGCTCACATCGGAATGAATCAAATCAAGTATCCCAGTCGCTCTGCTGTCACTGCTGGGAAAAGGGGAGTTGGCAAACTTGCCCATCGCACATCCTCTGCAAGTATCAAAGTGATCAGTACTGAACTCTGGCACACCTGTAGTGATCTCCCGCAAAGTCCTCAAGGCTCCATGATGCATGTGCCCCATCCTGCGGTGCCAAATCTCACACTGCTCAGAACTGCTAGCTCTGTTGTCGGTACTACTGCTCAATGCCAAAAGGGAATGAAATGCAAACTTGTACACCTTTGCATGGCGTACACCTATCACTCTAGCTGAATCAGCTGGAGTGCCCCTGGGATACATCAACACCTGTCCTCCCCTGAATAGTATCTCATATCCTCTGTCCTCCAAAGCTGAGACGGATATGAGGTTCTTCCTCATCCCTGGCACATAAAGAACATCCGACACCTTCAAGGGAGGTTTGGACTCCCTCTGAAATGTCAGTGTCCCCACACCGACTGCTCTAACAACTCTGTCATCACCGAGTACTACCTCTATATCAGTGCCACTCTTTGAAAGCTCTGAGAAGTACTCACGGACTCCTGTCATGTGACGTGAAGCCCCACTGTCCACATACCGGATACCCGAAGATGCTCCGCTAGTCGAGGGAAATGCATGCTCCCTCTGAACCTCTATGGCAGATGATCCCGTACTAGAGGACTCACACGCAATGAACCCAAACTCCCGGTCAAAACGATTTGCAAAGTCCTCAACCTCTGCTGAAGCTGCCATGCTCTGGTTCTTCCCCTTCTTCTTCTTCTTCTCCGGACACACAACTGCATAGTGTCCCATCTTCTGACAATTCCAACACTTCACTTTGGAATAGTCCTTCTGTGAGTTATCCTGTTTACCTTTACCTTTGCCTTTGCCCCACCATTGCTTGTGGAAGCCTGCTTTTTCCCTTTGCCTTTCTTGCGTCCTGCCAACAGTGCTACATCCTCATCCTGCTCAACTGGCTTGGCTGCCCCAAGCTGACCTTTCCTGATCTCTGTCTGAATGCAATCATCCCAAAACCTCTCCCATGTGGGAAGGGTCTCACGTGCACAAACCCCATCAGCAAAGTTCATCCATGAACGGGGAGGCCATTCACTGCAATCCGCACCAACTCAGTGGGTGGAATGGCCTCTCCAATCGCTGCCAACTCATCTCTCACATTAGTAATCTTTGTGAGATATCCAGCTGCACTATCAATCTTAGCCATCTTAATGTTCTTCAGCTTCTCCTTCAGGACCATTTTCCGGTTCTCATTGGTACTCTGGTAGAGGTTGGTCAATGCTGACCACATCTCATGGGCATTTTTCTTTCCTCTCACATGAGGAATGCAATGGTCCTTGATTCCGTCTAGAATCAGTCTCTTATCCTTGTTGTTCTTTCTGTTATATGCTGCCAACTGAACATGATCAGTAGGCACATTAACAGGCTGCTGTGTGGTATGAACCATGATATCCCAGACTTCCGCCTCCTCAAAGATACTCTGCATTCTCTCCTTCCAAACACTGTAATTTGTATGCCCATCCAGCCTATCCTCCACCCTCAATCCCAAAGACATCCTGCTGTCCTAAAAATGAAAAATAACACTGCTGTAGTAAAGGTAAAAATCTGTTGTTTGTGAAAAATCAGCTTGTTGGAATTTTCTGAGTGAAAAATTAGCAGGCTGTAATTTTCTCCTTGCTGTCCCAAACTGCTCTTCGGCACTCAACCTCTGATACCATGTAGAAAATTATGTTTCCCACCCCGGTTTTCAGTTTTCACCTTATTACTCCAAAATAATTAAATGCCCTTTCCCATATCCATACATTTAATAAACTGGAAAATAAATTTGCTGAAAACACAAATTCTAGAAATTTTTCAGAATGCTGAAAATGCAGAAATAAAATAACAGCAGTAACAAACAGTCATTCAACACATCATAACTCAGTATTTTTGGTCAAGGTGACCCTGGAAAAACCCCCTACAACTCTTGGGGAAAACCAGTCTTGAGAGCTCCTTCTTATTTCTGAAAAAATGCTTTTACAGAGAGGCAGAAATTACAGCAAAAATTTCAGCAACTAAACAACAGTACTTATCTCGATTTTCGTGCATTCACTCTGCCTTGGAAAACGTGCAAAACAGTAAAAACCCAAAACAGAAATTTTACAGCATTTATGACAGCATTAAATCCAGTAATGACAAGGTATGGTAAATTTGTTACGAGCAGAAAGGGTGTTGGAGTAGGCATGACTATGGAATTTGAAGCGAATGGAGGGGCGGAAATGTGTGTGGTTAGTAGAGAAGGTTTGCGGCAGCTACAACAACTCTTTTCACAAAGACCATGAAATGTCTTTGACAAGATCTCGCAAAATCCCAATGCGTAAAAAAAGAGAGAAACACAAAGAAAATAAAAACCACAAAGAAACTTGTTTTATTAAACAAGAGAATAACCGTAAAAGCTACATTTTACAAACTGAGGCTTGTTATTTATAGCCTTTTTTGAGTCACAATACCATGTGTAGATACCATAGGCCAATACCATGAGTAGATACCACTCACAATACCATGGCTAAATCCCATGTGTGGATGAATACCATGGGCGGATACATACCATGGGTAAATCCCATGTGTGGATGAATACCATGGGTGGATACATACCATGGGTCACTTACAATACCATGGGTGAATAAATATCATGGGTGGATGAATACCATGGGTTGATGCCATTTACAATACCATGGATAAATTCCATGGGTGGATGGATAACATGGGTAGATGAATACCATGGGTTGATGCCATTTTCCATTCGGATCATTCCTCCCTCCTTAAGAAGCAATGGTCCCCATTGCGTGAAGTTCCCTCCTGAGAAGCCTTTTTTGAATATGAAAAGCCACTGAAGAGAAGGGTTTTGTGTAGTTAACCCATAACCGTGATGAACGAAGATCCGAGGATAGAGATACCCTGTAATGCTTGTGACCAACTGTGATATTGACAGTGTGCGGCCTAGCAAATGGACTTCGACGAAGTGTGGGTTTGTTGATGAACAAAAACCATGACAAACGAAGATCCGAGGATAGAGATACCCTATAATGCTTGTGACCAACTGTGTGACTAACAGTGTGCGGCCTAGCAAATGGACTTCGATGAAAATGATTTTGTGCGGTTGACCCATAACCATGATGCCGATTGTCGATGAAGTAGCAGGTGCCTACATAGCTTGGGGTGGGAGGGCACATCTCCAAATAACCCAAGCCGAATGCTGTTATGCTGAAACTGATGAATGTGAAGCAGGTGCCTACTAAAGCGGGGTGGGAGGGCACGTCTCCAAAGGGAACCCGCTCCGAATGCTGCTCCAGATTTAAAATGAGCATAACTCGATCAATATAACTCAGAATATTTATTATAACCTGTTTTTGGAAATGGAATGATTATTCTGCATCTTCTCATGTGTTTGAAACCACTATCTGGAGACTCTAGACTCTCAGATTCGCACTAGAACTGTCTCGCCGTCACAAAATTTCTGTAAAAAAAAAAAGTTGATTTTAAATCAACGATAACTCCCACATTCGGAGTCTGATTCGATCGATTTTTTTTTTGAACTTGGGTGATTTTTCAAGAGGAGCTCAGATCTATATCCATTTCTCTAAAATTTTGCACTAAAAACTGCGAAAAATGACAGGAGAGCCGCCATCCATGAATTGTCGTCAGAAAAAATTGCTTCAACATTATTGATTTTGAATCAACGATATCTCCCTCATCCGAACTCCAATTTGGCCGATTTTTTTTTTGAATTTGAGTATTTTTTCGCAAGGAATCCAGATCTGGTCTTTGTTTTAGCAAATTTTTCACCAAAAGTTTCAAATCTGATCTGAAAACTCGCCGCCCAAAAAATTCATGGATTTTGCTGAAGATTGCTGCCAAAAATTAAAACTGAAATATGTTTCAAACCCTCATTCCCATGGATTCATAACCTGAATCTGATACCACTGATCCGGATCTTGGGGGGAGGCCCCCAAGATCTAAAAAGTTGAAATAGATATGACAAGATCTGCAAAATTAGAATGCCAGAAAAAAAGAGAGAACACAAAGAAAATAAAACCACAAAGAAACTTGTTTTATTAAAACAGAGAATAACTGTAAAAGCTACATTGTGGCAGACAATCTGTCCTTTTACAAACTAAGGCTTGTTATTTATAGTCTTTTTTGAGTTACAATACCATGTGTAGATACCATAGGCCAATACCATGGGTAGATACCACTTACAATACCATGGGTAAATCCCATGTGTGGATGAATACCATGGGTAAATGCCATGTGTGGATGAATACCATGGGTGGATACATACCATGGGTCACTTACAATACCATGGGCGAATAAATATCATGGATGGATGAATACCATGGGTTGATGTCATTTACAATACCATGGGTAAAATCCATGGGTGGGTGGATAACATGGGTAGATGAATACCATGGGTTGATGCCATTTTTCATTCGAATCAATGGTGGACTTGGTGATGACTGGCACAACAGAGGCAACTGTCGCAGCAACAAGTAAGTTGACCCAATTTTTTTTTTTTTTTCTAATTTTTTTGTTCTATATAGATATACTATTTTTTTAAACTATTTTTTATATTTTTCTCCCAATTTAACTGTTTTTTAATTAATTTTATGGCCAAAGGCTTGATTATGAAATATGTAGAACCTCCAAAAGATTGTAGCAAAATGCTTCAACGCCAACAAGGTTGACGACTTTTGACGGCCAAGGACCTGGATCGAAGAACGTGACTCTGTGCAGCAGTAAAGCAACCAGAGTATCGAACAGCTCTAATACCAAATGTAGTGAAGAAAGTTCCAAATACTCCAGAAAAATTGGAATATGAGAATATCCATTAAGTATACAAAAATTATTATATATAAACTGTATGAAGAATGATGATTCAGTTACAAATGAGGCTCGCTTATATACCTATGCATGTGCCTCTTCACGGAAAGTCATGTCCCATTAGACATGCCTCTTTAGTACTAATCACTAATTAATTATCATTATTTATTATTATTATTATCTTTTACATTATTTTCTATTCATAACAGTCTTTAAAATTTATTTTTCAAAGGCTTACAACAGGACAAGCTAGCTGTATATTTAGATGATGTTAACACACTTAGTGTTCCATAATTCTTTCATTCACTGGATGCCCGTTATCTCTGCTCTTATTTTTGTTTGTTATGGAAGGTCTTAGTAGATTAAAAGCAGCTGAGAAGATGCAAGGGAGATTGAAAGGTGTTAAAACTGCAGATAATATGTTTTTGACTCGTCTGTTATTTGTAGATGATGTGCTTATCTTTCTTAATGGAGTAATCAGTGACGCTTCAGCTCTTAATAGCATTATTCATATTTTTTGTAAATCCACAGGTATGCAGATAAATCAAGAGCAATCGACGTTATCTGCAATAGGGTGCTCTCATAATGAGCTGATATATGCTCAAAATCGTTTCCCTTTGCGGCTATTGGAGATCGAGGAAGGTTTAAAATCCAACAACTTTGTTGTCAATTCCTATGGCGAGGTAAGAAGGAATCAATTCCTATGGGTCAAATGGGATCACATAGCTCTTCCCAAAAAATGAGGGGGGGGTTGGGGGATGAAGTGTGAAAGTTTCAAAACAAAAACCCTATTGCAGTATCTAGATCTACTTCACCTACTTGTTTCATTAACATTAACAAGTTATTTTACTGAATTATTCAAAAAAACATTAAAGCAGACACTAACTGCAGGCTGCAGCCTACACATCTATAGATCATTTACTAAACAATACACACATGTGACAAGTTTACACGATTTTTCGGAAAAATGTCCCAGGAAAAACCCAATGTTGGAAAACCGATGCAGCAGCTCTAAAGGGTTTTTATTATTATGCAGAATCTGAATACAACAATATGGGCACCATAAATGGTTGGCCCTACACAGAAATTACATGGTAGGTTGTACCTTTCACTCAGAGACAGAAGATATGGTTGTATCACACCCGCAAACTGGATTTACAAATCACAAACCCCTTCTGGCCCACCGGAACCCTCAACGTTTCCTATGTAGCCTCTGTGTCAGCCCTCACTGGCCAGCGTCCCCACTGCGTCACCCTGACTGGTGCTGCGTTGCCCTGGTTGGGCTTGTGTCACCTCTGCTGGTGTTGAGCTACCCTTGTGCTGCGCTGGCTGGGTCTGCATCACCCTAGTTGGGCTTATGCAGTATCTGCATGGTGCTAGTTGAACTACGTCCCCCTAGTTGGTTTTGTGTTGACTGGTACTCACTGCCCATCTGCTTGTTCTATTCTCGGTCATGGATCAGATCATCCCTTGCCAATCTTTGCCCCTCACTGCACTGCAAACTCGCTTCAAATTTCTCAGCAAACCCCGCCCTAGAAATTCGACTTAGCTTCAATGCTCCGCCAGTGTGTGTGTGTCTCCAACTGACCCCAAGCCTCTCTTATACTTTTCTCGTTCGAAAACCAACGACTGTCATCTAATCTC
The DNA here is from genome assembly GCA_034641835.2 of Pinus albicaulis. Lineage (NCBI taxonomy): Eukaryota > Viridiplantae > Streptophyta > Pinopsida > Pinales > Pinaceae > Pinus > Pinus albicaulis. Next base: position 1,542,375,467 of record CM076570.1, on the reverse strand, counting down.
TAATCGACGGCTCAGATTAAAATACTGCTTGATCCACGTCACTTAGAACATTTCATCACGTGTTTAATTAATTCACTTTAATTTTCTAATTTCCTAAGTTAGACTTAGGTTCCTCATTAAAAAAATTAATTATTAGAATAACTTCAACACCAGATGAAATTTCTCTAAACGATTTCAAGTTTTTGGAGGTCTTGTGTGTCTTAGCCCCTTCATAAAATTTCAGGGCTAGAGCACACCCAATGCTACCTCAAAATCTCAACATGAAGAATTTGTTCTGCTTCTCGAAAGCACTGGTTGCCAAAATGAGATGGCAGTTGATTACCTCAAACAGTCTATGGGCAAAGGTAGTGAGTAGGAAATAGATTAGTCCTCTCTCAACTGAAAAATGGATTCGTCAAACAGCAACGAGCAGCTCCTCTATTTCGTCCATATGGAGGGCGATCTTGAACTCTTTCAGTTACATTAAAGTTGGACTGCCCTGGAGAGTTGGTGCTAGAATAAAGGTTCGAATTGGAATTGATGCTTGGTATGAGAGTGGTACTGCTCACATACTCCCCCTAGATCTGGTTCAGTTGTTAGCGAATGAGGGGATAAGGACCCTTGATCAGATTGCAAACCGGGACAACTCATCAATCTTTGGGCACAAGAGCTTCCACTTTTAGATCTATGGCATCAGGCTTGGCATCCATTTCCGAATGTGCTTCAGGCAGCGCATGTTCGAATACAGGATCGCGAGGATGAGCTCATCCAGTCCTTGTCCCCCATGGCAGATATGCCCCAAGATTGGGTTATCCTTTCATCTACGCAGAGCACGAACGTTAAAGTTATTTATGGTGGTGGCGCCCATTATGAAAGCTCAAAGCCGCAACAAGAACAACGCTTTTTATGTGGTGTCTTTTGAAAAATAAAATCCCAATTTGAAGCGTAGGACATTCCAGGGTCCGTCATGGTGTGTTATGTGCCAGAACAGTGAAGAGTCAGCGGATCACTTATTCCTTCAATGCCCATATTCAACACAAGTTTGGAACCTGGTATATCAATCTTTGGCTATTAATATTAGATGGCAACGAAACTCTATCAGCGAAGCATGGGAATCATGGTGGAACTTGGCTCATCCCGTAAAACTTTGGAATCTCCCTATATTGATTTACTGGGAATTTGCCTAGGTAGGAATCAAAAAATATTTTAGGAGGTTCACAAGCCATGGGCCATCATTGGGCTTCATGCAGTGGCCATATATAATCTGATTCCTAAGAATGAACAAAGACAAAAATCTTGTATTATCCGCATAGAATCTATTAACAAAGCAATTCCATGGGCATATTTTGACAGGTCTACCCAGCATGTAGGTTGTGGTGGAGGCATTGGTATTTTCCTACGAGATGATCATTCCTTCAAAATGAAAATGGGTCTTGGGAGGGGTACAAACAATTATGCAGAACTAAACAATCTCAAACTTTTGCTCCTTTTTTCCCTTGAGAAAGGTTGCCGACAACTTCAAATCTTTGGTGATTCCAAAATCATTATAGACTGGTTCAATCAACTGTCAATTTATCACGTGCACACACTCAGAAATCTGCTGGAAGAGGTTTTAACTTTAAAATTACATTTTGACATAGTTATATGTAGCCACATTTACAGGGAGAGAAATCAAATTTCTGACAGCTTATCCAAAGAAGCACTACAGCAAATATTTGGTACTTGGATGATCTCTGAACAGAATGGTTAGGACTTCTTTCAATACTATCATCGACCATTTATAGAAAATCAATATACAGGAGGCAGCTACTACATAAGTCATATCAGCATGAGATGGTTATCTTTTTGTATATTTTTGACACTACATATGATACTATGATGATGTTTCTGTTATGTATTTATATACTTCCATGTAGGGACTTGTTACCCACCACTTCGTGGTCGATATCCCTAGGAGAATTGTTTCTCCATGATGGACCTGAGTCAGTAGCCAACAGCCCCTTGCAGCCTTCTTCTAGCTCGTTGTCTCGTTTCTCCGCCACCTGAGCCAGCCATGTGGTCCCTCGCCTACCTGTATTGATCGGATGTTTCAAGGTGGGCCTCCCGAATCTAAAGGTATGTCTTGTCATTTGGTAATTGAGTATTGAGTTTACTTATCATGATACTTATGGGAATGGATTGATGGGGGTATTTGGCAGAAAGAGTAGACTTAGCCTGTACTCCTGTCCCCTTGATCTCTTTTGGATGTTACCCTGGATCTTGGTCTCATGGAATCTCCTTTATTGACCATTTGGTTCTAGTGTGGTCCTACTTGGGAAACCCCGACTTTGGGTGTGTGGTCCCGCTACTTTATCAACATATATTACTCCCTTTCCACTCACTCTACCCCCCTTCATCATTTCTCCCACTTGGGTCCACATTGTCTCTTTGGGTCCACATGGGGGCAGCCTCCTTATCCCCTTGCCCCCACCTTGGGACAGGCCTAGAATGATAACACAAAGGTTGAAGAAACTAAAATAAAAAGAAAATCATAATTGGCCACACTTTAACAAGAAATTGTACCACAAAATGCAAAAGATGGTCAAGACAAAAATAATTAACACGTGGGCAAAAGCCAACACATGAGCTCTACCCCATCCATCGTCACCACCCTAGTTCCATAGGGCCCTAGATGAGCCTCCTTATCATTCAGAAACCCATGATTGTTAAGCCCCTTTGGCGCTTGGAGACACTAGCACATGCCAAAGCCCATTATGAAAGGGCATGCCATTGTGAAGTGCCCATTTTGTTATATATGGTTTGTAAACTCTTTTATGCGATTATTCTAATGATTGGTTGTACTGGAAGCCTAGGGGACGCATTCGATCTTATACAGGATTACAGGTGGTTTCCATTTGGGTTTGGTCTCCCTATATGGGGTCTTAACACCAGAGGGCTACATTGACACATATAGGGTGTGCATAGAGAGCCATGGGCCTCCACAGCAGCAAACAACACTCCACGATTCCCCACCGATGTTCAAAGATTATTAGCGATCCACATTTGGGATGATGATGATGTGCTTGGTATAGTATGCCTAGCAGGCCCCACCGGAGCCCACACTCTTGAAAGGTGTCCCCGGACTTGTACAATGTCATGGCAGCATTCATTCCATCACTCGAGCCCTTACAGAGGATCTATAGGCATATTCGACTCATATGGAGACCCACGGGGTCATTTATGTGCCCCCACGTCTACTGGGTGCACCACAGGTCTACTACTTGGAGAACAAGGGGCCACTCCCTTGTCCATCATATTTCAAGGAATTTATTCATCATTATGGCACTTCCGGATATCATTAGGCCTTTGGAGGGCCCCACAACATGCATAAATTATTATTTGACCTCCTGAGAGGCTTATTTTTCCATTTATGAGCTAGTTTGGTGCACTTGTCACTAAAGGGGTTTTATTTGCACATTATTTTATTAGTAGGGGTTAATGTAGGCTCATAGGCTAATTCGAACTCATAAATAGGGCATAAATTGATGTTAACTACTTTCATTTGTATCATCACTTGATTTGGGATCTCTCTCTCTTAAGAGAAATTCGCATTTTTTCCTTGGTGGAGATTTTTGGATAATGGATGAATTTTGATGTATGGATTTGCGTTATTTCTATCTTGGAGCTTCTTATGTGCAAATTGATGTTGGTTGGACATACTCCCTAACATTGTAAGTGTAAATTTGATGCTATTTTTCTTGTTTCATACCATTGGATTTCGCTATAATTAGGGTTAATTACTACATGATGGAAATGTGGAATTACGTGTCTATTTAACTTATTCTATGTATGTGCCATTGTTAGATGAATGAAATGTCCTAGAGATCATTTTTTCTCGATACGCTTGCATCATTTGTATGAAGTATAAATGCTTGAAGGTCACTTTTATTATCTTTCCCTTAACATTGGACGAAGCTGACTTTCTGGGCCTCCTTGAACAAGAAACCATATTCTTATTCATTATCATCCTTGACTCAATATCCCCAAGTGAATTAAGCACTAGTCTCTCACAAAAGGGTGGTCAATTTCCCCTATTTTTAAACTTTTTCCCCTTTTTCCTAGGTCTAGCCCCATGAGGTTGCCTAGGGCATCAAATTACTGAGAATCTAGCCACAAGAAAATTTCGATCTTCAAGAGGCAATTACGTTGGTGGGTCCCCTTGCTCTCCTCCAAATTTGGACCAATTCCAACGGTGGAATCTCCCGGTACCTCAAGCCCTAGCTCTAGGGCCAAGTTTTGCCCTATGTTTCCCAAGGCTAGCACCAGGAAGGATCAATTTGACCTTCTGAAGTGAAAATTCAAGTTTGATCTTTCCTCCTCACCTTTTCCGAGATTGGAGCATCATTGGTTGCTATATTCCATCCCCGAACCTCGGCTGGGTCCACTTGGTCCCGTGTGCTCCCATTTCTTGTTAAAGATCATTCATCAAGGACTATTTGGGAATCCAAATTCTTATAGGATTTTAGGGATCGAGAAGTACCTCTACAAGTTGTACCCTTCATCCTCGCCCTCTAATCCTCACACCTCTTCCCCTAGAAGATCAAGTCCCTTGCTTAAAAGGCAAGCAAGTCTCACTCTTTATTCTATCTTAGGGAAAGGGTTTATGGGGTCACTTTGTACCTATTCATTGACATTTCCCTCATAAGTGGCTTCCCATAACATCGGGACTCCTCCCATCGGTGAAAGTCCGTAAAGAGCAGGGAACCTTAGTTGTGGTGACAGTGGGCTAAGTCTCCATCATTGCCCTTGACCTAGCAGTTGCCCTTATAGGAACCCCTCTTTAGGTCTCCTTCTAGTTTTAGTGGTAATAAAACTAATGTTGGTTTTGATATATGCTCTTTTGAAGCAGCTACAACATGTAATTTTCAATATTATATATATAATGAAAATTACGATTTTTCCTTGGGGAAAAAGACCTTATAAATGGTATGCCAACAAGGACAACAAGGATAAAAGGTGGAATCCTACTTAAGGTTTAACCAAGAACTCATTTATGTAGCATTCAACAAAGATTAAGCATCTCAAGCAATTATTTTGAACATAGTATGCATAATTGTCAAATCCTAGCTTATGTGTAACTTTCACATGAAAACTACAACCCAAAGTATGCAACTCAACACTCAATATCCATTGTGGCTAGAGTTTCGTCACATAGCTAAGCATTTTCAAGCATCCATGGAGAAGATTGTGCATCATTTTGGTCCATTGATTGAAGGAGAGAAGCAAGTTCCCACAGTTTCTAACCTAATGCTCATGTTTGTGTAGTTGTAGATTTAAAGACAACATTCAAACATGATCCACTTCATGTTCAATGATATGGCTCATAAGCAAAAGGTCATGTATCTCAACCTCCTAAATTGTTGTTTTTCTTGCTTCTCACCTATGCACATTGTTAAAGAATATGCTTGACAAAAAACAAATCCTCTAGTGATTTTTTTTTTAAAGCCCTATTGTTGAAACTCGAAATCCCACAAACCATCCTACAATGAAACTTGAGAATTCTCAAGTATGGAGAGTTCAAAATAAAGGAGGCAAAAACAACAAGGGTCAAAATAAAATGCAACTTGGTTGCCAAAAAGAAGAAAAATATGGTCTGGATTAATGGGGCCGAGGTAGTTTGTAATGATCAAATTTCATGAGAGGATAAGTGTAATAATCAAATTTCGTAGGCCTCTAATAAAGGTGTTTTGTGTGGCTCATCTCATTTGGTTTCCATAATGATAAGGAAAAATATTACAAAAAATACTGAAGCTCATCCATAGGGGTCTCCAACTCCTCCAAATATCTAATATTTGGTTCTTCTCCTTCTAGTGCTCCACCTATTTTCCTTTCATGTACTCCTTGGTCCTTTGATGGGTCGTCAAACAAGTAGGTTCTTGTACACAACTATTTCACGCTTATAACTCTCTAAATAGAATGTTATGGGGCATTGGGGAATGACATGTGTTGCATTGTAACATGCATTGCGGTCGATCTTCTAGATGTGCTCCTCCTTTCAAAAGTTAAAGTTAATGGTTTTAAACTATAATGGCCAATGAATAATTAGAATGGGGAATGTTGTCCCTCATTTGCATAAGGCCAAAACTAGTGAATTTCCTCCATTGCTCTTGTGATTTGCATCACAAAGTTACAACTTAATCTTTAAATGGCCTAGAAGTTGTGATTATATTTGATGGGACTTTTGGTGACATAATTTTGGATGGCTTGACGATGTCGATGCTTTGGTTGTCTTGGTGATTGTTTTCCTTTCACGCTAGTAGACTTGACTCACAAAAGGATCTTGAACCCTCAAACCTTGATTGTCCCTCAAACCCGAGTTAATATAAATGGTATTTGCATAACTCAGCGCATATGGAAAACTTAGGAGGTTGTTAGGCTCACAAATGTCGGATGAGTGAATCCCATAGGTCAAAACTTCCTTTTATTGATCCCACTCTTTGCTAACCTTGTGCTAATTTAAAATGGTAAAGTGTCCACAAAAATGGATGGGCCTCGAACCTACATCTCTTTAAGAGGGGCATTAGCATTTGGATGCATGGCTTTGGACCAAAGACTGGCTCAAATGGTCATATCATAGAACCCAAATGTCATCTTTAATTGCGATGTGCCTTGCAATAGTCATGGAATGTCATAGGCATTCAAATCCATTTTAGGTTGTGCCAAAAGAATAATACATCAAAACTAGTTTATTATGGTGGAAGATCAAAGTTAGCACAAGCAACCACATTAGAGCAAACTACAAATAGAATGATGCTTAATGGCAAGCCACTTCATCAACACATGTCTAAACATCTTAGTATCTGCATGGATGCCATACCACCCACAACCATTCAGAATTGATGAAAAAGCTAGCAATTTCAAGAATGGTGGCTTTTGAATTGTTAGGTCATTGCTAGCATCTAAGTCACCCGGTCCATGTTTGTGTTCAAGTTCAGCATCCTTGAAATTGAACAAAAGTTAAACAGCAAAAATTTTGGGGGTAAAATTCAGCATTAATTTCAACATTACAAAATTTGAAAAAGAAAAAATATATAAAATAAAATTCAATACTCTCCTTAAATGCATATGATAGATATGAAAATAGCATGCCAACATGATTAATCATTAAACATATATTTCTAAAGACATGTTTTTATTTATAATCTTAAATCATGTTCATGAAACATAAACATAACACCAAAAAGTTTATAAAATTGAGCACTCAAGAAGAAAATTGGAGCATGAACACAAAACTGAGCCCGCAACCCTTTACACTGGGCATATTGAAATACAATGTTGAAGGTTGAAGCATGAAAGGAATGTGAGGTAAGAATCAGGACAAAGGCTGATGAATCACCAGAGTGCACATCAGTCGCCATCCAATGACAGTGCAGTGGGAAAATGGGCACTATCACACCAGCCATGGAGCTGAAACACAATTAGCAGGTTAAACTTAAAACTGAAGCCTGTATTTCATAGTGTCTTGGTCAGTCAGATTTCCCTGATAGTCATTCAAGCAAAGGGAACCTGCATGAAATTGACACAGTCGAGGCTGAGGCCACGAAATCCAAGAGTGTGCAATGTGCAGGCAGCAATCGGGATCACTTAAATTGCGGAATGGACATGGCCAGCCGTGACTTTAGCTTCACCCTTTATTTTTTTTAAATAATTAATTCATGGGTCAAACGAAATTGAACCTCAACAAATTTGTTAAAATTTGTATCAGGTTTGGCAATTTTCGAACTTGGAGGATAATGTTCGCTGAAATCAGTGACTTAGGGTAGCATGTAACTCCAACTACTTGGTGTTGGGATTGGAGATGGAATAAACCCAGTGCCTTTGATAAATATAAGTTTGTTGACGGTATTAATGGTTGTGTCTAAAACATGCTTTGGATGGCCAAATTAACAAACTGTGGAAACTCCAACGTAAATAAAAGACACAACTCGTATATCTTCTTAAGCATGTGGAAGCCATTTGCAAAGCCCAATGAGGCATTTTTTCTTCCTGGTTTGATATTTGGGAGAATGCTTTAAAGACTAGCTCAAAAGGGCATATCACACAACCCAAATGCCCTTTATATAAAAATTGTTATGTACCTTATATTAATATCAGCTTGTTGATGGGAGCATTTTCGAATTCAGATGTGATATAAATTAAGAGAAGCTGCATATATAAACCTTGTAAGGTGCATCAAGCAAGCATCACTAGAATCAGAATCAAATCTCATTTAGAGTTAAAGCACACAAGTGCATATAATGGAGTAGATTTGCTCTACTTTAGCAGTATGCAATAATATAAGAACAAGTCCTCATTATGCTTTCTTCCACTGATTAGAATCACCTAACTAAACCATACAGATGCAATAAGAAATTAAGAACGTTGAAATAACAGCGTATTCATGCCATGGGTACCTTCAGTTCATACAAAATGCCATTCAAGCAAAAGCCAGATACATGTCCCCTTTCTGAAGCTCAAGATGGTATAAGATATTATTAACAAAAATACAATGCAAATTTCCTTCTTTGAACAACAGGCATAAGTTAAGAAGTAAGACAATGAAGCACTTTCACAAGATACTACTGACAGTAGCTTGTGTAGGCAATATAACCTGGCAAACTACAAATACTAATCTAAATTAGCAATCTCTGGATTACGTAATTGATTTTCCCCATCACTATCAAATTTGGTAAACAGGATGATGACAAATTTCTATAAAGCAAAAACAATGACACATTACAGTTCGATTTTCTCAAAAAACTCTTAATACATAACATTGATAAATGTTCCCAGAAACAAAGGACAACAGATTACGACCTAGAAAGCAAAGGACAGCTGATACAAGGTACTATATAGTATTTTAAGTCTTACATGCAAGGAGGTGGGCCTTCCCCTTCTGGCTCCACTTTTCGCCACTCATAAGGCTTGGCTGCCGTATCCAGAGCCCAAACATCTATCAATGGTCGCTTCCCTGAAACAAAGTATATAAAAATTCAAAGAGCCATCCTGCCGAATAAAAATATATAACAATATGCAGGCACCAATAGCACTGAACAGTGCCAGCATATAAATCTTACCATCATTTCCACCAATTGCTAGCAAAAATCTTTGCCCTACAAGAGCCATGACATGACCATAGCGAGATCCAGGACCAGGTCCATGCACAACTACCCTGCCAAGGCATCAAGTTTTCAAACAGCATAGTATAGAATTCCAACAACATACTAGAATGCTCTTCTCTACAAATTTCAGTTATAGCTTTCAATATAAAATTATTACCTATGCCACCGTGCTTTTTGTTGAGTTAGATCAAGGACATGCAGATCTTCTGATGAAAGCCCTGCAGGACCAATACCACCCTGCAAATGATGTAATCAACAAAAAGGAAGAGACTAGTTTAGGATCAAGCAAAACCCACACTTCCTGTGAACAAACATAACACAGATAAAAGAGATTTTAAAGCACACCTGGATCACAACCATGCTACCAACAGCAGTTGCAGCATGTGCAGCACGGGGTGATGGTGATTCCCCCAAAGGATGGAGCCTGAAATCAGTATTATTAATGAGAGAACTGGACGTGTAAAATCAAAACATATGGTCAAAACAATTAACTTGTGTAGAGAAAAATTGGTATTCCTGTCCTCATATTCTAGTATTTAAATGGATGCACTACCACATCTCTGGAATATTGAGAAGAAAAATCTGTTTGTTTTAACTTTTTTTTCCCTCTAAGCTTGGTTTTAATTTTTAACATAAGGAACATGAATCTGATGATTCTGCATTATATTAATTAAAAATATAAACAAAAAAAATCCCATCATCCTATCCTACAATTTAAGTTCCATGGATCTGCTACCACATCTCTGGAATATTGAGGAGACAAATCTGTGAGTGCTAACCTTTTTCTTCTAAACTTGGTTTTAATTTAGACATATGGAACATAAATCTGATAACACTGAATTTTAACAAAAAAATGGATTTAAACTGTCAATAGTTGAGTCCAACAAAGATCTGGAAGCATTTGATTAACAATAGGTGTTGGAACTAAGTATTACCCAACATATTGGATCATCGGCCATGACTCAATAAATCAGCACTTTTTATGTTTACATTCTCATGCTTTATGTACTTCAAACCATATTCTTCAAACGTCTTCTACATTTACAATCAGCATTCTTCTAAAATGTTTCCTGTAACATGAAGCCTCTCCCGTTTCCATTTAGAAACTTACAATGCATCCTACTACAAGTATGTGCTAGCTCCACAACAGATTTTCAATGTCCAAATGCAAGAGTAGTAGCATCCAACTTTTCAATTATTCCAACAAGTTTTCAGGTAGCCTTGAAAATCTTAAAAATGAAACTAAATGCACACCAAGTTGAGTTTGAATTTTGTAGAACCTGATGTAGTTCTACAAAACAGAATACATACTGACAGGATGTAGAATAATGAAAAATGAAATAATACCAATTGAAAAGAATTATTGACAAATGCGGAATATGAAAAACCACGACTCACTCAAGGATACATTTATCATAATTTCTTGCACACATTGAATATTAATAGTTTAAAAGTTCACAGTGCACACATAGGCTGCTGATCACCATGCAAACATGAAATTTACAAGAAAGATTAAAAGAAACATATTATAATAATAATTGCGGCTCTTTACGCTCCATAGTCCCCCTCCTATTAAATTGGAAACTTTGTAAATACACAAAAATTAAACAGACTGTGGAGTGTTAATTGCACTGAATAAACCCAGATACTGACTTAAGAGTCTAGGACTAGCAATTTGATTGTTTATCAGATGGACACATTTGTAATGGAAGATAGATTAAAACGAGCATGGGACATCAATTCTGGTGATCAAGCTCAAATCCGAAATTATAACAGCTTGAAGGTCCATACAGGAAAAGAATAAAAAACTCGTCAGAGTCATTCACTTGATAATTACTAATTAGTAGTTAGGCTTTTACAATTCAGTGATCTGTAAGGAAAGAAAGGAGAAAATGCCTGAAATCAGTTATTCAGTAGTTACTGAACAATATTTACTATTTAGGCATAAACAAATTGTTGGTCTGCATAGGAAAAGCAGAACATTTTGAACTGAGAACTAGAGTCAATAATTTATTAATTACCACCTATTGTTTAGAAGCAAGTGTGTATGAAGAGAGCAATTTTACTTCCTGATTTCCATGAGTATTTTCTAGAAACTCTACTAAAACACATAAATCCACCAAACGCTGCAAGTTTGTGCATCACACTCTTATAATAGTTACATATTTGATAGACTGAAGTCTGAAAGTATATCAAGTATTCAAACTAGGCCTAGGCAATACTCTATTGAGTCTTACCTTGTCCACTTGTTTGCTAAAACATCATAACAGTGCACATCCGCGGTTGCTCCTGCTAACCCTACACCCAACAAGACACAAATCAAACATGGCCCATTGATAGACATTGAATTATCACACAAAACTCATCAAACAAAAAGACAAATCTCGCATCTTGATTTAAAAAACATGGCATGCACTATGATTTATCTCAAGAAATTGCAGATCTTTTAGTTTTAGTTTGAATATAGATAATTTTAAAAATATGATAGATTGTAAAAAAGATAACATAAAAGAATGCAAATATTTGAGGTGGCATAAAACATCATAATGAATCATGACTTGGACCCACATTGGATTAGCATTTACACATGTTGTGCACTATGATTTATCTCAAGATATTGCAGATGAATCATAAGATAATATAAAATAATTTTCTTAATGTCCGACAAGTGACCACAAAAGTAGGTCAATGAATTATGAGACTGAAGGGTGCAACTAGTACGAGTACAATGTGGGAGTGCACGTGCATCTCCTGGAAAATGCTGAAAATAATACAAAGAAACCTTCATAAAAATAGCATCAGAACATATGTATAAAAACCTGAAAGGGATGGTGATACAAAACACTAAGTAACTCTCCTAAGTCTGATGGCTGAGGGTGTGGGGGATGAAGTGAGCACTGGATTGCTGTCAGTGTCCCCTAGAACCCTAGGTGAGACCAACTGTATGATCCTGGGGGGAATGCACCGGCGAGGAATACTCCTAGCATCTGAGGTCAAAAGAAGGAAACTCCAAATGGGTCTCAGGTTGCCCATCTGGATCTGAAGGTAGTCTGACCGGCGTGTGGTGCTTTACGGTGGAGCCACCTGGAGCTAATCTCTCTGGTGTTCTAAGAATGTGTGGCCTGATGTATGTACCAGCACCTCCGAACTAATCTCATGAGATCGGGTGGTGTCCCAGAGGGAAAGGCTCAGAAGTCTTCTAAGTTTAGTTCGAATGCAGACAATTCTAAAAATAGGTTTTTGAATGGCTTGTAAGAAAATAAGATACAAGACTGCAAAATTTTCCGGTGACAAAGAGCATCATAATGAATGGCTCTAACCCATATTAAATTAGGATACCAATCAAATTCCTTTCCAAACCAGGGTTTGCAAAACAATTAGCTGATTGAGACAACACAATTCTCACCTACAGATTAGTATTAGATCAGGCCTCATATAATGCGACCAGGTTCTCAACCTCATTATAAAGAAAAAGAAGCTCGCAATCGGGATAAAGAAATTAGAAGAGGAAAGAGACTCCTAGTTATCAACATAACAAAATGGAAATTGGTGCCAATTTGAATTAGAAATAGTATTTCGTTGAGAAGAATAGTCTCAACACTTAGTAGTAATCATTACAAGAGCAGGCAGTCAATAAGTTTACTGCTGATTTTGCAATTTTGCATGCAAATTTCTGAAATTACGGTTTCTATTGTGCCATATTAAAAAGTGCAAAACCTTTCATGAAATCTTGTTTCTATATGTTATGCAAAACTTATCTTTCAAGAATCCATCAAAGGAACTTGGCATGTGCATCCTTTGATCTTAAATCCCCGCTCAAAGAAAGTCATTAGGTTTTCTAAGAGAGGATTTTTAGTCTTCTACCTTCTTCATACAAGTCCTTCTATCTTTGACCTCGCCACTATTAACTCCATTGTCCAATTGAGAGAAGATACTAGACTAGGTGATGATCATCTTAATTTCCCCTTTCTCCTCTTAATGCATTGTAACTAGGCTTAGGGTTAGCTTAAATCTGCATTTTATAGCAATTTTATGTCTATTGTTCTTTTCCTATTGATAGGGATTGCATTTAATAAATATAAAAAGGAAAAATCTAACATTTATTGCATGTTTTCTCCCAAGAATTACGGCTGAACTCTAGATAATTATTGGCCATATGAATTTTCATCTATATAACTTCATTATGTTGAAATTCAACAAGAAAATTTCAGCACCCATGCCTAGTGCATTAAGCACCTACACTAGGGTGGGGCAGCACACAAGGCTATTTTTGGTGCATGTCTATTTTAGTTATCCCTTAATTAAGATGGACAATAAAATGTAATCTAGTCTCAAAAATAGCTTGTAATAGTTAATTGAGAGTGATAAACTCAGTTAGCTCATGGATTTCGAGTTAGAGGTAGCTGGTGAGGTATGCTGAGTAATTCTAGTTGTAACAGAGTTCGAAGTGCAATGGTGCATTAGCTATTGCAGGTTGTAATCAGTTTATCTCAGTTAAGTGAGTTAAACTCAGTTGTGCTAATTGTAACTGCTTGATACACTAGTGAGAGATTAAGTGAATTAAATATTAATTAATTCACAATAAGTGATCTCACATGAAACTAAGGATTTACTATTATTAGCTGCATGCATGTCAGATCCAGTGGAGACTCGATTGAAATCTAGGTGAAAAGGAAGTTGGCTATCAGTTGTAGGATTATTGGGTTGCACCCATGCAACCAAACACCCATTGGAGTGCCCATGATACTTGCACAGTCAAGGAAGGCCAAAATTCCTAATCTTTAGGGATTGCATTCATCAGGGATTGAGCAATCAAGGCAAGTTGTCTAGAGCCAGTAAATTGGCTAAGTATTGGTCAGTTTTGGTATGACAGTGTGAGACAATTAGCTTAGTACTGGAGAGCTCTTGTGAGAAGAGTTTGTATGTAATTGTTTCATGATCCATGCTGAATATACAATAGAAGATAGTGGGGTTTTGAGCAGCAAGCTTTCCTCGGGAAATTATCTGTGTTGTGTTTGATTTGATTCTTCTTTGCTTCATGTGATCGGCGATTGTGTTTTTAATTCCGCAAAAGATTTGTAGAAGCGATTCAGTATTTAACTTTAGTACATTGTTAGATCGGATTGAATCCAAGATATACATGCTTGTTGTAGAATTCGAATTTGCAGAAAGACTTTCTTGGTGCTACAGCTGATTCAAGATCGAAATGGCTTTCAATGGCTTGAGGTTGGAGTATGCACTCGAGGGCAGAGTTCGAAGTGCAATGGTGCATTAGTTATTGCAGGGTGTAATCAGTTTATCTCAGTTAATTGAGTTAAACTCAGTTGTGCTAGTTGTAGCTGCTTGATACACTAGTGAGAGATTAAGTGAATTAAATATTAATTAATTCACAATAAGTGATCTCACGTGCCACTAAGGATTTACTATTATTAGCTGCATGCATGTCAGATCCAGTGGAGACTCGGTTGAGATCTAGGTGAAAGGGAAGTTGACTATCAGTTGTAGGATTATTGGGTTGAACCCATGCAACCAAACACCCATTGGAGTGCCCATGATACTTGCACAGTCAAGGAAGGCCAAAAATTCCTAATCTTTAGGGATTGCATTCATCAGGGATTGAGCAAGCAAGGCAAGTTGTCTGGAGCTAGTAAATTGGCTACGTATTGGTCAGTTTTGGTATGATAGTGTGAGACAATTAGCTTAGTACTGGAGGGCTCTTGTGAGAAGAGTTTGTATGTAATTGTTTCATGATCCATGTTGAATATACAATAGAAGATAGTGAAGTTTTGAGCAGCAAGCTTTCCCCGAGAAATTATCTATGTTGTGTTTGATTTGATTCTTCTTTGCTTCATGTGATCGGCAATTGTGTTTTTAATTCCGCAAAAGATTTGTAGAAGCGATTCAGTATTTAATTTTAGTACATTGTTAGATCGAATTGAATCCCAGATATACATGCTTGTTGTAGAATTCGAATTTGCAGAAAGACTTTCTTGGTGCTACAGCTGATTCAAGATCGAAATGGCTTTCAATGGCTTGAGGTTGGAGTATGCACTCGAGGGCAGCTCAAACTATATTGCTCGGAAGGACAGGACGGAAGCAGTACTCGAAGACAATGGCTTGAAGGAATTCATTGACAATGATGTTCCTAAACCCGTTGTAAGAGATGCTGCAAATATTGATGCATAGCAAAAGAAAGTGGCAAAGGCGAGTAGGGTCCTATTGGAGGGAGTACGAGACCACATTGTCTCAAGCCTCCATGGGAAAGCCACACCATATGCAATGTGGAAAGCTTTGAGGGATCTATTCCAAAGCAGCAGCGACCATAGGAAATTTTCACTCAAATATAAACTCAAGAAGATCAAGATGGATAAGGGCACCTCCATACCAAAATATCTAACAAAGTTTGTCCAATGTCGGGATGAACTTTTCTCGTAAGTGTTGGATCTTCTTCATGCAGAAGAAAGATCAGACATTCTCTAAGTTTCTTGAGTTGAAGGCACTGGTGGAGAAAGAGTCGGGGAAGCAAGTGAAGGCTCTTAGGAGTGATAATGGTGGAGACTACATCTCTAATGAATTCAAGAACTTCTGCAGCAAAGAAGGAATTCGAAGAGAACTGATAGCGCCTCATAACCGACAGCAAAATGGGGTCGCGAAAAGAAAGAACAGAACGATCATGGGTGCAGCAAGAGCGATGTTGCATGATCAAGGCCTACCGATGCATCTGTGGTCGGAAGCATGCAACACTGCGGTATTTGTGCAAAACCGTTGTCCTCATAGGATACTTGGCATGAGTACACCTGACGAGGCTTTCACTGGTAAGAAACCTGATATTTCACAATTTAAGATTTTTAGCTCATCTGTTTATGTGCATGTGACCAAAGACGCCAAAAAGAAGCTGGAACTGACAGCTGAGATCGGATTTTTTGTGGGGTACACTGAAACACCCCACAATTATCGCATGTATTTTCCAAACAACAGAATGATTGTTGTGCAAAGGGATATAAAAGTTAATGAGGAGAAAGCCATGTGGTTGTCCCTTGAGAGGGAGTTGGACTTACATGGAGAGGAGGAACTGTTGGAGAGTGTATTTGCCAAACAGCAGAATGACTGTTGTGCAAAGGGATATAAAATTTAATGAGGAGAAAGCCATGCGGTTGTCCCTTGAGAGGGAGTTGGACTTGCACGCATGGGAGGAACTGTTGGTTCCTAAGGATGACCCTTAGGATGTGGAGCAGACACATGAGGAGGTTCATGGTGTGGAGGAAAACACTCATGCAGAGCCATCCATCAAAAATGGCAGAAGGCGCACCACGAAAGTTAATAGATTGAGACTTGATGTTGCAGAGAATGTAGGAGCCCCTACTTCACAGCGCAAACAGAGACAGTCTCCTGACCAATTTACTAGATACATGGCTCTTATGAGCAAATGTATTGTGACTGAACCATCTTCCTTTCAGAAAGCAGTGCAGCAACCAACTTGGGTCGATGCAATGGTGGAGGAGTATGACTCCATTGTCAAGAACAGTGCATGGGAGATTGTCCCAAGACCGGTCAATAAATCAGTGGTTGGATCAAGATGGATCTACAAGGTAAAGCAAGTTGTTGATAAGAGTGTGGAGAAATACAAGGCTAGATTTGTGGCCCGGGGATTCTCACAGATCGAGGGGATAGATTATGATGAGACTTTTGCACATGTTGCAAGGTACTCTTCCATAAGGTCCATCCTTGCACTCTCAGCACAGATGGGCTGGCGCATTCATTAGATGGATGTGAAAAGTGTTTCTCAATGGGATCATTGAGGAAGAGGTGTACATAGAGGAGCTTGAAGGTTTCGAGATCTTCAACAGTGAGTCGTATGTGTGTCGACTCAAAAGAGCATTGTATGGGCTGAAGCAAGCACCCCGTGCTTGGTACACTCAAATAAACAGCTATTTCACCGAACTGGGCTTCACCAAAAGTGAAGCAGATGCAAACCTGTACCTGATTGTGGTTGAGGGTAAGCTATTGATTATTGTTTTTTATGTTGATGATCTAATTTTGACTGGTGATGAGCAGCTGATACACTCGTGCAAGGAGGATCTTACAAGGGAGTTCGAAATGAAGGACATGGGACTCCTTCATTATTTCCTTGGTTTGGAAATATGGCAGTGGGATGGTGAACTTTTTGTGTCTCAAGGCAAATATGCAAAGGAGATACTGGGTAAGATTCACATGGAGAGTTGCAAACCCATGGATACTAATCTTCCAGGAAATTGGAGGAAAGAGGATGATGCAACTGTCTACTGGCAGTTATTTGGTTCACTGATGTATCTAGTGAATACCAAACCGGACATTTTCTACGCAGTTAACCAACTGAGTCAAGCTATGGTTAAGCCTACCAAGCTCTTTTGGAAGGTGGGGAAGCATGTCTTGAGATACCTGAGGGGCACATCAGAGTATGGTCTATGGTACAGACGGACAGAGGGAGTGAAGCTTCAAGGCTTCACAAATGCAGATTGGGCGGGCAGTCCATCAGACAGAAAGAGCACATCAAGAGGGATCTTCAACATAGGATCGACAGCAGTTTCCTGGTACCGCAGGAAACAACGATCTGTGGCACTCAGTTCAGCGGAAGCAAAATACATGGCAGCAAGTCAAGCAGCATGTGAGGCTATTTGGATGAGAAAGATCTTGGTTGGTTTGTTTGGTTCTCGATGGATCCGACATTAATTCATTGTGATAATCAAAGTTGCATTAAACTCTCGATTAATCCTGTGTTTCATGATAGGTCCAAGCACATAGATATCCAATACCATCATCTCAGAGATTGTGTGCAGAGACGAATAATGTTGCTTCTATACATTCCCACAGAAGATCAGGATGCAGATATTTTGATGAAGGCACTCACCAGGAGCAAATTCAAATACCATAGAGACTGGATCGGGGTGAAGGATGATCCCTTTCTTGTTGAGAGGGACTGTTGAAATTTAACAAGAAAATTTCAGCACCCATGCCTAATGCATTAAGCACCTACACTAGGGTGGGGCCCGCAGGGCTATTTTTGGTGCATGTATATTTTAGTTATCCCTTAATTAAGATGGACAAATAAAATGTAATCTAGTCTCAAAAATAACTTGTAATAGTTAACTGAGAGTGATAAACTCAGTTAGCTCATGGATTTCGAGTTAGAGGTAGTTGGTGAGGCATGCAGAGTAATTCTAGTTGTAACAGAGTTCGAAGTGCAGTGGTGCATTAGTTAATGCAAGATGTAATCAGTTTAACTCAGTAGTGCTAGTTGTAACTGCTTGATACACTAGTGAGAGATCAAGTGAATTAAATATTAATTAATTCACAATCAGTGATCTCACATGCAACTAAGGATTTACTATTATTAGATGCATGCATGTCAGAACCAGTGGAGACCCAGTTGAGATCTAGGTGAAAGGGAAGTTGACTATCAGTTGTAGGATTATTGGGTTGCACCCATGCAACCAAACACCCATTGGAGTGCCCAAGATACTTGCACAGTCAAGGAAGGCCAAAATTCCTAATCTTTAGGGATTGCATTCATCACGGATTGCGCAAGCAAGGCAAGTTGTCTGGAGCCAGTATATATTGGTTAGATTTTGTATGACAGTGTGAGACAATTCGCTGAGTAATGGAGGGCTCTTGTGAGAAGAGTTTGTATGTAATTGTTTCATGATCCATGTTGAATATACAATAGAAGATAGTGGGGTTTTGAGCAGCAAGCTTTCCCCGGGAAATTATCTGTGTTGTGTTTGATTTGAATCTTCTTTGGTTCATGTGATTAGCAATTGTGATTTAAATTCTGAAAAAGATTTGTAGAAGTGATTCAGTATTTAACTTTAGTACATTGTTAGATCGGATTGAATCCAAGATATGCATGCTTGTTGTATAATTTCTACACATTAGACCTTTCTCTCCAATCATTAGACCTTATATCACACTTGAGCCCCTGCTTGTTGAATATCTTGTTAATGATTCATTTAGGGAAGCCTCACTTGTGGGGACAACATCCACCACTAAACAGTTGGAGAGAAGCAACTAAAATCACAATTGTTACTGGTCTCTTTGTTGCCATAAGACCTAGGTTGCCTAGTGAGGCTTTGCATTAGGCCTTCTTGATTTTGCAATAACAAGGGCTACTCTCACTAACATTCAAGATAATTTGCAACTAATATATTTAGCAAGTGAAGTTCTAGGGCCACTGAAAAACAAAAAACATATTCTTTCTCTACTAAGGCACATGAGTTTGATGGCCCTATTTTCTATGACATGCAAGCTGGCGTTATTTTTTAACAATGCCTATTTTAAACATGCCATTTATAGTAGTTGCCCTCGTAGGCAATGTTTTATATTGCAAGCTCAATTGGAAATTCTACCATTTTTACCAAGTATTGTTTTCGACAAGAATGCATATGCACTATTAATGGTAGTTTCCAGATTTCAATTATAGTATGAACTCCAGTTTTCTTTAGTTCCTATATTTTTGGAGTTCACTATTATTGTCAGTGGATGACATGGCATAGAAGGATGGTGACTTGCAAGGTCCTTTGGTAATTCAATGTACTTCATTCCAATTTGACACAATTTAGTTGAGTTCACAGTAATGGATTTTAATTTGTTGGAAGTGGAACCATACACATACACATTTTAGCTCAAGAAGCGATCACTCCACTTGAGGAATCTTCTAGGATGTTTACAATAATGACAAGTGTTAAAAACAATAACCAAGGGTGATGCACCCTTTGTGTAACCATGATATTTTGTACATGTTATATTGGGTGAATCATTTTGTAATTTGTAGAGAATCTATTATACTTGAGGGAGGGCATACTCATGAAGAAGAAATTATTCCCATTGATTTTGTCCCTTAATCGCTTCTATGGAGAATTTTTTATTATATCATGGAGAATCCTTCGAGAAAGAATGGAAGTCACTTCTATGGAGAATCTTTGATTGTAACATGCTTCTATATGAAGGCAAAGTTGTTGAGAAGGATTTGACTTCTTTGCATATATTCTATAGTTTACTTGTTCTAGTCATTCCAAAGTTGCACAACTCAAATTTAACATTGATTTGTGCAATTTTCTTGCTTTCTAACACTCTAACCCTTGGGATTCAAGCACCTATCCATTTATAAAATTTAATTGTTATAACGTATTTGTGTGATGGAGTGTTACCCTCCCCACCCAGATTCTCCCACAAGTGACATGTTGAGTATACTAATATAATGGCCTTGATACATATATTGACAAAGCCTCAAGCTTCTACAAGATATAGTCTACCCTAGATACCATCCTCAAAATGAAAGGAAGCACCAAACAGGTATACCAAGATGTGTATTTCATGAAAAAAGCAAATGATTAAAAATCATTTATTTACATTTACAATAGTAACACTTGCATATGTGCAAGCTTTTCTTGCAAAATTGTAGATACAAATTTCTCATCCTACTTTTATAGGCTCTCAACAGATAAGCCTACGCACAGTAATAGCAAACTAGTTCAAAAGCACCATGAGCATGTTCACAACATCTCTACTAGTTGACCCCAACACATGGGCAAAGGCTTCCCACCCTTAGCTCTCGCAATTTCAAAGAGGCCCAGACACAAGGAAACCCTAGATAAACAAAATGTTATATAGACCATAGAGGCTACCCTACCCCTAACTAGATGGGACCCAACCCTAGACCCAATTGTTGTGGTTAAATGTCTAATGTTTATTGTTATTATGTTATATTTCTTCTAGCCTAGTAGATTAACTCGAGTGGTTGAGTGCTATGAATTACAAGCAAGAGATCATGGGGTCACTTCCCCGAGCTATCTATCTCCCTTGCATATTATGGGCATCACCCAATTTCCTCTCTAGGTTAGGTTGCCAAAACTAGAACCAATCGGTTTACCTTGGGTAACATCCTCAAAATGGAGGAAATTGCCCAATGTGTTTCCCTAGTATGTCCATTTCATTGTTCTTTATATATATATATATATATATATACTACTCCATAAGTGTTTTGGCATAAGCCAACCCGCTTTCCTACTTTACTAGTAAGGTGTTTACAGCTAGCTCTTGCTTATGTCACGTTTTACTCTATTCGTGGAGGCTAGTTAGGTGACCCACTAGCCTCCACGCAAGTGCAAGAAAGACGCTAGAAATAAATGAGCCCCAACGTCGAATACAAGAGAGGATGCTAAGAACACTTCCGCTTTTGTTCCCTTGCTTATTATAAGATCTATGGTAGATAGATGATCATTTCAAGGACTCAAGGGATTTATTTTTTGTCTTCTTTAGATACCACCCATCAAAGGTGTTTTCCTCCAATCACAAGGGGAGTATAATCACCTTCACCTTCACCTTTAGTCACTCCATGCTTCAACATCACCCCATGTCAAGAACTTGGATTACCTTCATCCAATCAATAACAACCACTAAGAGTGATAAATGCTTGACATCTACAACTCATGGTGATGATCAAAAGTCCATTAGGACTTATTCCATGATGCACTCCGCTTAGTGTCTAGAGTCAAGCCAAGTTGGGGATCGAGAGGAGTTCTAGGTCTTTTTGACAACGAAATCATTAGAATACTCGAACTCATGGTTTGATCTACAATCCTTGAGCCTCAAATGCTATGGGTGTTGTACCTTGGATTCCACTTCAACTTTAATTTCTGCTCTCAACCTCTTGCAAAAACACCTTAAGGCCATAATGGGCCATCAATTTAGGCTCTAAAGAATTGACAAGAGTGTTTGGAGTAGAGTGCTAGGATTACATATTTAATAAACAGAGTTTGTATTTAATCGGTTTCGGTAACAAATACAGCAGCCAGGTATTGAAAACCAACCAAATCTAAATAGAACACGAGAAGCCTAAAATCAACTTGTTGAACATTGCAAAGTTATTACAATTCGACAATGAGCATCCGTGTTGACCAAATGAACAAGCCATGGGCCTACCATTTACAAATCAAAGTTAACGCAATATTGATGGAGGAAATATCCAAGGAAGAACTACCAAAGGTTCTCCATGGTTTCCAAAAGGACAAAAAAGTAAGGCTCTTGGGTAGAAAATAGAATTCTTGCTATGATTTTTTGAGCTATTGGAAGGGGATTTTCTTAGGGTTGTTGACGAGTCATGAAGCACAGAGAAAGTATTGAGTGCCTTGGACACTACTTTCCTCACCTTGATTCCAAAGAAAGACAATCCAAACTCTTTCAATGACTTCGATTCCATTTCTTTATGTAATTCTATATACAAGATCATTGCAAATTTCATTGTTTTAAGGACCAAGAGCTTTATGTCCTAAGCTATATCCGTTGAACAGTTTGGCTTCTTCAATGGTAAGCAAATTCGTGATGTGAGCATGGTAGCTCAAAAGGGGCTTCCCTCAATTAAAACAAAAACGCTCCCTACTATGGTACTGAAGTTGGATGTTACAAAAGCCTACGATTGGTCCAACTAGCTTTATTTAACACTCATGTTAATTCATATTGCCTTTAGTGTTCAACCAGTTAATTAGACAATGATTTTCTTGACCCTGATTCCTCTATAACACTCATCAATGGCTCAACCTCTAGTTTTTCTAGACCTACTAGAGGGTTCAAACAGAGGTGCCCTTTGGCTTCCCTGTTATTTTTAATCATAGTAAAAGAACTCAACATGGCTATCTTAGAAGCAAAAAGAGTGGGTTCTATGAAAGGTATCAAAATTGGACAATCTCTCTGGTTGACTCATTATTTGTATTCCTTAATTCCATTAACCTACTATTGTGGTCATTCATCAAGCATTGATATAATTACCTTATATATCTTATCATATCTTATTGTTATTTTATGATGGTTCATGGAGTGATGCATCTAAGTAGAAAGAGATATTTGACCTATATGTACATCCACCAGAAACTCACCTGACACAGTTACATGGGACACAAAAATTCGAGTGTCCGACACGAGTAGGTTGACCCCCCAGAACAAGACACATTATATATTATTTTATTTAAAATTTGTAAGTTTTACAAAGTAACATTATGCATACAAATACAATTGTGACAGATTCATCAATGATCCAATATGATTAAGACAAGAAACTGCAATTTTCTCATTAAGTCATCAAAATCAAAATGTGTTACATAGGTAGTAGCAATGCCAATGGCAAATAGAAATAGCAAATACAAAACAACTACAAGTACAAGGTAGTAGGTAGCTCATGAGTCATCAATCATCATCATCAAAATCAACATCACTGTCATGGTCACCACTGCTCTCTTCTGTTGCATCCTCCTCCTTTGTATCCAATGTCATCTTTGCATCTGTTGGTGTGGAGGATGACCTCTCAAGAGTATCACCATCATCAAAAGTGGCAGGCTCTAGCATTGGCTCATTAATATCCAAGTTGGCCTATGCAAACTCAACACTATTGTCCAAACCCATATCATCAAAATAGACATCTGACATCTTTGTCTTTCCCTTCAACCACTCAACCCTCTACCTATAAATAAGATAAAGGTTGGTGTGCAAATACACCATTGTCTCTGCCCTGGACTACTCAAGCCTGCTCTTCTTAACACTATACAAATTGCCCTATGTGCTCTAATTCCTCTCGCAATAAGAGGATGAAGTCACCTGAGAAAGGAGCCTCATGGCTAATTGTTGTAGAGGAGGGCTTGTTTCCCCATGAGTTGCCCACCAAGAATAGGGCTTCTTCGCCCCCCTCTCTATAATCACATCATAGCCTGCAAATCACCCAGTGCCAGTGGAAAAGTCTACAAACCCTGAAAAATCTGCCTCAATGCATCCTTCCTCCCTTGGAAAATTTCACCATCCATGTGAGGAGGGAAGTGGCGGGAAGGCCCACCATTCAGCCACTCATGGTTGTAGCATTTTGGGTTCCATGAGTGAGCCAAACAATGCAAAGGTGTGTAATTCTTGTCCCATCTACTGACAAGAATATCCGATATGGTGGTGAAGAAGGCCTCTGATGATAGTCTCGTACTGTGGGCACTCACTCTGTAAAATAATGGTACTCACAGACTCAATCATGGAATCCCATCCCTCATAAACCTCTCCTAAGATGGGTTGGTCTGTATCTGCAAATCTTCGCAAAGCAATGATAGGATCCATGATCTTAATAGTGGCATTACCCTCTCCCACCAAGCATCATCTAACATTGTGTCCTTCACCCTTTTTGCAACTACGTTATTTGTCTTTCTCCAAAAAGACCAAAACTCTAAAATAACCATGGCCCCCTCCCTCGACCTCTTCAACATGTCGTGCATCCTTAATAGTACTTCCAATCCAAGACACATCAAAAGCAATAGATTTAAGAGCTAAATTCAAGGAATGGACAATGCAAGGTGTCCAAAATACTTGTGGATATTTAGCTTCCACAGTCATGCCAACAACCTTGCAAACAGGTGGATTATCTTTAATGAACAACTCACCAATATATTGTGCATCCTTGTATTGTCCAAGTGCATCCATTGATTTCAAGAAAATCGTTCCATTCAAAGAAGACACCATGAAGTTGATTGGGGTGGCGTGTTGGATCTGTCCATTCATCAGAAACAATACTAATCCCAGATGTTGGCCATGTTGATTTAATAAGCTCAAACATTTTGTCCACCTCTTTCTTTGCCTTAATCAACAATGTGGTTCTAAGCTTCTTTGACCCAGGAGGCACATACTCTTATGGAGCCCCTTGAGTTAGAGCTCGACACATGTCAAGAAATAAAGATGAGCGTGCAACATTAAAAAATTGAAGTTTTGATAGAAAAAGAATGCAATGGTGAGATCAAGCTCTTCCCATTTCTCTTTCTGAAAAATCTTGTCCATTGGACCAAGTGTCATTGTCTTTCTTTTTGCTACTTGACCAACACCCCCACCAAAATTCTCAAATGCAAATTTTTTGTTTCTTTTTCCTCAAGAATGGAAGGGGATCATCATTCTTGTTTTTTTCAGATGATGCAGCCACCCTTGCCACACCAACATTGGCCTCTTTTTCCATTTCTTTCCTCTTAGCTAAAGACACTTGTGTACATGCTCCAATTCCACAACTTGGTAAAGCCAACAAATGACCTTTCACACAGTAATAAGTGCTCTTGAAATGATTGTTGCAATAGTTGCATTTCAAAGCGACATTGCCTCCTCCCTTCAACTTGTTGCCTAGCCCTTGATCTCTTGTGACATACTTCCACATATGATATTTGTTTTCTTGACCGTGTTGTCTTTCTAAATTCATACTGCCCTCAACATTTGAAGATGTTGTTGTAGCCCCACTTGCAATAGAGGGAACACTTACAGACCCTAATGAAATTGGAACAAGAGTGGCATCACCAATGGGGACATTCTTCCCTTTCCTCCTTTGCCCCACCCCTGATGCCCTTCATTGAGCCATGAATGTTGTAAAAAAATATAGAAAAAATGCACAAAATTGTAAAAAAAATGCACATGCAAACTGTTGTAGTAAAAATGCAGAAAATTAGAAGCAAAATGCACTTACATGTTGTTTGCATCACCTCCAAAATGCTCCCAAACCCTTTGCTAGAAGCTCCCACACACTCACAGCAGAAGACACACTCAAGAATGAGTGCTAAATGAGCCAAATCGGGCTTTATTGGCCACACGACACCCCTTTTTAGGGGGCACGTGTTCCAAAATCAAGACACGCTGAGTATGTTCTCGGGATTTGCATGTCCATCAAATCCCACAATCCAGGACATATCAGATATGCTCTTAGGACACGTGTCCCAACAAATCGTATCTGATTCGTGGGATTCGAGACACAAGAGGGGGTCTGATTAGTGTCTGAATCTGGTTTCTTAGCCACAAGTACGAAAGTAAACTTGCAAGAATCTTTTATGTGTTTAATGAGGTGGATGATAATGTTGTTATAAAAATCCTTTAGCTCTTTCCCCATGAACCATCTAAATTGCAAGTGGGTTTCAAGTACTTAGATTTTTCATTGAGCCCAAAGATTATGGAATCAATGATTGGAGATGGCTCATAGCAAAAGTGAAACAAAGATTGATTTGTGGTGTAATAAATGGTTGTCTAGAGGTGGAAGGTTGATACTAGTAAGGTTAGTGTTAGAAGTTATTACAAAGTACTAGCATTCTCTAGCCCATATTCCTAAAGGGATCTTAGACAAAATCAAGAAGATAAGCTTCATATTTCTTTGATCTAGGAATAAAGAGAAAGAGGGTATTCCATTGTTTCAATGGCAAGCCTGTTGAGAAATCTAGGGCATCAAGATTCGGTGATTTCTCTATAAATGATAACTGCTTGTGAATGCCTTTTACTTCTTTAAGTTAAGATCTTCTCTTTCTTGGATTATTATAGTGTTCTTCTTCATCAAACAACTACTAATGCATGAACAATAAAGAGACGAGACACAGAGTGTAGGTTATCAGGCAAGGCCAAAAGCTCTCCCACTTGAGAGGAAAACCCGAACAAATTCTTCTTCTTATAGAGACTTCAATTGACGAATACCAAGATCAAGACCCTTGACCTATTTTCCACTCCAAGATCAAGACACAAGTTCCATTTCACTGCTTCTCTTTCATGCCCAAGTCAACACTTGATCCAACTGCTTGGCTTCGGCTATACTTCAGATTTTCGATCCTTGGTTCAGTACTACACTCATCGATTCTATTTCAGAAACCCTAGCACATGTGTTTGACCAACTTTGACCATTGATCTTCCTCGCTCTAGAATGAGACTTTCTTCCCTTCAACTCGGCTACCTTTTTGGCTTGACTTCTTCCTGAATTTGATTACCTTAGAAGTCTGCAATATTTTCGGCCTTTCCTGCAGCAGATGATTCCCCTCTCCTTCGCATGTGTGACAAAAAAAACAGCCCTAAGACAAATTCAAATATCTTTGTTCTTCCTTCCTTCTTCTCGCTGGCTATGAGACTTCTTTCTTGGTGATTTTTGCACTTCCTCTCACTTCAAACCTTGACCGAATTGCTTGACCTGAAATGAGGCTGAGTTGCCCTATTTATAGTCGTTGGAGCCTCCATAATAAGCCGACTTGAACTGAGGGTGAGCCAACATGTCTTTAGGAGCAAATTCATTATTTTATTTAATGCTGACTTGAAGGAGTTTCCTGAGCTTGGTCTTGGAGGGCTACTTGACTCTTTTATTGTCTCATATACAAATGTAACATGCCCAAGAAGGGTCTTCCATACATGACATTGACTCAATAGTCTTTTATGACTTGATGACAAAACCTAAAGGCTCACAATGGGAGCCATTATTAAAATAAAATTCCTTGCTCATGAAACCCATGAGACAAGCATTACAATAATAATTTTATTTTCCTTATGTACATCAATTACATAAAATTATATTTACACATGTCATTATGAAGTCCGAGCCTAGTTACACTTTTCAACAAAGCCATTACAAAGTCTAAGGAGTTGCGAGTATGGAACCTTCAAACTGTTGACACCTAATCCTGAGGGATAGGGCGAAATTGTACATTAAGGTAAATAGGAAATAAGGAAGTTGAAGGGAAACTAGGAAATGAATCCCAAGAGTCTCACCTCCATGTATATATATTCAATGGCATCCTTAATCATTCATTCTATCTTTTGGCAGAGTTACCTCCTGGTCTAACATGGTATCAGAGCCAACTCTATTTCTGGCATTCCTGCCCCTGTAACTCCCTCCTGCTCCTGGCAGACCTGCCTCTCTGCCTGCTCCTGGCAGAACTGTCCCACTACCCATTGCAATTCCTGCATCTCCTCCATATGCTCTCCAATACGCGGCATTCCAGATTTGATGTTTTTTTAGCTTTGAGGACTCGGAATTATGTTGTTGTTATTATTTCCATGAGATAAGGGCTCGACCTCTTGCCTCCATATGTTGTAGCTCTCCATCGTTTCTCTCTCCTTCGTCAAGTCTCCATCACTGCTCCATCCCGTCGGCTCTCTCCATTGTTGCTTGGGTCTCCGTCGTTGCTCCCTCCATCATCAGCCTCCCACTGCAGCTCGACCCATCCACCGTCGTCCTCCCACTGAAGCTCAACCCCTGACACCTGCTCGGCCCTCCCTCCAGTGGCTTCCGCTCACCACCTCCCCTCGGCCCTCATACGCAGTGTGCAGCAAAAGCATCGCTCGGCCATAACATTCTCGACTCCCACTGCCCGTCGACCCTACTACGTTGGCCCTCCCGTGGTCCGACCTCCCGTGGCTCCCCTCGACCTACTCACTTCCCTCTCAGCCTCCATATGCCATAACATTACGACCTCCCATGTATTGTTGTTGACTCCTCCATATGCAATAACGTTGTCAGCCCTCCCTCCTCTATACTACCCTCACCAGTTACGCCCTCACCCAAGTAAACCCTTCCCCAATTAATACATCTGCCTTTTTCTTTACCAAAATTTTTTGTTGCAGTGGCAGCAAAGTGAATTTTTTTAGAATGCATTCACTCATATCC
Source organism: Pinus albicaulis (assembly GCA_034641835.2). Taxonomy (NCBI): domain Eukaryota; kingdom Viridiplantae; phylum Streptophyta; class Pinopsida; order Pinales; family Pinaceae; genus Pinus; species Pinus albicaulis. Next base: position 1,542,346,907 of record CM076570.1, on the reverse strand, counting down.
ATTGTGGAAGTCGTTCTCTCAGGCAAAGAGAACTATCATGAATGGTCAAGGAAGATTAGACACACACTCATTTTTAATGAGTTGTGGAAGCAAAGGAGGCAGAGAAAATCCACCTGCCAAGCCTACAACAGAAGAGGAGATCGCCATTTGGGACAACAAAAACAGCAATGCCTATGCCTTGATTGCAACATTTATAAATGAAGAGGTGAGTCGCCATATTACAGCATTTTCAAATGCTTACGAAGCCTTGACGAAATTGAAAGAACTCTATGACTCACATTCAGAACTTGAAGTTGTTCAGTTAATGATTAAGCTATTCATCATTGAATTGAAAAATGATGACCCTCTTCCTTTAGCATCAGAAGTAAGATCTATCATGCATGACATTAAAAACACTAGTGTAGAAATTGACATATCTCTCATAACTTATGTCAAGGCATTGTATCCCACTTACTCACACTATCTTGAGTCATTGCATGCAAGTGGAAACCTCAAGGAGATCACCTTTGACTCCCTTGAAAAAACGTTTGAAGAAAGAGAGAAGGATTTTGGAAAGAAGACAGCCCCCTCAGTCTTCTAAAGAAGTTGTCTGTTTTGCACATAGAGAGAAGAACCATGCTCAAGATTCTTCCAAAGGGAGAGGTGGCCGAAGAGGACGAGGAAGAAGAAATTTCAGAGGCACGAGGGGCAACCAAGCTCAAATTGAAAAATTTGATCTTCATTGCATACGCTGCAAGAGAGATTGGCATGATGCATCTACATGTAAGCTTCCTTGGGACATAATTGAGTAGGAAATAAATGAAGTCAAAGGTAAAACTCATGACAAAGACAAAGGTAAAGCACCTAAATCCGCTCATTATGTTGTAGCACATTATAATATTGGAGTAACAGAAAACTTGTTTAATGCTTCACTTGCTTCTTGGAGAAATTGATTGGTTGCTAGATTCAAGAGCAACATGTCACATGAATTTTAGAAAATATATTTTTGAAGAATATACTGACAAAGTTGATCGAGCAGTATACTTTGCAGACAAATCTAAACTCAAGCCATCAGCACTTGGCACAATCAGGCTTAAGTGGCCTGGTCTTCCAGACCTTCTTCTACATGAGGTTCTATATCTCCCAGAGTTTAGGAGAAACTTGTTATCCTTGGTCCACACCAACAAGGACACTCCATTCACATGTTTGATGGCAAGGTTGAGGTCAGAAAAGCATCAAATTGCATTTAGTTCTCACTATGATGAAGGTACATTCCTATCAAGTCTTTTATGGCATGCTAGATTTGGACACTTAAACTATGACAGTGTTCGATTATTGAAGAAAAATGGTGTTACTGGATTGCCTACAATTCCTAGAAAACTTAAGCAATGTGAAGCTTGTATTTTAGGAAAGCATAGCAAACAGTCCTTTCATGATTCACATTCCAAAGCACATAGAAAACTTGAGCTTTTCATTCAGATTTATGTGGCCCCATGCATGCTCCTTCTGCAAATGGAAATAAATATATGATGACATTTATTGATGACTACACCAGAATGTGGTGGGTTTACCTATTGAAGAACAAATTTGATGATTTTCAAACATTCAAGAATTTTCATGCGTGGATTGAAAATGATTCACAAACTCATATTGGCTCTTTATGCACCGATTATGGAAAAGAATACACTTCAAATGAATTTGAAAACTATCTTCGCCAACATGGGATCAAAAATCAATCAACCGTGCCTTATAATCCCCAACAAAATGGTGTAGCTAAAAGAATAAACGAGACAATTTTCAATATGGTTAGGTCCATGATGTTTTTCAAGAATGTAAAATTGATGTTTTGGGTTGATGCAGTTCCATGTGTTGTGTACATAAAGAATAGGTGTCCTTCTAAAGCAATTAGAAATAAAACTCATTATGAAATGTGGCATGACCACATTCCTTCGGTAAAGCATCTTAGGGTCTTTGGTTCCACCTTTTATGCTTTGATAGTTAAGGAACAAAGAAATAGACATGGTGCTAGAAGTTGAAAATGTATCTTCTTGGGGTATTCCATTACCTCCAAAGGATATCGTCTCTATGATGAAGTTAATAAGAAATTTGTAGTATCTAGATTCTAGAGATGACATATTCCTTGAATCTTCCAAGACTAACAATGTTGTTGAGCGGCAGCTTGATCGCTTGGATAGATTCGCACATGCAAATTCATTTCAAGAATTTGATAATCAGATTCCACATCTTGAAGGGGGTATTCCTATACTTAATCAATTTGTGGAATCGTTTTCTGAAGCACTCTCTCCCCCACATGAAGAACCAACCACGGATGACACTTTGAATGATGTGATTGACAAAATTAGGAGACTTAATCTTGATTCAATCCCAACTCAGTCAAATGAGCAGCCTGGGCCATCTCAAAAAGGTCCTCCAAAATGGCTGACAAAGACACTGGAAAAATGTTCGTCCCGATGAGGTTGGAAAGACAAGAACAAGAAGTTCCACCATGCAAAATGGCGGTGATGTAGATGATACTAATTCACCTGTTGATATGAATGTTTCTTATAATTGCGAATTGAATTTGTCAACAAATATTAAACCAACTTTCTTCAAAGAAGTCGCTTCTCATGATGAATGGAATGAAGCGATGCAAAAGGAGTATGATGCCTTGATAAAGAATGGCACTTGGAAGCTGGTTGATCCTCCATTGGGAACCAAACCAATTAGTTGCAAGTGGGTCTACAAGAACAAGTACAAAGTTGATGGCTCACTTGACAAGCACAAAGCCAGGCTTGTGGCATAAGGTGTTGCACAGAAAGAAGGGGTCGATTATGAGGGGACTTTTGCCCCCACAAAAAATTGGGCTACCATCTGGACACTCTTTGCCTTAGCAGCTCAGAATGGTTGGAAATTTCATCAGATGGATGTAAAAACTGCTTTCCTGAATGGAGATCTAAAGGAGAATGTTTTTATGTCTCAGCTAGAAGGATTTGTTGTGAAGGGCCAAGAACACAAAGAATGCAAGCTTATGAAATCCTTGTATGGCCTCAAGCAAGCACCGCAAGCCTAGTATGAGAAGTTAATTGAGCATCTTTTGAAACTAAAGTTCAAACATTATGATCTTGATGATGCAACTTTGTCAAGAAAGTTGTATATCTTGTGGTGTATGTAGATGATCTTTTGATGACAAGGAACAATGAGAATTATATTGGATCCATAAAAAAGGAATTGAAGAAAGGTTTTGAAATGACTGATTTGGGGTATGTTCACTACATCCTAAATTTATATTCCTCTCTCAGAAGAAGTACATTGGAGATCTATTGAACAAGTTTGGCATGGATGAGTGCAATCCTTTGACCACTCCAATGGATCAAAACTTGAAGATTACATCCATTGAAGGGAAAGAATTTGAGGATGCAACGAAGTATAGACAGCTTGTAGGAAGTCTCATATACCTGACTACTACCAGACCAGACATCGCATTTGTTGTAGGAATCCTCTCCGAATTTATGCAAAAACCTAGTGAAATACATTAGTCTGCTATAAAAAGAGTTCTAAAGTACTTTAAAGGGGACTCGAGACTTTGGACTCAAATATACACAAGAGGGTGAGTTCAGCTTGATTGGATACTATGATTCAAACTTTGATGGAGACAAAGAAACTAGGGTATCTACTTCAGGTTATACTTATGAGTCTTGGATCAGGAGTTGTCTCATGGAGATCACGCAAACAGTCAGTTCCAGCAGATTCCACAACTGAGGTAGAATATGTGGCAACAACTAAAGCAACAAAGGAAATTGTGTGGCTCAGGAAAATCATGGAAGATTTGCAGATGAAGCAAATGCATTCAACTCCACTCATGATTGATAACACTTCTGCAATAAAGTTGGCCAAGAACCCAAAGTTACACGATCGAACGAAGCACATCAATACAAAATACCATCTGATTCAACATCATGTTGAGGAAAAAACAATCCATCTATGTCATTGTTCCACAAATGAGCAGATTGCAGACATCTTCACCAAAGCGCTTGGAAGAGAAAAGTTTGAAAACTTCAAAACGACGCTTGGACTCACCAACATCCCTTCAGATTAAAGGGGGAGAATGTTGACAACTAATCCTAAGGGTGGGCGAAATTGTACATTAATGTAAATAGGAAATAAGGAAGTTGAAGAGACACTGGGAAATGAATCCCAAGAGTCTCACCTCCATGTATATATATTCATAGGCATCCTTAATCAATTCATTCAGTCTTTTGGCGGAGTTACCTCCCGGTTTAACAAAAACAATTTCTTTTTTTGGAATGCTTTAGTTGCCAAGAGAGTCTAGAGGTTTATCAAAGGGGATGAGTTTTAGATTCAAACCCTAATCCAAAAATGCATACATCCTCATTCTAGCAAGGACTAGACAAGGAGCCCAACCCATTCGCAATGTTTCTACCATATGGAAAGCCATGGTCAATGCCTTCCTCGTGATTGGCAATTGCCTATCCTACAAGGTAGGTAATGGAGAGAGAGTTAGGATTGGAGCACACCATTGTGTGGGTAGTGGAAATCATTATAAGATATCTAAGAACCTCCCTTCGAAGGCTTAGTATTTTTAATCTAGCTCAAGCAACCTATCAAGAAGCATCTCCAATCTAAAGTCGAGATTGGAAACAAGCAGATTTTTTTGGTTTAGAAGAGAATGAAAAGGAATAATGGGAGGCCTTCATAACTAAGCTTAAGATGTGTCATGTTCATAACAAAGAGGTAATTAATGATCTTTTATGGTCCAAGAATTCTATCTTAGGCATTATATGGAAAGACTGGGATACAAAGCCATGTATACTTTTGACAGCCCTAAGGCTCCATAGTGATGGTGGAAGCCACTTTCGAAGATCAAATCACCTCTAAAATCAAGGATTTTTATGCAGCTTACTATAATGAATAAATCCCTCACTTAGGATGTTCTTCAAAAGGATATGCATGGTCCAAGAAGGTGCTCTCTACGTAAAAGAGAGGAGGAGAATATTAGAAACGTACTAATATTATGTCCATCAACAGAGGTTTGGGCAGAAAATGGACATTTTGACAAGATGTGAAGGATAGCTAGGGAGGGTCGACTGTGGCTAAGTGTTTCAAGCACTAGCAATAAAGGATCAAATTAAAAGAAATTAAAGCTCTTCCTTTGATTGTTTCATGGGATATGGTTGGCTCACAATGTGAGTATCTTTGAGGTCAAATTTATTCCTCCTTTCCAATCTACTATTCAAGGTTAAGAAAATTTTCTTTAGTTACTAATTTGCTCCTAAAACTATTCTTCGAGGCAACTCTCTCAACCTCTTGTAGGCACGTCGGGGGTTTGGTGGTTACTTAGTGTTGGAAATATTGAGAGGGGGTGAATCAGTATTTCTCTTCAATTAGTTATTTTACATCACAGAGCATTATATTCATATTAACATTAGCATTACATCAGTAAGAAACACCATCCAACGATGCACAAACATCAAGACAATAAACAACAGATTTTTAGGCGGAAAGCCTTCCAGGAGAAAAACCACTGAACACTTCTTAATATTTGTCTTCAAAAGATTTACATCAAGATTCTCAGCTCCAACTGAAAGAGGCTCCAACCCCCCTAGTTTACAGGATCCAACCTAAAGGACACTCTTGTTGACCACACGTTTCAACAGTTCCAAGAAGTAGAGTACAAAGTAGAAGATAAAATTGATTCTCGTATAACTATTAAGCCATGTAACAACACCTAGGTAAGCCTATGATTCTTCTTAAAAGGTTTCACTCTAGGGAGTTTTTTAACCTCCCCATATTATTTGTGTTTGTAAACACGGATAACTGGTAGAGTTTTTCTCCTGGATATACCCCAAAGCTAGGGTGGAGCTAGGGTTGAGTCAAAGAAGAATTTTTGTGGGTAAAAGTTCAAAATATTATTTGTTGGACTAAGAAAAGAGGGTTTAATGTGGAATTCGAATTTTTCCTCAAATCAAGGAATAAATTTAAATTTTGATTAGATCAAGGAACTTTTCCATCAACTAAGGAGATCAAATTTTTTCAAGAAGATCAACAGATCAAATTGTTTTGACGTGGATCAAGCTATAGATCAAGGAACTAGTCATTATTTTCCACTTGGAGGGGTTTGATCCTCTCATTTTTTCTATATAGGGAAGCTTTCAAGCTCCTCATTGTAACTTCAACTGTGTTGAAAATATTTTGTACTGAGCTAAGCTCTGCTGGAATTCTGCATTAATAAAGACTTTGGGGTTTCAATTCAAGGTGTTTTCTCGCTTGATGAATCATGGTAAGTGTTTAATTATGTTTAATGTTCTAACTGTTTAACTAAATATTATTGTTCCATGACCCATTATTGGATTATTTATTAGCACATATATCTTGCTTTGGGTACTAGGTTGGAGTAAGCACATTAAATCTAGTAGATCTAGCACGTATCTCTAGGTCTCTAGACTTCTTGTGTGAATTGAGCCCCTCTGGGGCTATTAATGACCTTCAGATATTCAACCCTTCAGTATGCCACCCAAGTACATGGACTTCAAGGTGATTGCATTTTGTTTGAACCCGGAGCTTATCTAACGGATTTGTTTTGTAAAGTTTGGGTTTGTGCACTAAAATTAAAATTATTTCATCAAATTATCTTGCTAAATTTATTCTTAGGCTATTAATGAATTATTTGCTAATTAGAGCCCCTATTTTATTCTTTTAATTATTGTAGATAATTTGTAAATATTTCTAACACAAATTATTTTTCTCATTTGTAAATGTTAAAGACACGCATGGTATGCACAAGAAGACATGAAAGATAAACACTGATGCTCTATTACTCACAATGATACATATATATAATACATTGGAGTGACCCTTGGCTTCACATTCCTAGTAATCTCTTGGACTCCTTTTGACTGTTCAACTCCCACACTAACCCTAGGAGGATTAGGTGTCCAACATTCCCCCCTTAATCTGAAGGGGTATGTATGAGTCCAAGAAGAGAGTTGTAATACAAATGTGCAAAATATGCATGGCATCACTAGGTTAAATGTGCTCTCTTAAATGTTGGCATAAGGAAGTGGTTTAAGGATGACCACTAACGCTAGAACGCTTAGTGCAATTCCGGAACTCTTCCAAATCTGGCAAGAAGTTGAGGTCTTCTGCTAGAGGAAGTGCTCCTAATGTTTTGAAAAGGGAGACCTTCAACCTAGAAGAAAGGGAGGTCTACAACTTGCAATGGTTTAAGGATGACCACCAACTCTAGAATGCTTAATGCAATTCCTAGAACTCTACCAAAATAGGTAAGAAGCTAAAGTCTTCTGCTAGAGGAAGTGTCTTGAATTCTTTGAAGAGGAAGAAAATCAACCTCACATAGATGGTTAAGGTTGACCACCAACCAAAGGCATGCTCATGGGCATTTGTGTCTCTAGCTACAACTCTGAGTCTGGAATGACAGGTTGTGGCTCAGGCTTGCTTGAATTGTTGTGTCTCTGGCTACAACTCTGAATCTGGAATGGCAGGTTGTGGCTCGAGCTCAATTGATGTGGCTTTGAAGCTTGTAGATGACCATCATTTTCCCCCTGTCAGATACAAGGTGAGATGATGGCAAAAACTCAACTGCAAGATTGTTCAATACTCTTGAACAAGTTCTGACATATGATTGAAACATTTTCTTGGTTGTTGATGCCCATTGCCAAGAAGCGTTCCATCCAAGATGAACCTTTGTTCGTGTAGGAGGCTTGTTTCTGAAACATTTGTGTGAAGAATGAGTGTGCTAACCACAGTGCTTGCATGGGTGAAGATCGAAACAGTGATCTTTCGTATGGCCAACTAGGTCACAATGTTGGCATTTTACAATTTATTGTTGCTGTTGTGGAAGAGGAGCAGAATCTAGAATTGTTGAAGGTGAGCTATCATGAAGAAATCCGACAATCTAAAATTTGATGGGCTTGGAGTAGTTCGAAATATGAAAGGACACCTTATCATAACCAAGACCTGTTATGTGCTTGTTATGGACAAACTCTTCCCAAGTTTGATGATGGGCTTGGGAAGTGCAAGCTGGATTTTTGCTTCCGCATTAAAATCTGCTCTTGTACTGGGCTCAGTGATCTCGTTGTAGCTGTAACTCAAGCTGCAAAAAATCAATCTTTTCTTGTGCATCTTGGAGAGAGATTTGAATATCTGTGAGAGTGTCTTTGCTTACTTTAACTGTGCTTTCAACAGTAGACAGGATTAGATTTCTCAATAACTCTAATAACTTGTCAATTCTGGCCATTTAGAAGAAAAAAAAACTATCGGCTGATAATACTTCCAAAGAGATTTCACTTTCTAAAACACTCAACGCCTTACTCTCTTTGCTTTCAACCATTGTATGAGTTGTTTGGACAAGCGAAGAATTCTCCAGCAATTAAGTGCAGGTCCCTGATTGCTTGAATATGCTCAGTGAGATTCTTTTCTTGTGCATCTTGGAGAGAGATTTGAATATCTGTGAGAGTGTCTTTGCTTACTTTAACTATGCTTTCAACAGTAGACATGATTAGATTTCTCAATAACTCTAATAACTTGTCAATTCTAGCCATTTAGAAGGAAAAAAAAACTATTGGTTGATAATACTTCCAAAGAGCTTTCAGTTTCTAAAACACTCAACGCCTCACTCTCTTTGCTTTCAACCACCGTATGAGTTGTTTGGACAAGCGAAGAATTCTCCAGCACTTAAGTGCAGGTCCCTGATTGCTTGAATATGCTCGGTGAGATTCTTTTCTTGTGCATCTTGGAGAGATTTGAATATCTATGAGAGTGTCTTTGCTTACTTTAACTATGCTTTTAACAGTAGACATGATTAGATTTCTCAATAACTCTAATAACTTGTCAATTCTGGCCATTTAGAAGAAAAAAAAAACTATCGGCTGATAATACTTCCAAAGGAGCTTTCAGTTTCTAAAACACTCAATGCCTTACTCTCTTTGCTTTCAACCAATGTATGAGTTGTTTGGACAGACGAAGAATTCTCCAACACTTAAGTGCAGGTCCCTGATTGCTTGAATATGCTCAGTGGGATTCTCGTACAACTCACAGAACTCCACTTAATTTCAATTAACTATGTAATGACCTTCGATGAAACTGTTTATTTCAATCTATTAGTATAAACTTCCAATTTGCAAATAAGCTCAGAAACATTGTTCCCTCCAGTTTGTTGCACAACATCAAATCTTTTTTTTTTTGCACAACAACAGGAAAGAAGCTCGACCCTGCACCAAGTTAACACCAACGAAAAATTCTTATGAAAAGGCCTTTGTAAAAAAAGACACTACCAAAAATAGGTAATATTGTACAATGCTGCTTGCAGCACTCAATTGGAAGACTGGCTAATGTACAATGGTTCTCCATTCAGTCCTACTTCTTACGTAGGACCATGTGTCCTTCCGCTCCTAGTGTGTCCCAGTTTTTGTATAGGCTGGTCACAGATGGTGTTTTTGAAAGTGTGTATTGTTTCTGTTGAGGAGTCAATAAACAGCTTAGACCCTTTTGCGATAATCTCATATGCAAATAACATCACATGAGGAATATCTGTGTCATGGTGATCATATAGAACATACTGAGCAAATACATTTCGCATGGAATCCTGGCGAGGTGCGAAATTCCTGCGTATGAATCAATAAACGCACCTGCCTCTATAACTTCCACTGCACGAACTCCCCATTTCTTGTCTCCAGTCCGGAATATCTCAAGCCTCCACTTCAAACCATGTTGAGAAACCCTATTTTTACAAGTGGATTGGCATTTGGATTTTTCCCCACACTCAAACACTACCACCTTATGTTCGACCAATGTTTTATTGTCTTCATAAGGAAATTATCCTCCATTTCTTCTAGCACAAAGACAATTATTCAAGGCAGGAGCATCCTTCTGTCAATTCTAGTTTAGGTAGGAAAACTAGATATTGCACAGTGCTTAAAGATTCCCTGCCATTGGTGTATGGATCTCATCTTACCACCCTAGTGGTTGTTGGCCATATAATCGGTGTCCACTGCCTCGAATGGCTTCTAGCAGCACTGACCATTCTACTTCTAGTAGGGGCAGACAATCCAAGAAGCATAAACAGCACAAGTTAAGTTGAGGACGAGGTGAGTGGTCCACTGCGTAGGAGGAGGTTGTTTACTTAAAAGTACTATTAGTTTCATCCAACTTACAACCTACAATCTACTACTGTCTAATATCTACATAATCATTCTATGATCATTGATGCATGATGAATCATTTCAAAATTTAAATAGCAGCTAAAGCATAAAAGTAAAAAGTACTAAAATTTAATAAAGATGTAAACATGAACAATTCATTAAAATTTAAATATAAATCTCAAATTATGAGTCTAGAAGTAGAAAACCATGGATTATAAATTTATAAATTATAGTCATAGACTATATTCCAAGAACCAAAATGACAAATTAAAATTTAAAAATAATATAGTCACTAGTGTAGCTGCCAAATGGCAAAACGGTAAATTGTAAATGTTTTAAGTTTGATAGGTATATGGATTAGCCTTTAGGTTAGGGTAAATGTAATTTAGGAATTTACATTTTTTTAATAGTAACTGAAATTTTGGATTTTATTAAAATTTTGTTTTAATTTTTTTTTTATAAAAATGAAATATTTAATATTTTTTTAACTTATGATATGAAATATTATTGGGGACGTCCAGAAGTCCTTGATTTATCAAGGGACATTTTGGAAGTCCCCAAAAAGTCCCCGAATTTTCGATGGGCGGCTAGGGGGGCGGCCTTGAAGTCCCCAATGGAGTCCCCAACAAATCTGGAACGTTTTCGACGAGTTCCAAAGTCCCTGGAATGCCAGAACAGAGGGAACGACATGAATAAAGGCGGGGACGAGTCCCCGTGCAACATAGCTTATTATCCATTGAAGAAGGGTTTCATTGGCTCAAAATCATTTGTTTCATCTTCCAAATCCTTGGAGGCCTAGCCATCAGCCTCAAGGCCACTTTTGGACCTAGCCACAAGGGTTTCTAGGGCTTCTAACCCTAGCCACAACCCTACTGGGCCCCTAAACCCTAGCCACAACCCTACTGGGCCCCTAAACCCTAGCCATTTTCTTAATTTGTTATCCAAATTATCTTTTTGGGCTAATCCTTGTGTTTGCAAGAGTATTTTGTTGGAGGTCTCACACCATTATTTTGAAGTCATTTGGCTTAGCTGCTAGCCTAGGTGGCTCATCTTGCTTCGGTCGTGGGGTTTTGGTGAACTTCTTCCTTGTTAACAAAAACAATTTGTGGTTGCAGGTGTTCAAAGGCAAAATCATTGTCAAGACTCTTCATTTGATGCCTCAAGTTGATCTCAACTCAGCAAACTTGATAGTGGAGCAAGGCCTTGACGGTTTGATCTCTTTAGCCCACTCCTCTCTTTTGATGATTGTCTTGAATGATCATATATGAAACTAATATAACAGTGGCATAATCAAATGCTAATCACGCTAGTTTGATTTGCAAATTCATTGGTGAATTGATCATATCAGTCTTGCATCAACTTATCCCTTGCATTCCTTACATTATCATTGTTAAGATAAGTAAGTGGTCTCTTTCATCTTGCATCTTGTAGCATTGCATTGTATTGTCTAACATTCATTGTCAATCACTGTTAGCAATCCCTTATTGTGCTTATCTCTATTAGCGCTTGTCTATTGTGCTTCATTTGCTCATGATCTTTATAAGCTCTAATAATCATTTGGATAATTGAGATTGATAATTGTGCATATTTGAAATTGCTACGCTTATTACATTGTGATGAAGTGCTCTAAAAATTGTTCTTGGGTTAATCTTATTGTTAATCTTGTCTCATTGGAATGTCTAAGTTCTTGTTGCATCATTGAGATAATTGCTAAATTGCTATAAACTGCTTCATTCACTTGCTCTTGTTATCTTGTGTTGAATGTCGTTGTGAGCATTTTGATTTCAAATCACCTACCACATCTTAATAATCTCATTGAAGTTTCCACTCATATCTTGCATTCCATCCTAAGTTAGAATTGCACATTTCTAAAACATACCTCCAAACATAAGCTTGGTTGTAAGAAGATAGGAAAACCTTATCCAAACAATTTGAGGATTCTAGGCCCTCATTCGTGATTAACATAGGTGACCTTGAAGTTCTCTTGTGGTCAATCCCTTGTAGGAACGGAGGCACCTAGGTGGTTAGAACCCCACAGGAGGTATCATTAATGAGGCCATAGCTTCCTTATGGGCTTCTTTCTACTACCTTTGTTTGTGACTAGGTCCAAAATAATTGAGAGAAGGAATCACTTAGACTAGGCATATAATTAAAAGTAACAAGACCTTGCATCTCACATAGCTTTAGGTTGTGCACTTCATATAGGATAGAACTTGCATAGCGACAATTGTTCATCCGTTAACTTGGAACTCTAATCGTAATTGAGCAAGTAATCAACCTCCTAAGGCACTGGTCTCTAACTTAAAATCTTAAGAAATCTAATCAAAGTGTGCTCAATAATCGTACTTGCTCTAAATTACATCCAAGTTCCTAGGCCATTCAATGGTGTCTCCTTAACTTTTTGGTTTCCCAACAGGTTGTTAATCATCCTATCCATAGGGACTACCCCCCTTAGTCTGCAGTTAGGAAACAACTTAAACGAAGAGGGCAGGGATCAAAGTGACAGCCCCTACCCTGAGTGTTGTCGCAATCCTGTGTACAATTTGAGCGGCAACAACTCCAATGCCTTGGTTTACCAACTGCAACTAGAAGGACGCTCCAACGGCCTAGTTTACACACTCCAACACCCTATTTACCAACCGGAAGGACGCTCAAACGCCCTGTGCTAGCTCCAACCTTCCCTAGCACCACATTGCCACCCTAATCGACTGGCGGCACACATTTCACAATTTACAGACTAGATCCACCTATGCTCGATATCAATATAAAGGAAACTGCAAAACAATCTTCGTCAATCAAATCTTCCTCTACTCAGTTTTTGCGCATCAAACCCTACCAAGTTCTCTGTCATGATAAACCATCAATAGCTGCATCATCTGGTCATCAACATGACAAACCCCTAGTTGCTCCATTGCTCGTCTCTGCAATGCATATTATCAAAGTATTAGCTTGGCTCAACTCATCCTAAATTCTCTGCTCAAATCTTTCTTTCTGCAAGTCAACCTGAAAGATTGTCCTCAATACATACCATTGATTGCAACTAAACACAAACCATAGCTTGCCAAAATGCATTAATAGTGTCAATACTTAGCATCAACAAAGTCAACGAATGATATCTGTCACAGAATCACAATGTCTCTCTGCAAAACCCTTATGGCAGCAAATATGCTCAACGCCTCCTGTGGTATACACATCAATAGTGTTTCCAACAGCAGCATACAAACCCTAGTCGTTCTAACAATAATATACCAATCATCAATATTCTCTGATCTGTTACAACCTGTCAGCATGAGTGTATTTGCAACAATATATTCTTAAATTGATAGTACTCAGGTCAAGCAAAAGAGGCTTCTGGTTATGATCAAGAATCTGCCCAAAGCATTAGCACACTGTCTACTCAGCACCATGTGAATTCTCAGATGCATCATTTTCATTTAAGTTGTTACCTTCCTCAGTGAAGTACATGGCATTAACTGCAATATAAGATACAGCATATAGAGGGCTTATAATAATAGACATCACCTTTATAGTATATATGACATAAAAAATTTATGTTCCTTCAATGCCCATTGCCTAGCAGTCAACCTTACTCTGATCATCAATATATCACTGCTCATCAGCAACAATACATTCGTCAAATCCTTCTCATTGCAAAGGCTAGAATCTAGACCAATCATGCCTTAGCACACATGTATCTACATAGATCTGTCCTCATGGTATTACAAACATCTACACATGCTACACTTAGTCATACATGGCCAACAATATTTCAGATGTATTTCAAATGGACAAGTGTATAGGTCTCCTTGTCAGGAATCAAGATGCCACCAGACTATATTACAAGCCTGTTGCTTCAATCTTAACCAAATTTCCTTTAGATCTGCATCAAAGTGAACAACCATACTGTTGAACAAATGTTGCTTTGTAGACAAGTCTGGATGATTAGATCCCTTCTGTCTGCTGCCAAAAATATGTTGATGTCTCTGCCTGTAGATGTCTTCTTACATTGCCTATTGCAATAGTCTAGATTCTAGAATAGGATATCTGAGCATACCCTTCAGATTTGAGCCACAGTAAGTATTTCAACGAATCTCAGAGATGGAGGGCTAATAGTATTTCAATTCTTCACTTCAGATACCAGCACACTTGATTAGGACAACAAACAAATTGACTTCAACACATCTGGTCTTAAATATTTCAGCCACTGAGATGAATCAAAGAGGCCGCAGATGAAATCTAGGTGTGGCTGCAAGTATTAGCACTGAAATGTCACAGAAAATGCCAATATTTATCCAGACAATAATACACAGGTCTGCAATCAAAACAAGTCTCTATGTGATACAAGGTAGATCGAAATGTATTGTCAATAGATGTGTCCTAGAAGAAAAGGCCGCAGGTAAATGTATGGAGAACGCTCTCAAGATTTCTTCTTACTGACCCACGGCCAAATCATGGAATGCCTAATGAAATTTGCACACAATACACTTGGTGGCTGCTTCAAAGTCCCCTTTAAGTGACTATCTCAAGATATAATGATAAGGTCTACTTTTGGTTCTTTGTTTATAGCTTAACATTCCCTGCTCAGCTAATCATCAATAGACCTTCACCTCGTTATGAGGATGTCTTCAGTTGCAATCCGTAGGGATAACCTAACCAGGCCCCAAATTTATTACAAGACTAGTTCATTTAGATCATCGTTCTGTGCTTCAGATTGTTTGAAGGGCCGAGAATATGAGTTTCTCGAGGGTCAAAACTCGTACACAAACCAGCCTTGGAAAAATTCAGGCGTCTTTCAAAAGGAGGCCAAGTAGACCTTAAAGAACTGTGCACAGATCACTGGTAATATTTTTATCGGATATGGCCGAAGTTTATTCTTCATCATAATGTGATTTCACCTGCAAAAATTTGACAAAGGTAACCCTTATGCCCAGAAATCATAGCCATAAACCCAACCAAAACTTGTTGTTCCTCAGGGCCTAAGTGCAGAGAACCATCCTCTAAGAGAGGGCCAGATCCCTTAAGAAAATTGCAGTCAAAAACTTCCAAACAAGCCTTCTCAACTGATCTAGCAATACTCCAAAAGGCTGACAATTTCAGAAGGTGAGATATGGTGCATTTTTATAGTTTATGGAGGACACAAATTAGGGCAACTGACTTAGGAAGGAACACCTTATTTTAAAGATTTGAATTTTAAAATTGGAGCCAATAGATGAGGCCGTCTTCCTTTCGGGATCTAGACAAAAACCCTTGTGTGCTTTTAATTTCAAAATAAGCTTTGAAACCCTCCACAAACACCACTGTGCCATAATACAGCTTAATTTATTTTTTGAGAAGATGTTTGGCCAACGATAGACTATCACACCATCCATTGTTGAGGGCTTTTCACCACAGTGTGGGTGCTTCATCTTCAAACAATTATATCTCTCAACCCGTGAGGGCTCTCGTGGCGTGCCATATACCACTGGAATCGGATCAACAAGGAGCGTCCAATGATGATGATCTTAGGAGCCATCCGAATGATTTTCATTTTCAAAACTTCAAAGTGAGTGGCCTCTAGGGTTTTCAAGGGCTTCTTCCTTTGGAGCTTCCAACTGATGCAATCCAGACAAATATTAAGAGTGTTCAATAACTCACATGGACATCAATGACAACACCATTCAACACTTAGAAGGTGCCAGTCAAGGCACCACCCCTTTCTGCGAGGCAGGTAGCATTTTTTATTTAAGTGAGAACCACTTCATTCATTTTAAAGCTGGTTTAGGAGGGAGGTTTAACAATTACGTTGAACTCCTTGCCTTGAAAACTTTCTTTAAACTGGCCACTTAAAAGGGTGTATCCAAAGTTCAGGTTTTTGGGGATTTTCGGGTGGTAATCAATTGAATGACTGGGAAAAATAGATTATCTAACCTGTTTCTAAGCCTTAACTTTGAGGAAGTGAGGAATCCATCTGTTTTTTATCAAATCTAATTTGCTCATGTTTTCAGAGAGCTCGACTCTGAGGCTGACAAGCTCTGAACAGAGGCTCTCAATTGGCTGCTGGGCTGTGCTCTTGGAAGGAATCAAAGACACATTCTGCAGGATCACATCATTTCTATTTTTTGTTTGAGGAGCTGCAATGTCTGGTTTTTACAAGGACGATTATTAGTTCTGTCTTGATTCATTTATCTGCTCTTCGAGATGGCCGACCTTGCTAAAGGTCTGGTTAGTATGTAACTCTGGCTCTTTTGTCCTATCAATGATCCAACTGGGGGTCAATATTTTGGAAATTTTTGGACAGTTGCTGATGTATTTTTTCCTAGCTAATGTGGCAGATCTACCTGTTGATCTGTACAGGGTAAAATCTGGGCATATCCATAGAATTTTTTGTATGGTAAATCTAGAAGGGCAGTATAGGGCTGTTTAGACATGTACGATCTCTTATGCAATGCTCCAAGCATCTACAGAATGTAATCTCTCTTCTTATTGAACAAAATTCCGATTTTTTCCAGGAGAAAACAATTCAAGTGATTTTGAAGCTATCAATCATAGATCTCCATACAAAACACAAAACCTTTAGTTTCCCAATTGGTTGCTGAAAAAACACAGTTCAGGATGGCATGACATAATGAATGCAGCATTTCTAACATAGAAATAGCTTTAATTACTTTAACGGAAATTTAAAAATAAAAATGAAAGAATTAAACATGGAAGGACAAACTAATGCAACGCTTCTAACATCAACAACGCTTTAATTACTTGTGAAGAAATTAACAAAAATTGTTTAGGACTAAATATGGAAGCACAAACTAATGCAACACTTCTAACATCAACAAAGCTTTAATTACTTATGAAGAAATCAATTAAAATTTAAACAATAAAACACAGAAATGCATATCAATGCAAAACTTCGAACAAGGGCACAACTTTAATCACTTCAAGCGAAAATTTAAAGTAAACTACAACAGTAAAATAAAGAAATCGAAATCAATGCAGCACTTTCTATAATATGGACAAAGCTTGATTACTACAACGGAAATTTAAAGATAAGTGAAAGAATTAAACGTAGAAATGCAAATTAATGCAAAATTTCTAACATCTGACAAAGATTTAATTGCTTATGCAGAAATTTAACAAAACAGAAACAATAAAATGCAGTAATGAAAATCAATGTAACATTTCTAACATCGACAAAACTTTAATTACTTCTGCGTAAATTTAAAGAAAACTGAAACAATAAAACGCAGAAATGCAAATCAATACAACACTTCTAACATCAACAAAGCTTTAATTACTTCTGGGAAAATCTAAAGAAAATATTTTAAAAAATGCAGAAATGCGAATCAATGCAATTCTAACATGAACGAAGCTTTGATTACTTGTGCGGAATTTTAGGGAAAACTGCAACAATTAAACACGTAAATGCGAATTTCAAATATTAAGCAAAAAGCCAGACATAGAGAAAGAGAAAAGCAAGGAAAAAGCATACTGATCCCTGCACTTCCACCAGATGAAGGCGGAGGAGTGGCAGCAGCTGAATTTCCTTCAAGCGCAGTCGCACCGCCGAACAAAATCAACCTAGGGCCAATATAGGCCGGTGTTCCTTCTGAGCCGACTGAGGCAACAGCCGTCAAAGTGTGACCGCACCTAGGGCCCGGTCCGTCATCTTTGTTCTCTATAATCGAATTAACTACCCGGTATGACGGGGCAGCCCTAGGTCCGACCGGCGGGGGGAGGCTCGCCGCTTGTACAGGAGGCCCAGGAGGGGCCGCAACGGCTGCCTCTTCCTGAACGACTTCTGGTCCTGCGTTCGAATCCACTTCCATGTTCGCTAACCCCGAATTTTTCGAAGACTGAGAAAATTGCAATTATTTTTCTTCGCTGTAAATCGAATAACATGGTGCATTCATCCTGTGTATCAAAAACTAGCCATCTTAAAGGTCGGATCTCATTTTCGAAGTCCCCGGGCGCTTAATTCGATGAAGTCGATCCGATTACCTGTATTGTTTTGGTCCTCTGTTTCACAGGACGCGGTGGGATCGAAACCCTGACCTGATCAGTGTCAAAATCTTTGATTTGGTTCTGGGGCTTTGGAGATATCATCAGTATCCTCGCTGGACAAAGCCGCGATAGAGCGAAATGGAAGCGCACATGCAAATGCAGGACATGGCTGCTCGTTTTGCTCTTCTTCCCGGAAAACGAAAAAATTCCTTGCCACTGTTAACCGTGGTTAAGGAATCCAACGACAGTTGGATGAGCAAAATACAGCGGAGTCGGTGGGAGAACTCACCGGGTTGAACTTTTCCACCACTAAGCAGTGGGGAAATGTTTGGCTTTCGTTAATTCAAAGGCCACCCAACCAATTAAAATATATATCTGTGTATTTGATAAAATAAAAACATTTTTGCCCTACTAATTTTGATGTTATTTTCCTTTTATTTATACAAAAATAGATGGTGTGAATGAAGGATTTGTCCAGCGCGGGTGAGCTGAGGGGTGAATGGTTTCGGGAAGAGTTACTTTATTTTAAAAATAAGTGGACGGGAATTTGTCCATTGCTGTCGGCATGAGTAGAGGTAAAAAATGGTTTTGTGTAATGGTAAATTGGTTTTGAGAAGAAGAAGAAAAAAATGTTGGGTCACCATAATTCTGAATTTTATTTAATCTTTAATGTGTATGGTATGTCCAATATATGGGAGATTGTAGAGTGTGTTACTGTGATATATATACTAGTATTTGCTCCTTAAGGGTTCAAAGGTACACCGAAGGAGTGGTCTTTGTGTCAACTCTTGTGCGTATCAAAGGGTTTGGTCTCCATTGATTTTAGATCAACGAAGACCCACAGGCACAAACAAGCTCGATGTTTAAACCAAAAAGATGCCCCTATAGTTGACCTCGTCGTGCGTGCTTTGACCGAGATCAACGATTGACATTTTCTGCGGGGGCAGAAGGTCGATGAACAAACCGTAACCCAAGGTCCCTTTACACTGAGGCAAGCGAAACAGTGTCAGTGCGACGTGTTAAATTCAAATTGGGTAAAGGAACGACGAAATTCAGGTTCACTGATTAGCTACAGTGAACAGTGCAAAGATACATCGAAAAAATACAAGATTTGGGAAAAACATTTATTTATTTGTTGTACACCAAAAAAATACAAGATTTGAAAAAACCATTTATTTATTTCCTATAAAACTATTAAGAAAAAATAATTTTATTTTAATATTAAAAGTTTGAAAAATATTTAATATTTTTTAATAAAATTTAAATTTAAATAAAAATAATCTTAATAAAAGAAAAACAATTCAATTAATGGAGAGATTAATGCAGTCTCGCAATGCTAGATATTGGAGATGTCCTAATTCAGAGAAAGAATTGGGCAGTCGAGTCAGATTCGTTTTATTAAATTAAATAGATAACATAATGAATTTATGTTATTGTTTTGTTTTTATATTTTTTAAAAATAGATTATGAAGTTGGAAAGATGCATTATTATTATTAATTTCTACTATTATTGTTTTTTACTTAATTGATTGGAGTTTTATTCAAGCTTCAATAATACTAATTATTTTGATTTTGAAGGGATTATTTTATGTTTTAGATTTGAGTATTATTTTTGTTTTGAAGGGATTATTTTATGTATTAGATTCGAGTTTTTCCATTCATGTTGCCTCCTCAAATTTATGTAAAATTATGAAAAGTGTTTAATTGAAATAATAATAGGTGTTATTAGTTGTGACACAACGTTTAAAATGCAATGTTTGTAAGTGTGTTCAATTAACAACTAGAGCTTCGTCGGTCCCACAAACATTAACGTTGGGAGAATACCACCACACCAACCCGGACCCCATACTTTGATTATCCTCCGTGCAGCTTTCAGAGCGAACACCCTTAGATTTCTTGCATTCGGGATCGGACGAAAATCGCGTAATTTTGCCCACATAACATTAACGCATAAAAGCTACGCGATATAAGCAGTATTACCTCCGGGACGTGGCAAATTGTGATAGGATCGCGTTGCTAAAGGGGAATACCACCTCCAGACCAAACACCTCGCGACTCTGGTGGTTTAGTCCTGCAAAACTGATGAGAAGTGAAACCCGCTCTTAGCAGGTTCACCCTGCAAGCTCCTTTTCCATGTCAAAACTGCAAATTCGTTGCCCAAATCTTTGAACTCGATCCTGGGCCTATGGTTTATCGCCCAATACGTTTCCACTGCACCTCCAGTGCATTTGAAAACTTCTCGGGCATAATGGTATATCATAATGCCATGACTCAAGGTTTTAAATCTCCATATGCCGAGTTCAACACTTAATTTAACATGCCCTTGAACTATATCCAATCCTTGCGGATGTAGTAAACTTTTACTTCAACCAACGATTAATATTCCCGAACAAGGCATTAAAATACTATGAATAAAGATCAAAATTGAGTTTGGTTTCTTGGAGGAATTACGTTATAGCAGATAGCGTTTTAATGTTTATGGGCATAACCAATTTAAACAATACTGGCCACATATTCATGCTTCACTTATTTGATATATATTTATCAATGCTAGCCCACAACAGTTGCGATATTTCAACGCTTTCAACAAACATTTACCCCTCAAGGAAATGCAGGCTCATACCTTGCGTTATCTTCCACGCAACTCCTTAGCACGGATACTGTCGATTTCCCAAGAGCTCGACCAGATGGGCCTCGCGTAATTTCGCTCACCAGACTTTAACACATATGGGCTACGCGAAATAAGCAGTATCATCTCCGGGACGTGGCAAGATGTTATTGGATCGCGCTCATAAAAGGCAAACCGCCTTTATGCCAAATGTCGCGCGACTCTGGTGGTTTAGTCCTGCAAAACCACTCAACTTCAAAACGTGGTTTCAGAATGCCCAATTCAAATTTGCGAACTTCGATTATATTGAATCGGACTCTATCAAACAGAGGTCTGCTACGCAATCGATGGCCAAAGTCTCATCGATTCTCCATACATAGTTAAACGCATTCAATGGTTAATAGTCAACGAATTAGGCATTATGGCTTCCACATGAAATTCAATATCGATTCACACTAAATGTATACACAGAGAGATCAAGCACAATAAGTCCGCCTTAATCTGCCCTTTTTTAGCCGAAACGGAGTCATTTTGAGAATCTTTGGGTCCCTGTAATGTGATCATGCGGTAGAGCGATTATCATGGTGATGCAAAGGAGAACCGATTTAGATGGAAGCCGCAAAGAGCACGCTCCTAGACTTTGTGGAGAAAGTGAGGGGATGGATTCCTTGCAGAGCCGATCCATCGAACATCTCCAGAGACTTTTGGATGCATGATCGCAGCTGTAGGGTCTATTATGAATATGAATCGCACTTCACTCTATTCAACAGGCGACGCCATTGCCGAATATGTGGCTGAGTGTTTTGCAGGAGGTGCACGCAGAACGCAATTCCAGTATCTGGCGATGGTCGAAGGAATGACAGCGCCGAAGATGGGGAGAGGATCAAGGTCTGCAATTCTTGTTTCGAGCTTTGGGAACAGGAGATAGCCCCTCAGTCTAATGGGTTTCAATTGTCTCTGACACCGCCGCTGCAGGCTATCTGTCCTTGTCCTTCTACTACGAGTTTGGACAGTAGCAATAGCAGCACGGTGTATCCGATTGGGCCATATCCACACGGCACTGTTCAGATTCTGTCAGGAACGACGAATCTATACAGTGTCGCAACGAAAAACCCCACAATATAACACCTTCGGTGTAATTAAAGCCAAGTTCAAATATGTTATGGTGTGGAATTTTCATATTTTTATTTAATATTTAGTTATGAATTATTAGAATTATAATTTTTAACTATCGATATTGTAAAAAATTAGTTGGTCTTATATGTTCATCATCTCAAAGTCATCATAACACTCACCACATTATCAAAGCTAAGATAAATGGTGCCAAATTACATTTCATTTTGCATGCAATACACTTTGTGTTGGAAATACTGAGAGGGGGGTGAATCAATGTTTCTTTTCAATTGTTAAATTTTGTTAGTTAGATTCTTCACAATTAAAAAACAGGGAGGTGTATAATAATGATATTATTAAGGATTAATAAGAACTTCAGTCCCTTTTCAAAATAATTGAGTACAATAGATGTGTGAGGGAACCAACTCTTCAATGAATCAGGCACCAACCTGTTGCCAAGCACCAACTTGGAATTTTTAGGGTCCAACCCTATCTTTTTCAAGGCTCCAACCCTATCCTTTTTTAAGGCTCCAACCCTTCAACTTTTTAACAACTAGAGTGTATGAAAGACTTACTTCAACAATTGATAATCTTCTCCACAATACTGCTTCGGATTTTTAATATATTCATTATCCAAGATCTTCGAGTTCTTCACTTGTACAGGCCTCCAAATTCACTGTTCTAGGCTTCGCTCAAATCTCCACACATCTTCAACATTCTTCATTGTTCGTTGTTCATCAATCACAAGGCTAAGTTATCTCTCCAACAAAGGCAGTAAAAGGTCTGAGGTGTTCTCCAAGAAGGGCAACAAGTCTGAGCTCACTGTGCTAATAATATTTTTGCAGCCTGAGCTTTTCACAAGACCTTCAACTGCTTTCACTGTTAAATTCTCCACGAGGTATCTCAACTTAGTGATGCTGTCACAAGTCCGAGGCACTGGATAAAGGTTCCAGCGTTATGTTTCTTTAAGTCTCACACCTTCTTGAGCTCTTCAAATGTTGACCGAAATAGATATAAACCTTCTAACCTCCACGGTTGTATCACAGGTGGTGAAGACCACAGTTCTGAGGTGATGTAGGTGATCCTAGCTTCACTAACAACATTTTTGTAGTGCTGAAGGTGAATCGAGCTTTACTAACCGCAGTTCTAAAGTGTTGAAGGTGAACCGAGCTTTACTAACCGCAGTTCTGAAGTGCTGAAGGTGAACCGAGCCTTGATCTAAACTGAACCATAGAGATCAGGTGTATGTATTCCTTTACGTTTGAGTAGTAGAGATAACCCAACACCAAATTAACCCAAACAATGTTTCCTCGACTTCTTTAGTTCACGAGTTGTGAACTCTATCTTATGCTCTGAGATTTTTATTTTTTTTCACTAAACTATTGTGTCAAACCTAGAAGGCCGAAATTTTTTTTATACGAATTTGTCATACAAACGAACAGACACAACTTTTGGAAGAGGGGTCGACTATCATAACTAGGCATAGGTCGGCTTATGAAACAGATATGATTTTCTATCTTAAAAATTAAAGTTCTCATAAACTATTTGGAGTTAGGAGGCAAGTGAGGGCTCATTAAAAAGCTAAAATTATACTCTAGAGGATGGAGAAGGTCTCATAGAAATTTTTTGCCTCCAAGATAGAGAAAATTTATTTTTCTTTATAACTGTCCTTGAATATTTGTGTGCAGACAGCAAGAGGTCATCTTCATTGTTAGGCTTATCAATCATAGGGTCTGGCTTCTCCTTCATCAACCTGTTGCCATCAATGGCAACTTGGATTAACACTTTGAATCTAACAAGGTGGCAAGAGGGGATTTTTTTTTTAATAATCTCGGGTTTAAAAAAAAACATTCTAATGGGTGTTCATTTGGTTTCTTATATCTAAGGGGAATTTGACAAAGGCTTTGAAAAGGCAAAAAAGACATTAATTGGCATTTTTATATATGAAAAGTATAGAAAAGAAGAGAAAATGAAGGTGAAAGGTCATAGGTTGCATGTAAGGTGTAGTAATTAATTGCATATTCAATATTGTTCATGTAATGTTCTAAAACATAAGACAAATCTACTCTACTGATTTACAAAAAGAAATTCACGATTGAGAAGCAATATCAAAAACATGTGACATGAATCAATTAACACACATAACATGAAGATATATCTAAGGGAAAGCTACTACTCAAAACCCCTTCCTATCTGTATTGCATTAATCAAAAAATAAAGAAAAAATATATGCTTGTTCAAGCCTAAACAATCTCTGCACAAGTATAATTTGTCTCACTGCTTCACAAGTCTGCTCTAGCCAATACTTAACCAATTTCTGCTTGCCCAAACTCTTATTTCCTTGGGTTGTTTCCTTTGGAATTAGCCCCTATTATTTAGGGAAATTCCTCATCCATAATTGCGCAATCCCTATAGGCCCTTCTCTTACTGCATGCAACACTTGTACAACTTAGATAATTATACAACTAATAGTACAATGCCCTTGAACTCCAATCTCAACTGGGTAACTCGTAGATCATGCATGCATGAGTTAATTATGGTTGATTTATCAGTTAATTGGTTGATCACTTAGTACACACCCCACTACTTAACCTCCCACTAGTTCCTCCAACAGTTGGAACTAGTTTAACTGAATTTAACTCAGTTTAACTAAATTAAATTATTACAACTCAAATTAAACTCAACCTAGGCTCCTAAAATTGAGGAGACACTCTACTTGACTCATGTTAGGCCCTCAACTCGAATTAACTGAGTCAACTAAGTCAAACTAACTTAGTTAACACATTCTAGTTGTCTTGCAATGTGGATTTACAATTTTC
Source organism: Pinus albicaulis (assembly GCA_034641835.2). Classification (NCBI taxonomy): domain Eukaryota; kingdom Viridiplantae; phylum Streptophyta; class Pinopsida; order Pinales; family Pinaceae; genus Pinus; species Pinus albicaulis. Next base: position 1,542,322,233 of record CM076570.1, on the reverse strand, counting down.
TCCTAATTTAATTCAACGGAAAATTAAATCAAGATTTCTCTTTTTGCCATTTTTCAACACTCCCTCTCAACAAGAAAGGGATTATCAAATACCCCAATCCTACCTCTATGGAATTCGAAATTTCCTTTTAACAATGCCTTTGTCAAAATATCTGCATCATGTTCCTCTGTAGGAATGTATTCCAACAACATAATACGCCTTTGCACACAATCTCATAGATGGTGGTATTAGATGTCGATATGCTTGGATCGATCATGAAAAAATGGATTTTTGGTGAGTTTGATAAAATTATAGTTGGCACAATAAATCACAATGGGATCCATCATCTAACCATATAACCAAACAAGAATATCCCTCATCTAGATAACCTCACAAGTTGTTTAACTAGCAGCCATGTACTCTGCCTCTAATGAATTGAGTGCAACTGATCTCTACTTCATGTTGTACCAAGAAACTCTTGTTGACCCAATACTGAAGAATCCTCTTGAAGTGCTCTTTTGATCTAATGGACTACCCACCAAATCTGCATTTGTGAAGCCTTGAAGCTTCACTCCCTCTGTCTGTCTGTACCAAAGACCATACTGAGTAGTGCCTCTGAGGTATCTCAACACATGTTTGGTCGCCTTCCAATACAGTTTGGTTGGCTTAACCATTGCTTTACTAAGTTCGATAAATGCATAACACATGTATGGTCATGTGTTCACCAAATACATGAGTGAACCAACAAGTTGTATGTAAATATTGGCCTCCACCTCCTCACTTGAAGTGGCATCCTCTTTCTTCCAACTGCCTGCTAGAGGAGTGTCCATGGGTTTGCTACTCTCCATGCAAAAATTGTTCAGTATTTCATTGGCATACTTGCCTTGAGAGACAGACAGTTCCCGGTCTCCCTGCCATAGCTCCAAAATGAGGAAATAATGAGTCCCATGTCCTTCATCTCGAATTCTCTTGCAAGATCCTCTTTGCAAGGTTTGATCAACTTCTCATCACCGGTTAAAATCAAATCATCAACATATAATACCATAATCAACAGCTTACCTTCAACAACAATATGGTAAAGGTTTGCATCTACTTCACTTTTGGTGAAGCCCAATTAGGTGAAATAGTTTTCGATCCTAGTGTACCAAGAACGGGGTGCTTATTTCAATCCATACAACGTTCGCTTGAGTCTGCACAAATGTAACTCTTTGTCGAAGGTCTCAAATCCTTCTGATTGTTCAATGTAAACCTCCTCCTCACTCACTCCAATGAGGATTGTTGTCCTCACATCCATCTGATGGATCTTCCATCCCATCTGCACTGCAAGTGTTACAATTGATCTTATAGAAGAGTACCTTGCTACTTGAGCAAAGTTCTCCTCGTAATCAATTCCCTACACCTGAGAGAATCCCTTAGACACAAATCTGGCCTTGTGTTTCTCGATGTTTCTGTTTGTTGGTTGCTTCACCTTGTAGATCCACCTCGAACCTACCACTAACTTCTTCTCTGGTCTTGGGACCACTTCTAAAACATTGTTTCTGCCTATGGAATCATATTCCTCTACAATGGCATCAACCCGGACTGGTTGTTGCACTGCTTCCTTCAATGAGGATGGTTTTGTCTCAACTATCTCACTCATCAGAGCCATGTACTCAGTGTATTGATTTGGTGACCTCCGTTGCCTATAATGTGATGTGGGTGCTCCCGTATTCTCTCTAGCATCATGCAATAATTTGTCAGCTTCCCTAATGCGCTTCCTTCCATCTTTGGATGTCTCTGCATTATTAGGTGCTTCCACTCGCTACTCCTTTGCATGTGGTTGCTCCACAACTGTTGGGCCAGAATTGTGAATTATGGATAAATCATGCTTCCCTAGATAGGTGCTAGTCTAGAACAACAGTTGAAAGACTATACAACTATTTTTCCTAACTCATAATAGATGCACAAAGAGGATTGGAGGCTTACTTGTTCAATCGCTTCCAAATGGTTCCTTTTGTCACTTCCACTGCAACTTCAAATTCAAGCAGTTTGTGGGCTGAATGCTTCTTGCAAGAAAGAACACTGAAATAGCAGAAGATGCAATAACATAGATATCTATTCAAAATAGTTAGCTAAATCAGTAAAGCATAAACCATATACATCAACCAAGATCTTGCAATATGGAAAATCAAAGCCAATATAGATGCATATAGGGAAAAATAAGCAGTACTCTTTATTGATGATAGAAGGAGAGGTTACAACCTAGTGAGTAATTTGAAGTGACCTTCTAGCAACGTTCCCAAACCTCATCACAGTATAAATCTCTCCAGCAGTAGCTTCACAAGTCTAGCTCTCAATTGAAAATTCTCAAGCATTTCTCTACTCAAATTCTTCCTTCTCAAGCACTTAGATCTGTGCTCAATTTATAGATGAACTGTAGGTTGTTTTGCAATCAATAACTTTCCAAAAATAGGCAAGACATGTTTCCAGTCTTGTAGATGTCAAATGGACACTTGGATCCAAAGCTTGACACATGTGAACTCTTCTAGAAGGCACTGGCCAAGTGGAGATTTCGGAACAATGAGAATTTCACTCCTAATGTGACCAACGCACATGTGAATGTTAGGAAGTGCTTTTCAGAGCAGCCTTGCATGGGGCTACCTGCATATGCAACACACTTAGGCCCCTTAGAGCGTGCATTGGTGAGCTCTCATATGCTATATAATAAGCTTCAAACCATGGAAACCTTTGCTTGATGAAAGTCTTGCTTGATTTGTCTTGTTTCTTGTCTTAGGGCATGTAGTAACTGAAATGATATGGAATGATAGACCCTTGATCATTGGTCCTGGAGATGATGCCCAGTTAACCAGGTCATTGGGAATGGTGGCCAAATTGACCTATAACAATTGCCCCCTAAAGCATGAGATCCAAATAATAAGAACATTTGATTGAGATGCTTTACACTAAGATGGGTCTGGAAACGAAGCGGAGTGGTCACCTGCATCAATATTACAATACATTACATCATGATATATCCTCTTTTGATCATAATTGCTAAGGGTAGGCATTTCCACATTCAACACATAAAACAATATAATAACATGTACATAATTCAGAAAGTCGTCTTCATTGGAATGTTTCCCAGATGCAGACATGCCTACAGATACAAGCCCATGTTTGGATGACAATCTGTATGTAAGGTCACCGTATAGATGATGTGTACAACAATCCTGAAATCACAGCCCAGATGGCTGAAACTAGATCCGGGGTCTTCTTATCTCGTTCACTCGATCATTCAGGTACAAGTCTAGCCATGCAAATATATGATTTGTAGTCGAATATGGAAAGACATCGTTTGATTACCAGCCAATGATGTGAGCTGTTAACAAACGCGAGAGAACCACCATTAATGTCAATGGCCCTCAAGGTACTACAGTACATTTCGTAAGGCGTGAATAGATGATTTGATGTCGAACGCCAAACAAAATCTTTCGGTCAAAGGTCCAAAAGCGAGGATCTTGTCGATGCTGTAACAAGCCTCATGGTACTGGAATCTGATGTTTCTAAGTGAACTTCCTAGATATTGATTTGTTGTCGAAAGGAAGTCACCTTATTTCAAAACAAGAGTTACTAATTTCGGAGACAAGGGTATGACTTGATATAGCAATTTTCAGGGCTGACGGTCAAGAAAATGAAGGTTTACAAGTATTGTAGAAGGATTAGTTTTTAATCACTAGATGACTTCTCTTGAACATATCGGCGACACTGTGATGAGTTGGCAGCATTGACCCAAAACCAAAGTGAAGGTATGATGAACCATAGGTATGAATGAACCATCAAGATGATTACCCAACCCAAACAGTCACGGATATGGAGTGAAAGAAGTGTCATGTTCAAGAGCGACTTGCTACCAAAAATAAACTTTGCTCACTTTTTCCAAATTTTCCCTGGTCATTTGTCAACCAGTACCTCTTTATTTTTTAACAAGCTTGAGGAGGATAACATTTTCTTGATCTATAATTCAACCCTTTGAGCAAATAAAGTATCGCTATTTAATAATTTAACGAGTCTAGCGATGAATGAAACTCGATTCTTGCCATGATCGACAAGCCCGTCGCTATTTTATGTTTTAACGAGCTTAACGACAATGATAGCCCGATCATTTTTCATATTTAGAGAGTCTAAAAAAGAGGACGAAAGATAACTCCATAAGTACTTTTTCGTAAATTTGTCGCTCGGATCCGAAAAAAAAGTGAAAAATAATATCTGAGAGAACCTCTTTGGTCATGTTTAACCAAGGTATTCCTTTTTTGTAAATAATCTATCTCAGTCCGGAAAAGGATTAAACTTATACTGAGTAGATATCAATTCATTTACTTTAACGAGCTCGAAAAGACAAGTGCTCGACAATCTTTCCACATTATCGAAGTCTGAAAAGAGTTGAAAGAAGACTCCAAGGGTTCCTTTTTCGCTGTTATCAAAACTTGAAAAAGAGATAAAAGTGTGCTTCAAATCCTTTTTCGTTTTTAACAAAGCTCGAAAAATAAGGAGAAAAAGTATGCTTTGTAGTCAAGTCATTCTTTGAATAAATCTGCATGACTAATCTGTTCATCAGTTGTATTTCCTATTCAAAGCAACATCAAATGGATTAAAAATATATGTTTCATGATAAAAACATAATAAAACTATATTCATAGCAATAAATTTAACTTGCAAACAATTAAATGACTATAAAAAGTAGTTTCACTATTCATTTTTACCATTCCATAGTTACCATTTGCATTTTGGAGCTCTGAACCTAATTTTTCCCTCGAACTTCAGTCATTGATTGCGGTCATTTATGTGGAAGGATTTCGTCATCGTTTGATCCAGGTTAGTACCATGAACCTCCTCTTCCCTTTAGTATTAATTTCATTTCCATTATTTGCATATTTTTAGGGTTTTGAGGCCCCTAGGGTAAATGCTACCCAAAATGAGGGCAACGCACCCTTGAATGTCGAAACCTGAATTGCATAGTAGGTACAATGAAGGGTACTTGCATGTGCAACACACTGTCTCAGCCCAGGGAGTGCGTTGGCTGCAGTTCAAGTTTTTTATTTTCAAGTTGTGCCCAAAATTTGCCTAGTTTTTTGCAATGTATGGAATCTAATGGATCTTATGGTTGAATTTCAGGTTTCCATTGGATTAAAATGACGATTACATGGAAGGAAAGAGAACATGAAGACCAAGATATGATTGCCTTAAATGATCTGGGTATTGTAAGAGCCGTAAGAGATTGTGGACTACTTAAGTACTTCAAATTGTCGGGAATGAGGCAAAAAATAGAACTCTTGGAGTTCTTAGTTCGGGCATGGCATCCGGCAATAGATGCATTTCACATTAAAAACAAAGTGGTTCCCATAACAATTGAGGACATGCATTTTCTCACAAGTTTTTCGAGGAGAGGTTCGCCCATTTCTCTCACAGGTTCTACCGTTGGAGGAGAGACAGTGAGGGATTACGTTATGCATTATTGCTATCCAGGGGCAAAACCTATCAAATATGGAAAAATAAACATCTGGGATGTCAGGGATTTGCCTTTGAGAACCATCCTTTTCACGATCGCTAAACTTGCTAGCACCGTTACACTACATGTAGCGAATAGATCGTATATGCAGTATGCGCTATAGTGCTTAGAGCCAACAGACTTCAACTGGTCTGAAGTTGTTCTATCTCAGATAAAGGAACAACTGAATAAATCAAATGGAGGAAGGAAGAAAAATTTCAGTTATGGTTCAATCCTTATCTCCTTCACTTTGGAACGGATTCCACTGATGTAGCCACAACATGTAACATTGGATATATCTAGTCCTAGAGATCCTCAAATGCAGAGATGGGTAGAACTCATGGGTCGACACACAGGTCAATCGACCATTGTGTTCTCTACTGCATTCTTCGCCTAGTTCCGGTGACAGATCGTAGCCATTGATGAGTATGCATATGCAGGCGTCGACTTCCGAGGAGATCTAGATCTAGTATTACCTGAAGGCGCTCAATGGGGTGCAATAGGTAAGAATGATTTGACCATTTTTTAATTATTTATTTATTTTATTTGTATTTATTTATTTATTTTTATTTTTTCTAAGGTTTATACAATGTTTTTGTGTTTTGATTTCTTTCCAAGGCTAAATTAAATGTTTGATGTAATGCATATATTGGTCGTGTTCAACCAGTAGAGGAACCAGAGCACGAAGTAGATGCGCTAGTAGAGAGGGTTGTCGGGAGAGCAGTCCTTCAGGACCTTGATATGGCTGAGACTCTAGCTAAGCTTCAGCAACACATAGAAGGGTTGACCTTCGGGATTCCGGATTGCCGGATCGAAGAGCTTCCCATACGACTACAACGACACACTATTGGGGTTCCTAACCATTGGATGCGGTTGCTCCGTAGGATTGCTAGAACTATAGCATGTTACCATGAGCACCACTAGTTTACTTGTGACTTTTTGCATACATTTTGAGGTCAAATGATCAATGTGTCTTGGGCACAAATTTTGTAAAAAACCTATAACTATCTATCTCTATGATTTCGGACTTTTTCCTATGTTTAATGCACAATCCTATTCAATGACGTGAATGTTTTCTTTACCTATGTCACAAATGTCTATCTAAAACTTGTTTAGCTGATGAATCAGTTAAAGTGTTCAAATTTCTGGAAACTTGTTGATATTGAATGAAATCAAAATGTCTTTCCAAAAGTCAAACTCTTAGGAACAATCTAAGAAGTGTTGGATTTCTAATAATATAAACACTAGTAAGTTGTAATACCACAAGTTGTGAGTATAACCTTATGATTATGGGGTTAATACCAAATGAAATGGCATCAGAGAGAAGTTCAATCAACACGCTATACTCAGTGATATTGTTCGTCGATCTACCAATACAAATCCCTTGAAAACTCACTAACTGGTCGTTCGGAGTGAAAATGGCCTATGCTGCAGAGGATAGATTCAACTTACTACGACTAGCACCATCAGCATATCCAACAAATGGTTCTGAAGATTCAGACATGTGCCATAAAATGTAAAGCGAATTACTAACGTCAAGAAAACTCTAAAAACAAATTAAGATAGTGAATGCAAATCAAAAACATATAAACAATATAATACAAAAAATTACTACGCCCATGATTAAGCATAGTAACGTTTCAAATACAACCCATTTCTAGGTTGTGCCAATGGAATCCCATCGTAATAAACTAACTCGTAGTCACCCTTAGCAAGAACTCTTTTGACAATATAGGGGCCGTGCCACAATGGCTCGAATTTCCCTGTACCTATTACATGAGATTCTTGATCGTAAAGAAGGACCAAGTCACCCTCTTAGTAGATGCGAGGCTGGACATTTTTGTTGTATTGCACCTTTATACGTCTTTTATGCGCTTCGTTGACCAATTGGGCTTCACGACGCGTTTCATCTAGATGGATGAGGTAAAGGAGATGCGCTTCTTCTTCTTAGGTGTCAGGTAACAAATCTATTGCGAGTTTTAACGATGATATTTCGCATTGGATTGGTAAGATAGCTTCCAGACTATACACCAATTGAAAAGGAGTAAATCCGGTTGCGTTTCTCACCGAGGTTCGATACGCCCACAAGGCGGAGTATAGGATCAAGTGCCAGTTCCTTTTACGGACTCCTATCATTCGTTGAAGCATTCGTTTAAGAATTTTGTTAATAGCCTCAACTTGTCCATTTGATTGTGGATAACAAGGAGTAGAATTATCATGCAACAATCCTAACTTGGTATTCAATTCAGACATATATGGTTGCGAAAATGCTTCCCATGATCCGTAACTATAGCCTGTGGGACCCCAAACCGTCCAATAACATGGTTGAAGAAAAACAATGCAGCTATTTGTCCTGTGTTGTTGAATGTAGGCATCGCTTCGACACATTTGGTAAAATAGTCGACTGCGACTATAATATAACCATGCCCCCCAGACGAAGGAGGGTTACAGGTCATGAAGTCAATACCCTATTTCGTAAATGGTCCAGCAAAGACAACATGATGCATTGGCACTGGTGGTTTGTGGATTTTACGACAAAAATTTTGGCATGCATGACAACTTCTAACTGCGAGGATACAATCTCGAAAAATATTAGGCCAAAAGTAACCGGCGCGGAGTATCTTCTGCGTGGTAGCATATCCAGATAAGTGTCCACCACAACCCCCAACATGACAATCATTTAACACTTTTTCGGCCTCCTCATGAGTGAGGCACCTCCTTAAAATGGTATCGACACCACACGAAAAAAGTGTATCGTCGATGATCAGATAATCTTTGGCTTGGTATCGAATACGTCACTGATCAGAGCGAGAGGTATTAGGTCGAAAATATTTGAGTTTGGAGATAAATGATGAAATCCCCATACCAAGGATCAGATGATCTGATCAGAAACAAAGACTCGTCTGGAATAGATGGTTCCGACGTAGTAGCAGTAATATCAGAGGGAAGGTCACAGAGAAGCTCAGCCAAAACTAAAGACTTATTTTACTTGGATTTGATGAATTCCAAATCAAATTCCTACAAAATGACAATCCATTTTGAATATTTTCCCCCCAGCAATTGGCGTGATAAGATGTAAGTCATGGGGTTGCAATCCGAAACTATTGTTGTTTTTTCGGAGCAGGATATAATGGCGAAATCTTTGGACAACTTTAACAGCTTCCAAGGCAAGATTTTCCATGTACGAGTACTTAAATTCCGTATCATTGATATTACGACTCAAATAATAGATCAGATGTTCAATTCCATCTTCTACTTGGACCAAAACCATAGCGATGGTCGTTTCAGCTGCGACAATATATAGGAAATAATCATTTTGGTAATTAGGAGGATACGTTAATGACGCTCGGACAAGATGGTCCTTGATAGCATCAAAAGAAGCTTGCGTAACTTGGTCCCAATGGAAGGGAACCCCCTTTTTCAATAATCGAGTAAATCCTTTAGCCATTTTGGCATACTTTGGAATGAACCTTCTCAGGAAGTTAGCCTTCCTTGAATTTTATGTATCTGAAGTAAGTTTGATGGTGTAGGCAAATCAAGAATGGCCTGTACCTTCAGTGGGGCTATTCAAATTCCTTCTTTTGAGACTACGAATCTGAGCAATTGACCAGAACCAACACAAAACACACATTTGTGTGGATTGAGGCGTATCTTGTAGTGTCAACAGCGTAAGAAAATGGCTCTCAAATGCATCGGGTGATCAGTCTGATTTCGTGAATGTGTTGGTAAATCGTCTAGATATGGTTGAACAATGTGCTTGATGTTGTTGAAAGCATAATCCATTGCTCTCTGAAATGTTGCCCCAACCTTCTTTAAACAAAACAAAAGTTTCCTATATGCGAATGTGCCCCAGGGACAGATGAAAGTTGTATGATGTTGGTCATCTGGGCGGATATTGATTTGATTGTAGCGAGAAAATCCATCCATGAATGAAAATATTTCGCATCCAGCACAATCGTCAATAATCTGGTCGATAAAGGGAGTAGGATATTTGTCTTTTGGACAAGCATGATTAACATCCCGTTAATCGACGCACACTCTAATGGTTCCTTGTTTTTTTCATAACAGGAACGACATTGGAAACCCACTCAATTAGCAGAACAGGGTAAATGAAACCAGCACGCAAAAGTTTTTCAACTTATGTTTTGATGGTAGCGACTTTCTTTGGATGAATAGGACGAAGCCGTTGGCGCACCAGTTTGACATCAGGATACATATTAATAGTGTGTTCAACTATACTAGTATCTATGCCTGGCATTTCCTCGTAAGAACAAGCGAATACGTCATGAAATTCACGAAAAAGAGAGCGATATGAATCGAGTTCTGATGGAGAACAAGATACACTGACATGAATATCTTCTACAACGCTAGGTTTGGTCGAAATATTGATAGAAATCATTTCTTCGATATTTGATAAATTTCGCTCAGATTCAATTGCATTAATCAATAAAGAATTCGAAATGAAAGTTTTGATGGATGGGTGATAAATTTCACTGAGATTGTTTTCTTCATAATCAGGAAGATGGGAACGATGATGATAATCTTCCCATGGTTCTCCTTCAGACATCATAGCTTCCAAAATATTTTCATCTGTCAAAAATTTTGAGGAAAACAGATCAGATGGAGTACCAAAATCTAATGAACGATCAACCCAAACACTCGGCGACGCTGATTTCGGATTTGCCACCCAAGCCAAATAGATTGATTGCTATGCCAACTCAATAGGGCTGGGCGGTAAAACATCATCCAATGTAGAAAAATTAGAATCACCCGTACTCTCCCTTAAGCCAGATATAGTGGAAGATATCATGTAGCAAGTCTAATGCAAAGGCTCCCATAAGAGTGGAATCCTTTAAGAGTCCTACAACAATGTTATGAATTTCTAGCTGGGGTAAGTGAACAAACGGTACGCTTCCAGTTACCTGCGAAGTGGAGGCAAAAAAGGATAATTGATTAATGATTGTGATTGTACCTTTATGTGGAAAGGCAATCATTCTAAAGTATGTGGAAATAATGGCAGTCATTGCATATACCCATGGTCTTCCAAGTAAAATATTATAGTTAAGGGGTCCGTCAACAACCTCAACATCAATACTTATTGTTTTTCCCCCTAATTCAACATGCAGGTTATTGATAATACCACAAGGTTTATATGCTCTTCCATCAAAAGCCTTCAACGTCGTTGATGATTGTGATAATCGCGGCGAGCCAAATGACTTCCAATAGTTTAGAGACATAATGCACATAGATGCTCCCTCATCAGTAATAGTGCGATGAACAAGGTGATTGAGAACATTTACTTGTATGGAGAATGCCAATTATGTTGGTAATTGCGGCATATAGCCTGTATGATTAAAAACGACAAGATTAGAATCAGTCGGATCAATTCCACCAATGGCTGACAATAAACCCTACTTCTGGGAGGGACAATTTTGCAATACCTCAAGAGCAGACATAGTTGAAGGGGATTGAGCCAAATCTTCAACTATATTATAATTTTGTGCAGCTCTTGCTCGAGGATTATATGTCGATTTACGAATTACTCCCTTTGGTGGCTTAATTGTCAATTCAGGAATAACAGTAGGTGGTACTGATTCATTAGATGGATTCGTTGTCGAGGTAGTAGGTTGATCAGTGGCCAGACTACCAAAGTCTTTATTCCGCGTCGACACCAAAATATCTTGTGAAGGTTTTGTTGTGGATAACATTAACACTTGGGAACTAGGAGTTGGATCTGTAGCAACCAAATTAGTGTCCGGATTTGGAAACGGGTATATTAACACAGCTGATGCATGAGAAGTCTTGATGATTTTTGAGGCTTCAACACAGTGAGGACAATCCCTAACAAAGTGTTCCTTGTTACAGATTATGCATGGATAACGAGGTTTCCGTGGTCCAGATGGTTGATCAGATGATCTTTCCTGCGGGTTAGAAGTTTGCTTTTTCTTTGATTTCCCCTTTTTCTTACCTCCTAGTTTCTTGTCACTTTTGCCTTTGTCAAATGACACAGCATTAATTTTGGAATTAGGAGCAGGATCAGATGCAGTAGCATAGTGTTACACAGTAATTTGTCACCGTCCCTGCAATCCCCGTCCCGCACATTGGAGGGCTCATTCCGTGACCTGTGAGCAGTGACATGGCTTGAAATCACTTTCATGACATCCCTCTGAACAAGAGCTTTCATTGCCCTGAAGACATATCCTTGTGAAAAACCCTAAAAATGGCCCTTTTGCATTAGCGTGGGCAGACAGTTCAGTACCCGCGCCAATGGGGAAAATCCTTCAAAGAGGTCGCGCCAATTGGCGCTCTGTCCCAGAGTCGCACTCGCGCCAGTCAATTTAAGGAGTGTTTTTTAAAAATAAATGGCGGAAGTTTCGTCCTAACCAATTCATGAACTGTTATCTATCTTGAGTTGGGAGGTTTGGCTCCGGATTTCCATGTAGAGAAAGTGGTTTGCCACCTCCCATGGAAGCTTCCTTGAGGATAGGGCCAATCCCATGATTATAGGGATCCCAACTCCCCTTCCTCCATCTATAAAAGCTTGCCCATCTCCATTGCAAGCTAGTCTTCAAGTTCCCAAATTCGCAAGAGCCTAATGCTACAAGAGCCTCCATAATTCCCTTAAGGCCAAATCCAAGCAAGGAGACTATTGTCAAGATCCGGAGAGAGAGGTTTGTCCCATCCTTGACAAGCTTTTCGAGACGTGTTCTGCTCGCGACCCTCCGAAGGAGAATTTAGCGTCAGAACTTGGTTGTAATTTTCCTTTGATTGATTAATAATAAGCGACTATTGGTTATGGTTCCACTCTTGTTATTGTTTATGATGATGAGTTATGTCCTTTATGACTGACATATAGTTGCATCTACTGGATTTTACGCTTGCATTTGTTTTGTTTCTTGCGTGTGCAGGTGTCTATCACGGAGATCGTGGGGATCGTGATCTGCCAGGGCTAAGGAACAGGAGCGCTACCTCTTCTACAAGCAACAGCGTTGGATTCCAGGTAGGCCTTCATCGCTAGTTGTTTTATTTGCAATTAGGAACCTGGGCTAGTAGGGATTGCCTCTGTCTGCAGAGGGGATTTACCTCCACAACAAATTGGCGACTCCACTTGGGATCGTTAGCTTGTTGTTGTTCGTTTTATAAGCTATAAACGGAGCCTGAAGTTGGCCAGATAGCCTTCAAAAATGGATTTTACACTTGCCTCTGTGTGCAGCAACGGGTTTTTACGCAACTTAAACGGTGAAACGAGTTGTATTTTATACTTTTTCAGACTCAGTAAAAACACGAAAAAGTCATTTTGGAGTCATCTTTCAGCTCTTTTCTGACTCTCTAAACATGAAAAGATTGCCAAGGCCCTTGTCGTTTCGATCTCGTTAAAGTGGATGTGAAACGACATCTACCCAGTATACGTTTACCCCTTTTTCAGGCTGGTATAGATTATTTACGAAAAAGGAATACCCTAGCCTATCGCGACTAGGAGGTTTTCTCAGACATAGTTTTCTACCTTTTTGGATCTGAGGAACTATTTACGAAAAGGGACCATTGGAGTTTACTTTTCAGTTGTCTTTTCAAACTCTCTAAACATGAAAAGACGGCAGATTCACCCTTTAATCGAATCGTTCAAACCCTAATGACATCGGATTCGGTCATTGTAGCCTTCACTGAGTCTCTCCTTCCTAGTCTTGGTTTAAACGTACTAGAAGGATATCTTTCATATATAAGCATATGCTATCCCTTCAAAGCTTGTTATCAAAAATAATTGGGGTACTACTTTGAGAAATGGCGGGAAAAAATGGAACTTGACATCATTGTGGTGTGTGATGTGTCACTCTTGAACATAGCACTTGTCTTTGCATTCGTGTCGGGTTGGGGACATCTCATCTAGATTTCACTTGCCTCTGATGGGTTTGGGTGATCCTTTTTGTTCTCATCTATCTTTGCCTCGTGTTATGACCTCAAATCATGATAATCTTGCCAAACTCAACGTAAATCTTAGTTTATATGTTCAAGAGAAGTTGACCTCTACAAGTACCAACCTTCCTCTGATTCTCATCTGATCGCGATTCACAAAAACATTATGTTCCTCTGTCTCGTGTCGATGATGTGGGAAACATTATGGCCCACCTTCCATCAAGGTCACTTCCTGTCGACTTCAGCTCATTATCCGCGAAGCTGATCTAGAGACTCCTTTCTGGTACCTTGGAGCCTGCATGCCTCAATGGCAGGTTCTTCGCATTCAACGCGAGGTTTTCATCATTGGCCTCCGATCGAGTGATTCTACGGGTGTTCAAAGCCAGCTCATTGATTCACGTGCCGTAGATTGTACCTATAGTACCTTGAGGGCCATTGTCATTATAGGTGGTACCTCTCGCGTCTGTTAACAACTTTCATCATTGGCTGGTAATCAGACGATGTTCTCGCTTGTTCGACTTCAGCCCATTTCTTCACATGCTTGGACTTGTACTGTGTTCGGGTCGAGATGGAGCGCAAGACCCTGGATTGTGTCTGTTGTAATCCAGGCTACGATTTTGTGGATTATTATGATTGTTTACATGAATCACTTACTGGATGGCTGCGACCATACCTGAGTCTATTTATCGATTCTCATTGGATGGTTGCGCCCATGCCTTGGATCTGGATTATTGTATACTCTATTATGGATGGTTGCGCCCATACCACATATATATCATGTATTTGAGACATCAGTTGTACTTCTTCACGCAGGTTTTCCGACAACGGAGTTTTCAGTTGGACACATTCTCGTAAAGCATTTCACCCCTCTCTCTTGCTCGGGCCCCATGCTTTAGGGGGCATCTGTTACACAATAATTTGTCACCATCCCTGCAATCCCCGTCCTACACATTGGAGGGCTCATTCCGTGACCTGTGAGTAGTGACATGGCTTGAAATCACTTTCATGACATCCCTCTGAACAAGAGCTTTCATTGCCCTGAAGACATCTCCTTGTGAAAAACCCTAAAAATGGCCCTTTTTGCATTGGCGCGGGTAGCCAGTTCAGTACCCGTGCCAATGGGGAAAATCCTTCAAAGAGGTCGCGCCAATTGGCGCTCTGTCCCAGAGTCACACTCGCGCCAGCCAATTTAAGGAGTGTTTTTTAAAAATAAATGGCGAAAGTTTCGTCCTAACCAATTCATGAACTGGTATCTATTTTGAGTTGGGAGGTTTGGCTCTGGATTTCCATGTAGAGGAAGTGGTTTGCCACCTCTCATGGAAGCTTCCTTGAGGATAGGGCCAATCCCATGATTATAGGGATCCCAACTCCCCTTCCTCCATCTATAAAAGCTTGCCCATCTCCATTGCAAGCTAGTCTTCAAGTTCCCAAATTCCCAAGAGCCTTGTGCTGCAAGAGCCTCCATAATTCCCTTAAGGCCAAATCCAAGCAAGGAGACTATTGTCAAGATCCGGAGAGAGAGGTTTGTCCCATCCTTGACAGGTTTTTTGAGACGTGTTCTGCTGGCGACCCTCCGAAGGAGAATTCAGCGTCAGAACTTGGTTGTAATTTTCCTTTGATTGATTAATAATAAGCGACTATTAGTTATGGTTCTACTCTTGTTATTGTTTATGATGATGAGCTATGTCCTTTCTGACTGACATATTTTTGCATCTACTGGATTTTACGCTTGCGTTTGTTTTGTTTCTTGCGTGTGCAGGTGTCCATCACGGAGATCGTGGGGATCGTGATCTGCCAGGGCTAAGGAACGAGAGCGCTACCTCTTCTACAAGAAACATCGTTGGATTCTAGGTAGGCCTTCATCTCTAGTTGGTTTATTTTCAATTATGAACCTGCGCTATAGCGTGAACGATTGTTGCTAGACCCAGTCTGGGCTAGTAGGGATCACCTCTGTCCACAGAGGGGATTTACCTCCACAACAAATTGGTGACTCTGCTGGGGATCGTTAGCTTGTTGTTGTTCGTTTTATAAGCTATAGACGGAGCCTGAAGTTGGCCAGATAGCCTTCGAAACGCTTTTGCTCTGCAATTGCGAAGTAGATCAAAGCTGCTTTAGTCAATCTCCGGTTTAGTTTGTAAACTGAACACTTGGAGCATTATCTTGTCTTTTCGATCGATTCTTGATTCTCCTTGCTTGTTCAACTCATTTGGGCTGGTTCTTTATGTGAATTTGGGTTTTTGATAGCTTGGTCATCACTGGTCTGCTTATTGGATTGCTCTTTTTTATTTTTGACTGGGAAACTCGACTGGTGCATTTTTTAGCTTGAAAATCGCGCCCATTGGTGCAGGTTGCTTGTGTATTACCCGCGCCAATTCGTCTCTAGCGCTAGTTTCAGCCTCACAGTTGCGCCAATCCTATGAGGTACTAGGGTTTGCTCAGTTCTGAGCTTCCTGAGCCTGATCTGTGTGTTTGGTCTTGATTTTTCCACTGCTTGAGTGTTTTGGAGCCTTGATTGACTGACTGTTACCTACATCCTTTGGTTGTTTGCCCATTTCCATCGAATTTGCATTCTAGCCCTAGGTCATCTAGGTGCTATTGTGTGTCGAGCCTCCCTTGGGAGTTTTTTGGTTTCTATCGGTTCAGTCAACCTTGTGATCGCTTCTTTGCATTCGTTTGGTGGTTTTCTATTGTCTCATTGCGTTGTTTGAGTGATTGTTTCTTTCTTCATTCGAATTCTGCCTTGTCTCGTTTTGGGCCTAGATTACACGGCTCATTTGGAGTCTTTGGGATTCTTTTCGTTTTGAGGGACTTTTTGTTGATTTGAGGTCTGATTGTACGTTTGCATTGAGTGAAATTTGATTGTTTTTTCTCTCTTGTCATCATTTCTCAAATTGCTCTTGCATTAGTTTTCATTTTTTTTAGCGCACTTTGCTCTGAAATATTGAAAAAAAAAAAAAAATCTCTTTTTCTTTTCATTAGTTAATGTGAATTAGATCTTTTCGGTGTTATTAGTGATTGGTAACTTTGAACGAAAAGCTTTTTAGTTTTCATTAGCTGCATTAGAGATATCATTAGTTGTTTTCTGTTCATTTCGTTATTGTGTGAAAAGCTCTCAACTCTCTCATAAATAGCTTTCATCGAATAAAATGATAGACTGTGGCATATAGAGTGCATTTAGGAGATTTTGAGACATTACATTCGCTAGGGCCTGAAAACTGAAACGTAATTGAAGATAAACTTTAAAATTTACTCAATTTACACTAAGGCAGCATTGAAATCTAACGAAACACATTTAGAGGTCTGGGCTAGAGACTTGTTCCGGTGTCTTAAAACCTAGTAGCTGTCGTTCGCTTCTTGGCTTTAGACAGCGCTAGTACGGACTTGTGCTCCCCATACCGTCGCGTATATAAAGGGAGACCCCACTAGGTTTCTATCCTTTATCCACAGGAAGCCGAGTCTGCCGCCCTATACCCGTGATACACCGGACACATCATTCGGGGAGATTGCCTGCACGTACGTTAAGTCCTTGGTTGATTTCTTTTTCATTTTGAAACCAAGGTGTATATTGCAGTTCACGGTTATTTGGTACACCCTTTGCCTAGTATTCCTGAGTAGTCATTTGATATTTTTTGACTCTTTAAATTTGAAAGGATCACCAAGCGCTTGTCCTTTCACGCTTGCTTCAAAACTGGAAGAGATAGAGTCACCTTTCAGCCGTTTCTTGACTCTTAAAACATGAAACAGTAAAGTTTCTAAAGTTTCAATGTGGTAAAACAAAACACCCGCGATCACACGCCCTGTTAGATTTTGCTTATTGGCCGTTTGATTATGTGTCTTGACTCTTTTTCAGCCCGTGTGTGTGTTTGGTCTTTTTCTCTTGTTGTTGCTACCACAGTGGCGGAAACTTCTGTTTCGTCTACTGGTAGTCCATATACAGACGATTCATCAGAGGCTTCCCAACCCTCTGTTGAACCTCAGCAACCCATTGTTTCCGAGTTTCCTGATGGGGGACCGATTCTTGCTGAGCAACCCTTTGGGGGACCAGTTGAGTTCAATTGGCCCTTTTCCGAACCTTTTTCTGAATTAAGAGTAGGGTTAGATTTCCTTTCTCTTACATCGGGTTCGCCTTTTATAGTTGCTGTTTTTCCTCTTAGTCCTCGCCTTCTATTACGAGATCTAGCGACAGGCTCAAACATGAGTGAATCCAACAAGGAAATCCCCACGTCCGGTGAAGATTACCAGCTCTTTCCTCGGAGATTATTTCCAGGAGACAACCTTGAAATAGCTGTTATGTCATCACCCGGTCCCTCATTACCTGTCAGGTATAGATCCTTTGGTCAGATCATTTCTGCCACTGCCTCTATGGGGGTATCAGCTCCTTCTACGAGGCCAGTTGTTCCTTCATTGGGGATGTCTCCACGGATGCCCGTTACATCATCCCCTTAGGTTACTTCTGTACCCTCCATGCCCACTGTTTGTGTGGCCGCATCTGCACCCGATGTCACAGCACACTCCACGAGGGCTGTGCCGCCTCCTGAAGACGTCTACATAGCGACTGCTATACCGGAGAACATCTCTCCAGAGGAGTATCGGTTGTCCCTACAACAACCGAACCCTGAGGTTGGACAAACCTCTCAAGATCCCAACCGCCCGTATTTTTCGCATTATGCACAGGATGGTACGCCCGTGTATTCTTTTCCATATCAGTATGATGAGCGCGGAGACATTTTACGTTTACCCGCTCCAGAGGCTCACCTTCATGCTCAAGGTTTACCCTATAACCAGGCTGGACATCCTTATAACCCGCAAGGGAAACCTTTTCAAGGCAAACCTTCGGGCCAGCCTGGCTATCCTTATGACCTGCAGGGGAAACCTTTACAAGGCTATCCTACGGACCAGCAAGGGCCATCATACGGTCTGCAAGGACAGTATTACAACCCTTCCAGTCAACCTATGCAACCTCAGCCGGGGTACCAACCGGGGCCGGTATATGGTCCTGGGGGGCAAGTCCAACCTTTCCAACCCATGCAACCTCAGTATCATGTTAATCCCAACGTTGCTCACCAGCTTGGACCATCTTATGGTCTTGCTGCAGGTCAAACCGGTTACCAGCCACCACCTGGCTCCATTCCTCCACCAGGCCAACCGGTCTATCCGGCACAACCTGGTGTTCCACCTCCAGGCCAACCAGTTCATCTGGTACAACCTGGTGCTTCTCAATAGCCAGGTCAACCTACGCAACCGGCACAACCTGCTCACCCGAGTCAACCTGTTAACCTAGGGCAGCCCGCTCAGCCAGGTCAGCCTGCTCAACCAGGCCAGCCTGCACATCCTATCAACCCTGCACAACAGCCGACTTATTCGATGCTGCAGCCCAATCCACTGTTGCACCCTAATTATCAGGCTCAGCAGGGTCCCACCTATCAACAGCCCACTCAACCTCAAGGCGGCTACTATTCTCATGGTCAATACCGACCGAATTATAGCCAGCCCCAAGGTTCTAACTATCGCCCTCAACAACCTGGCTATACCTATACTCAGCAGCCAAATCCAAATGCTGCTTACATAGGGCCGCCTCATAATCAGGGTCCATACTCTGGTTACCAACCCCCGTACGCTGGTTACCAGCAACTGAATCATGCTGGTTATACCACCTATACCCCCTACGGTCATAATCCTACCGGACATAACCCATGGGGGCAAGGATATTCCCAACCAGCGTGGAGTACAGGTACTGGTCCTTATCCAGGGCCAGGTATGCCGTCCAATCCACCATTATCGTTTCTGGCTACCTTGGAGTTGCCGGTTGTTTCGAAATTAACGAATGATCCAATTTTGCACAATCCTTATTGGCCTCCGGTTCCTACCAAGGTGCCCGGTGATTGCCCCAAGTTTGAGGGTAAAGCTGGGGAGGACCCCCAAGCTCATGTGATGACTTACCATCTTTAGTGTTCGTCCAACTCTTCGGTGGATGATTCAGTTCGTCTACGCCTCTTCCAACGCACTTTGACTGGCGCTGTAGCTAAGTGGTATATTGAATTACCCCGTGGAATCTTTCAAGATTTCAATACGTTAGCCATGGCTTTTCTGACTCACTTTTAGTTACCGGTTCGCTATGAAGCCGGGACGCACCTCCTGACTTCTTTGAAGCAGGACAAAGCCACCCACATTTCTGATCACATTCATGAGTGGCGACGTCGTCGTAGATTGATCAAGTTCCATATACCTGATCAGATACTAACTCATTGGTTCACCACCTCCTTCGTTAACAAAATCGCCCAAGATATTGCTATGGGAGCGTGTGTGACTGAAGAACAAGCCATAGCGCGTGCTCAATATCTGGAACTGGTATACTCACAATCCGGCACGCTGTATGATATTTTGCCTGATGCTCCACGGTCTGGAACCTCTAAAGCCCCACCTACCCCAGCGGTTGATGGTGTTATTGGTTCCGTTTCTCAGAATTCGAAGAAATCTTCGAATGGGAAGCAGAA
Source organism: Pinus albicaulis (assembly GCA_034641835.2). Lineage (NCBI taxonomy): Eukaryota > Viridiplantae > Streptophyta > Pinopsida > Pinales > Pinaceae > Pinus > Pinus albicaulis. The sequence continues at coordinate 1,542,302,325 of CM076570.1, read as the reverse complement.
GTCCAACTCATCCAATAATTTTGCTTCTCCCGCCCCTACTGATTCTGGCAAAACTGCGGAGGTTAATGTCGTTCAGGCCAATCCTACGGAGAAAGCCTCCAAAGGGAAAAAGAAGGGCAAAGGAAAATCTAAATCCGACGCCCCAAAGCCAGAGTCCAAACCTCGTACCGAGGACGGTTCCCAATGCAAACCGAAGTACCCCTGCCTCATTTGCGAAGGAGATCACTATACAAAAGATTGTCCACGACGATCTGAAGTTAGTCAACTTCTAAAAGGCTCCAAAGGGACTCCGGCAGTTCTTAAAGAACCGTTCCCGTCTCAGCAGACCCAGATGGTTGAACAGCCTTCACCATCTGCACCATTTGGGTCCCAGGTCTTTATGATGAATGGTGCTGCACCTATCTCTATTGCTACGCGTTCGAAGGATTACAACGAATCGCGTCAGGCACCGGGGAAGGCAGTTGTGGATGGTCCACCTCCCCCACCTGTCTCTGTTTCATTGGAAATTGAGAAGCCTACTGCTGAACCTGTTGTGAGGCCACCTTCTAAAGGTGTTTTACGAAAGTATTCCTACAATCCGAATGCCCGTGCCGCTCAGCACTACAGTATTGTTGAGGATCTGGCACAAGCGCCTTCTGCCATGTCTGCATTGGAAGTTCTTCAAAGTTGTCCTTCGCAACGAAAAGCTTTATTATCTACAATCGATGGAATCGATCCTGCCGATTCTAGTCTTCTCACCTTTGACTTAGAAAATTTCACCCCCCGACTTCCACATCAGATCGCTCTTGTTATTTAAGTCGGGATCAACGGTCTTAACATCCATAGGGCCGTTGTGGATGAAGGTGCTTCTACCTGTGTCATATCGTCTGCTTGCTAGAAGGCCATTGGCTCTCTGGCCCTTTCATCATCTCCCAATGCCCTAGAGGCATTCGATGGTCAGGAATCCAAACCCCTGGGTGTTCTCGAGAGTCTAGCGATTACTTTACAGGGGAAGACAGTCAACGTAGAAGTAGAAGTGGTTGATGCCAAGCTCAACTACAATATACTTCTTGGCTGCAGCTGGACTCATGCCATGTTATGCGTGCCGTCCACCCTCTTTCGACTTATTAAGTTCCCTCACGAGGGAAAAATCGTTACGGTGGATCAGTTTTCATTCTTCACCTCCACCTCCGAGAACAACGTTCTGTACGTGGATCAGATCCCAAATCCCCCTTACAGTGTAGGGCCCGGTCTCTTCAAAGACCCCGTCCTCATGGGTATTTTTCCCGCACCACCACCGCACACCGCTCAAGTTAACATGATCTCTAGGTTTGACGACCCATGGCTCATCCCTACGCCTGAGCAGGTGACTGAGTTTGGAGAATCGATGCCCTTAACTCCAGTAGAGATTAGCTACTGTGAAATCGTCGCCGCACTGATCCTCCCCCTCCTCAGCATGCTCCTTTGAGCATGGCTTTAGACATTTATTCTCAATCCCCCTGGCTCGGTCAGGCCAATTCGCCTGATCCTCTCAAAGAGATTTTTCCTTCTGATGAAGCCATTGTAGAAACAATGTCTCTTGAGGAGCTGCCTTGGAGCGATGTACATCATCGTTCCTTGTTCATGCCTAGCTTGGGGGCCAATGTCGGATTGTCTAGAGCGTTTTTCATCTCAGGTTCCCACTCCACCTCTCCAGACGCCCATACTAACGCACGAGGTTCTTTCGGAGGGAAACCTGAGCAACATCACTTAAACCATTCCAATCGACATCTCCGTTAAACCGGGGATAGTTGAGAATATACACGTGGGCGTGACTTGTTCTCCTGATGAGATACGAGTCTATACTGATCTTTTTCGAGAATTCAGAGACGTGTTCGCTTGGTCGTATGAGGAAATGCCTGGGATTGATCCCAGCATAGTAGTGCACGAGATTCCTACCTATCCTGGTGCGAAACCCGTGCGCCAACGCCTACGCCCGGTGCACCCTCGCAAAGCCGCTGCCATCAAATCAGAAGTTGAAAAAATTCTGAACGCGGGCTTTATTTACACTATTCCCCTCACAGAACGGGTCTCCAACATTGTCCCTGTAGATAAGAAGCAGGGGACTATCAGATTCTGTGTTGATTATCGCAATATTAATCGCACTTGTCCTAAAGAAAACTATCCCACTCCTTTCATAGCCCAAATCATTGACGAATGTGCTGGGAGTGAGAATTATTCCTTGATGGACGGCTTCTCTGGGTACAATCAAATAAACATTCTACCTACAGATCAACACAAGACTACAATCATCTGTCCGTGGGGTACTTTCGCTTATAAAAAGCTCTCGTTTGGCTTGAAGAACGCTGGAGCCACTTTCCAGCGTGCGATGTCTTACGCTTTCCATGACATACGCCATATCATTCAGCCTTATCTGGACGACTTGCTAGCTCACTCAGCTAGGCGAGAGGACCACCCTGAACACCTCCGCCAGATTTTCCTTCGCTGTAGGCGCTACAATATTAGGCTTAATCCTCATAAATGCGTCTTTTGCGTGGATTCTGGCCGTCTTTTGGGATTCATAGTCTCCAAAGACGGAATTCGCCTTGAACCTTTAAAGGTTGAGGCTATCATTAATCTCCCATCACCCTCCTCGTTATATCAATTACAGAGTCTGTAGGGAAAAGCTAACTTCCTTCGACGCTTTATCCCGAACTACGCGGAGGTGGCCAAAGGATTCACGCGTCTCTTAAAGCAAAACGTTCCCTTCCACTGGGACGAAATTGCTCAAGAATCCTTTGAGAAGCTTAAGACGTTACTGGTTAATTCTCCTTTGCTTCGTCCTCCTAACTATCACCGTGATTTCACTTTGTATCTCGTCGCCGCGTTTAACACCATAGCTATGGTTCTGGTGTAGGATGACGATGATGGAAATGAACGTGTCATTTATTATCTGTCACGGAACCTTCTAGACACAGAAACACGTTATGGTCACGTCGAGAAGCTGGCGTTAGCTGCAGTACATGCTGTGCAGCGCTTTCGCCATTACATTCTGTTGCGCACAACAACCGTGGTTTCGGATTGCAACCCCATGACATATATTCTTTCTCAAAAATTACTAGGGGGGGAAATACTCCAAATGGATCGTTATCCTTCAGGAGTTCGACTTAGAGTTCACCACTGCTAAGTCAACCAAATCAGTGGTTTTTGCGGATCTTATTTGGTCGCTCCCGACGGACTCCACCCCATCTTATTCCAAGGATCATATCCTGGACGAAACTCTTTTCCTTATCAGCACTCGCGACCCATGGTACGATGATATTATTGTGTATCTTCAGACCTCGACGTTTCGGTCTGAGTTGACTAAAGATGCCCGACGTCGGATTCGGCATCAGTCTCAACCCTACCGTATAGTAGGAGATACTTTATACCGCGTTGGAGTAGATTCGGTGCTCTGCCTGTGCCTCACCCTGGAAGAGGCTGAAAAGGTCCTAAATGATTGCCACAGTGACGCCTGTGGCAGTCATATGTCCGGATATGCCACTGCCCAGAAAATTCTGCGAGCAGGTTACTTCTGGCCGTCAATATTCAAAGACTGTATCGTCGCAGTCCGTAAATGTCATGCGTGCCAGGTCTTTCAGCGCAAGATGCGCGCGCCGCCTCTCCCTTTGCATCTTGTTATTACCGTCGACCCTTTTGCGAAATGGGGCATAGATTTTATGACATGTAACCCTCATTTGACCGGGGGGCATGCGCATATAATCGTCACCGTAGACTACTTTACGAAGTGGGCTGAAGCGATGCCTACACTAGTTGCCGACGGTAAGATAGCTGCCCAATTTATCTTCAACCATATTATTGCACGTTTTAGAGTCCCTCAGGCCATTGTTACCGACCATGGTACTCACTTTCGAGATTACCCACATGCAAATGGCCAGGTTGAGGCTGTGAACAAGGTTTTGGTCACAATGCTTCAATGGACAGTTGGTATCCATAAATCCAATTGGCATCTCCAACTGTTTTCAGCTATTTGGGCCTACCGGATGTTAGCAAAGAATGCAATTGGATTCACACCTTTCCAATTGGTGTACGGTATGGAAGCAACTCTTCCGGTTGAGTACGAAATTCCTTTTTTGAAGTTAGCTATGGAACTTTTGCCCGAAACTTCCCCTGAGGAAGAGTGTCTTTTGTATTTGGAACGGTTAGATTAAACCCGCCGTTTGGCTGCTTTAGTCATTGAAGCACAAAAGAAGCGGGTCAAAGCTCAGTTTGATCAATCAGTTTCTCCATGTTCCTTTGTCGAAGGGGACCTCGTCCTCTTATACGATCAAGCGCATGACAAGCTTGGGGCCGGTAAGTTCCAACCTATGTGGCATGGGCCCTACATAGTAAAACGCGTTATGAAGAATGGGGCTTATAAGCTCATTGATTATGAAGGAGTTCCGTTGGCGCAGCCCAGAAATGGGCTGTACCTCAAAAAATACTACGCTTGAAGTGATTTTTGGTGTGGTGTGTGTACATAGGTGTGTATTTTCATTTGTGTGCATGTGTGGTGTGGTGTGCAATGTAAACATATTTCTGCTGATCGGGTCTTCCTGATTGTGCAGATGTCTATCAATTCGTTTGTTGGTTTCGCGGATGGTGCCTCCCGCAGTACCAGGAATCTGTCTTCGGCAGCCTGGGTAATCTACGATCCTGCTGGTGAGTTGGTCAATCTGCAAGGTGTGTGTCTGGGACACGCTACAAATAACATCGCGTAATATAGTGCTGTGTTATAATTATTAACTGAGGCTGTAAACCTTGGTATCCGTGAATTACTTGTGTATCTAGACTCACAACTTGTAGTATCACAACTTAACGGTCATTATTCGGTCAGAAACCCATCCATTTTACGTCTGTATATGCATATTCGTCTGCTAGAAAGAAATTTTGACTATATTACATATCAACACATACCCAGACATATGAATACATTGACGGATGCAGTGGCTAATTTGGTGCTAGATAGGCATTTGCGCAATTTGTAAAACAACATCACATGTAAAAGGAAAGATCCATCCAGAAATAGATATGTATATATATAGATATCGAAATGTTTACATAATGTGCGTCACATAAAATAAAAAAATATACATGTTCGTCTTAATACATCCAGAGACGAAATGTCTCTCAAAAAATATGCATGAAATAAACCCTAGGTGTCTAATCTGCGTGGTGCTCATGATAACAAGCCACCGCACGCACTAAGCGTCTCAGAAGACGGTGGAGACAACTAGGCACCCCCACCGTATGTCTCTGGTATGCTAGTGGAACATCTGCCAGCCGGGCGTAGTCTGGAATCCCCCGGGCGATCCCCTCGAGGTTCTGGACCAACTCTCCTCCCTCGGCACCCTCCGCCTGAGGGTCAGCTGCGGGATGAGTTCTCCGTGAAATAGGAGACATACCGGCAGGTCTTTCTGGGCCGACATCTGCATACACATAAAACTGTTGTTAGGGCGGGCATGTATTACCAAAAAAAAATCATAAAACATAAAAATAAAAAAGAGAGATCATACCCAACTCCTCGTCCCAGTCATCTCCCTCCGGGAGTGGAAGGTCTGGGTCTCCAGTGAAATCGGTCCCTGCATATGGCCAATTTTTGACCACAATCAACTGACGTCGTAACCATCCAAAAAACTTCGGCCTCCAGGACATCTGTTGGCCTCCTCCTGATCTGGGCATCAGTGCTGCCCAGCGAGCCATCCTCGGCTCTCGTGGTACCAGCTCAGCTACTATGGCCCCTTGGCCCTGAAAGATAGGTAGTCGTTCTAGAATGAACGATACCAAGATGGAACCGTAGCCAAATTGTTTTAGTTTGGCCTGCTTACACTTTGTGAGATGTCTTTTCATATTTGTTGTCACTGTAGTAGCACAATCAAATAGTGTTGGATTCATACACTCAGCAGCTAGGAGGAGTTGGGCCTTGGTCGCCTCGTGCGGTGCCTGCGACCCCGCAACCCGCGTGATGGTATGTAGCACCACTCTGAGTGCTAGATCAGGGATGGTATGGATATCTACCTTGCCGCTTCCCGATCCCAGTCGTGCCCCTCAGCACACTCTTGCCATCACCTGCTCCATCTTCTCTCCAGACGGTCTGCTGCCTGTCAGGACGGGCACTGGACCTCTGCGCGACAGTCCGGTTATGAAATATACGTCAGAAACCTCAAGTTCTAATACTTGGTCCTGCAGCTTGAACACTTGTTCGTTTTCGTCCCATATGTTGATCAGGTATTGCAGGAGCTCCGGTTGAGCTCGTAAGCAAGGTGTCAGGAAGAAATTTTTAAGCCCACAGTTCTTGAGGGCATTCATACAAGTTTCATTCTCCATAGCCTGTTCATCCTCTTCCCCATGCTCCCTCTCTTTCCATTCGATAGCCATTTTACTCAGTTGCCTGCATCGACATGGTAAAAAACCCTTGATTAGATCTCTGTCATGCTTGAAAATCCATTTGAATCACTCACAAATCTGAAATTTAAAGCGAAAAACTAAATTACGCCATTGGCGCGGGCCCTTTGTATGCAAAAGACCGTTGGCGTGGGTCCGTGCCCGATACCCGCGCCAATGGGAGAAGCCCTAAAATTACAAAAACCTTCCACAGAAATCTAATGAGCAATGGAACACTATAAAAAATGGATTAAAATGGAGTACAGGGAAGCGCCTCTTACCTGGAACGAACGAGAATCTGAATGGTAGCTCGGATCAGTCGCAATCGTCGTCAGAAGTTTGCACACAAACAGACCACTGTTGCTCTCCTTTGAGGTAAATAGTAAAAGTAATTTTGTTTTTACCATTTGAGACTTATTTATAACTTTTGAAATCCCAGTTAGGTTTTAAAAGTCATTTTTTGTTAATATTTTAATGTATTTTGTCGAAAATGGATTTTACACTTGCCTCTGTGTGCAGCAACAGGTTTTTTACACAACTTAAATGGTGAAACGAGTTGTATTTTATACTTTTTCTGACTCGGTAAAAAAATGAAAAAGTCATTTTGGAGTCATCTTTCAACTCTTTTCTAACTCTCTAAACATGAAAATATTGCCGAGGCCCTTGTCGTTTCGATCTCGTTAAAGTAGCTGCGAAACGACATCTACCCAGTATACGTTTACCCCTTTTTCGGGCTGGGATAGATTATTTACGAAAAAGGAATACCCTAGCCTATCGCGACTAGGAGGTTTTCTCAGACATAGTTTTCTACCTTTTCGGATCTAAGGAACTATTTACGAAAAGGGACCATTGGATTTTACTTTTCAGATGTCTTTTCAAACTCTCTAAACATGAAAAGACGCCGAGTTCTTCCTTTTTCAGACTCGTTAAACCCTGATGACATCAGATTCAGTCATAATGATGCTACTCGAGTTTCTCCTTCCTAGGGCTAGTTAAACATACTAGGATGGCCTTATATCAAAAGCATATGCTATCCCCTTCAAGCTTGTTATCAAAAATAATTTGGGTACTCACCAGAAATGGCGGGGAAAAAATGGAACCAACATCATTGTCGTGTCAGCAGTATGTCGCTCTTGAACATGGCACTTGTCTGCATTCGTGTCGGGTTGGGGACATCTCATCTCATTTTCACTTGCCTTCATGGGTTTGGGTGATCCCTTTTGACCTCTCATCTGCTCTTTGCCTCGTTACTATGACCTCTGATCTTTTGATGTCAAATACTGCCAAGTCCACTGTCGTGTCGTTTATATGTTCAAGAGAAGTTGACCTCTGCAAGTACCAACCTTCCTCTGATTCTCATCTGATCGTGATTCGCAAAAACATTATATTCCTCTGTCTCATGTCGATGATGTGGGAAAAATTATGGCCCACCTTCGGTCAAGGTCACTTCCCGTCGACTTCAGCTCATTATCTGGGAAGCTGATCTAGAGACTCCCTTCTGGTGCCTTAGAGCCTGCATGCCTCAATGGAAGGTTCTTCACATTCGATGCGAGGTTTTCATCATTGGCCTCCGATCGAGTGATTCTACGGGTCTTTGACGCCAACTCATTGATTCACATGCCGTAGATTGTACCTTTAGTACCTTGAGGGCCATCATCATTATTGGTGGTACCTCTCGCATCTGTTAATAGATTTCATCATTGGCTGGTAATCAGACGATGTTCTTTCATGTTCGACTTCAGCTCACATATTCACATGCTTGAACTTGTACTTTGTTCAGGTCGAGATGGAGCGCAAGACCTTCGATTCCTGTCTGTCGTAATCCAGGCTGCGATTTTGTGGATTTTTATGATTGGTTACTATTAGGACTCCACTATGTATCATTTTTACTATATACTTTGACACCATCTTACCTTTATAACCATGTTTAAAAAGGATTCCATTATCATTTTCATTTACTTTATCCCAAGGTATATAAAATCCTCTTCTTTATTATATGTTTAATCTGTTTACATATAATTCCATATTACTCTTATATTTTATCATTAATCGAAGTGGATTGTTGCTAACATAAGTCTAAAAGATCGCAGACAATCTATGTGCTGTGCTGGAGCAATCGGCCGTTGCTGAAACAGTCAAACTTCGTTGCTGAAACAGCCGACTCCGTTGCTGAAACAGTTGACTTCGTTGCTGAAACAGCCAGCAAGCACACAAATTTCGTCACTCGTAATTTGCGATTCTGGAAGAGTATTTTGTGGAACAATGGCAACAGCATGAAGATGTGGTTACATGGATTATTCTGAATATAGAATTCTTTTTGTATCTGTTGTAACAATATATTTTTATGGAAGAACATAATAGTCCTGTTTTAAGAAAGAAGAACATAATTGGGATAAACGTAGATTTTCTCTCATGTAATTGTAAAAGTTGTCTCCTCTTTAAAAAGAGGAGACACCATCATTAGAGGGGAGTTCGAGTTTGAAAGCTACAGGAGAACATTGTATTTGAG